>OX596266.1:6928738-7277716 GCA_951394255.1 Polyploca ridens
ACACAATGCATGTCATGGGAATTAAACCCAAAACGTACGGCGTGATAGGTGGAATCAGAGTATACGGTCCGCCTGATGGTAAGCGGTTACCGTAGCCATATAGACGCTTGCAACACACGAGGCATCACTCACGCGTAACCGACCATTTCCCTCTCCCCGATTAACTCTGGCGACCGTACTCACGCATAAGAACAAAAAAATCAGTTATTTGGCTGCAGTGTTCTGCAAGGTAGTAGAAGTACATCCCCTCGTGAGCTGCTCTCTGAGTAAAGCTCTACCTCTCTTAAAATCCTAAGTAATATTATAAATGCGAAAGTGAGTTTTTTTGTTTGTTACGCCTTCACGCACGCCTCAACTACTCAACGGATCATCATGAAATTTGGCATGCAGATAGCCTATGGTATGGAGGACATAGGCTACTTTTTATCCTGGGATCGCGGGTGAAACCGCGGGGGACGGCTGGTTCTCTCATAAATTAATTATGTTCTTGCAGATCAAATAGGTACTTTATTTTGAAATGAATCGTGATAGGCGGCGGTCGACTCTACAGTTAATAAAATAATTATTTAATTAAATAATCACTTCGTAAATCAGCCAGTTTTTCCCTAACACTGAATATCATAGATATCTTATTAAAACTATGAATATTATATTCAAAAGATACATATCGTAAAGTAACACAGTAATATTTACACTCAACACAAATATTTGTAGTTTCCCAACAAAGATATTTAAATAAAAATATTAACATAATGTACGTCATTTATGTAGAAATAAACACATTTGAGCTTTGTGTAATGTTCGCTAGGTATTTGTGAACATTCGTGGCACTTAGATAATGGCCGCCATTGTCAATAAAATTATACGATGGATGGTGTTATGGTAACTTACACTATTGTAGTTTTTTGCACTAAGGCTGACAATTCTGGTAAACGGATGGAAAATTTGATGGGGTTGATTTGTATAAGTGAAAAGCAAGAATGGGTAAGCTCGCGAGTTCTCATTGGAGAGGGGAGAAGGGTCGGTAACGCGTGAGTAATGCAGCGTGTGTTGCAAGAGTCCATATGGCTACGGTAACCGCTTACCATCAGGCGGGCCGTTAGTTGACGTTAGAACTTAAGTTAAATAAGACCTGGCTGGTCCGATTCCCGCGTATTCGATGTATGTTTGCGTATGTATGTGACATTTGACGAAAAACATGGCGATCTTCTATCCAAATGTATAGAATTTTTTAAATCGCAATTGTCGATTGAGATACTGAAACCGAAGAAGCGAAAATCGGGCCCTAGTTATAAAATTTACGAACGTATTCGTTTGAAAAACAAGAATGTTTATCATACATATACATGATTGGCTACCTCCGCCGTTTGAGTACCTGTAGGCAAACATTCAACCCTGATGTCTCACTGAGCCACGATCAGTATAATTCACTCGTCTATATGCTTGATGGTATTATGTACTCAGCGCGGCGTCTTGTGGGATACCACGCAAATCTATGGGTTATTGTTCTTAGATATTTGGTTGTAGCTACTTGTATGAAGATATTAATCCAGGTATACTCATAAAATAAGCTTGAGGATAACAGAATCATCATCAATAGAGGGGGACCCTAGCTAGGGAGATTGAAGCCATAGCCACGACGCAGGCTTAGTTGCGAACTGTTCTCTGGCATGCAACTATTTCGCGAATTTTCTTCACGAATGGGGTAAAACTCAAAAGTCACGTACGAATTTGATCTTCTACCTTCATGATCGATCGATGGTAGGAGCCTTCTGCGGACTATTGAATGATGTAAACCCTTACAGCGACCGTTCAAGTAATATACTGTACACAGAGAGTTCTAAACTACCCAACAACTAGCATGTTGCAGTTCACCAATTAAGAATCTTCTGTCACTTATCGCCACTTCAAGTGAAATATAGCCTTACACTTTTATCTATAATTCTACCGTTCGAGACGCTATTATTACTTCTCCGCCCTCACCTGGAATGTACACCTAATAAGCAACATGTACAGAGGTGGGAAAACTTATCTATCAGCCACAATCTACAAAGCATTTATTATAGTCATCATAATTTTAAACTCAAACAAACAAAACACATTCTTGCTGACATAGGACAGCACCAAGTGTTACACCTTACGCCCACGCATGATGTATAGCGCTTCAGTTTCCGGTGAAGCCTCACTTCCGGTCCACGCCCCCTGGTGGGGAATTTCGTAAACAAGCGACTTGGCGCGATATCAGCTGTTTATATCTGCTATGTGCTGGTGTGTTTTATGTGTGGGGGTTGTAATAATTTTGATTGGTTTTATGTAGTTGGACTACGGCTGTTTGTAGTCATATAGACTAGGGCAGGTGGTAAGTCTAGGTAATATGTACTTTTTTGTATGCAGAAAAGTAAAAAAAGAACTGTTCATATGCATAATTTTACGGGTTGGGCACAATAAATAGATCGCACTCTGAACATAGGCGATTCAAAATTGACTAATGATTCATACACATATACAAAACAAGCTGTCCCCCGCGGTTTCACTCGCCTTCCTGGGATAAAAAGTAGTATATATCCTTCTCCATACCATAGGCTATCTGCATGCCGAATTTCATTGCGATCGGTTAAGCAGTTTAGGCATGAAAGCGTAACAAACAAACAAACAAACAAATAGAGTTACTTTCGCATCCTAATCCTAATCCTAACTTCCTATCTAATATTATAATTGCGAAAATGAGTTTGTTTGTTTGTTACGCCTTCACGCCTCATATACTCAACGGATTATCATGAAATTTGGCATGCAGATAGCATATGGTATGGAGAAGGACAAAGGCTATCTGCATGCCTTTTTATCCCAGGAATGTAGGTGAAACCGTGGGGGACAGCTAGTTTATAATATAAGTATGGATTAGTATGGATATGGATAGTATGGATGAGTGAAGTTTATCACTGCAATTTTATTTAGCAAGTTTATGATTGAAGTCGTATTGAAAGGCATTTCTTATAGGGTCAGATATTGGCGCCTGCTGCTGCACCGTCATTTGCCACCAACTAGGTTTTGAAAACAGACTCTGTCCGATAGTAACTAATTCGTTCCAGAGCCAGAAATGTCAGCCAGTAGCCTATTATTTACTGTCCGCTTGCTACAGGCTCGAAAAAACCAAAAGCTTAACGTCTGGCCTCCGAAACATTATGTGACCTATTTTAAAATTAACACTTCGCGTGTCAAAAACAAAGGCCTAATCTTTCTCACGGAAGCTGAGCAGGCCAAACTTCAGCCTAGTCAATATACAAAGTTATATATTCAATATCTTTACACTACATTTAACAGTTTATATACTTCAAGGCATGTTATGTCCACGAGTCAGAACCACGGTCCTGGGAATAGAAGATTGATGGAAACTGTGTGTATTGTGAACTCACAAAATATACGAAAGATGCTAAGTACTTAGGTTTTATAACAATTTAAGGCATGTAAAGCTGTTAGTATGCTGCTGCTGAATAAAGCTCATTTAGGATTTTATTATTTATTCGACTTAAAAAAATAATCATTTATTCACTCCCACATAAAACAAAGAACAATTTTTTGTGTAACTAGGCAGGTACATTTAACTGTGGGAGACAGAAGCTCAAACTAGGTTTCCCTGTGCTATGAGTATCATACGACAGAATAGGCAAACAATCTTGGCCCGCCCGTTGGTAAACGGTTACCGTAGCTATGGATAAGTCCAAGCGTTCCTTGTGATTAGGGAATGCAAAACCGTGGCAAAATGAAAACCGGTTTTTATTTCGGTTATGAGATGAAAAAACCGGTTAACCGGTTTTAAACCGGTTTTTTTAATGTTCACTCGTTTTTTTTCACGTTATTTCTATAGCTCGAATTATAAATAATAACCGTGCCTAAGATTTAAAAATCGCAAACTGAGGAATTATTGTTAGTTAAAGTTAATGAAGTGGGTATAAAAGAAACATCGAAGACACCATCACCATTTGCCTGTCCTGTTCCCTATAATTTGGGATCGGCGCAATATGTACGCTTCTTCCAGACGTTATACCAACATTCACTCGTTTCTTACCAATATCATCTTTCACACAATCAATCCATCTCTTTTTCATAAAATTTATGGAAATAATCGTTTATTTAACTCTGTAGATCAGATACTCGTTTATATAGACTACGCGGTTCGTTTATGTTTCGTAAGTTATAATATTAATTTCACACGTAATATACATGGCATATTGTAGCGGCACAGCAACTTGCGTGTACACTAAAACGTGGTTATTATTATACGAATGTTTTCCCTAGATAAAAAAAAATTACCTAGTTTTTGCTGTCGTGCAGACGGGTAAAAAATAACACCAATCATGACTGATTGCTTGCTTGCTGTCTGGCAGATACATAAGAGCCTTCGTTGATAGTAGTTGCTCCGATAGCATGACATTAATGCTGGCGTCCCGAAAGGCTCTAAATTATCCCCAACACTGTTCCTCCAGCATATGAATAATATACTCTCTATTGCCAGCATTCATTGCTATGCAGATGAAATTACATGGGACGCTCATTACACGAACCGTGCAAAAATATCTCACGTACTATATTGGAGAAAAGGCGCGAAGGACTTGTCTTAAATCGAGAGTACACAAACTAGTGACTCCGATTGGGGTCGACTAAATCTAGTCTATTTCAACCCCACTAAATCACACGCAAGCCTGCAATTCACCGTTGAGAGAAGTCCATTTGCTGTGGCTCCTCATTTCTAGAACATGTCCCTCAACATCACGAAAAGCATTGGGATCCTTCACGTTAATATTTGTAGCGACGTTCTGTTCCAAATTCATCTACAAGATATTCAAAAAACTCGGTGTGATTAATAGAGCGAAGCAGTACTTCTTATCGAGACAAAGACTGCAACTATATAAGTCGCAAGTCTGGCCCAAATGAAGTAGTCTGTGGGCACCTGGATGCCAGCTTGGGTATTTAGACTCAGTTCAGCGACGTGCCGTTAGATCTGTCGATGATCCCGAGCTCACAAGTGTTTTAAAGCCCCTTAGTCTGAGGAGAGACTGCCTTCTTATGTGTGTTCAACCGCTTTTCCAACAGTGTTCTGAAGAATTGATTGACCTGATGCCCAGTTACCTTGATCCATCGTAGTCACCAATGAGGAGTCCATCCTCACACATTGGAACCAAAATGTTCTCATACTGTGCGGTTTCAAAGAAGCTTCCTATCGTGGATGCTCAGGCTGTGGAATGAGCTCCCCGCTTCAAAAAGGTTAACTGGTTATCATCAGGCGGGCCGTACGCTTGTTTGCTACCTAAGTATTGTAAAAAAAAGTTTTACATGTTTTATATCTATCATAAAAACAATCATTATTTTAAGTTATTTTCTTACCAGCTCAATAAACTACACATCAACACACTTCAGTTCATCACAAAAATACTCACTGCATTGCACTCAGTTTAAAAAACGGCGGCAAATCTTCCTTTTTTAGTTATTCCAAACATTGAAAGACAAACCGATAAAAATCGAAAAACCGGTTTTCGTGTTATGTGAAACCGGTTTTTCTTGTTGGTCAAAACCGTACCGAATAACCGGTTTTTCGATTTTCGGTGAAACCGGTTTTCATTCCCTACTTGTGATGCTCACCCGTTACCAACCCTTCCCCATTCCCCAATGAGCCTTACTCACAAGCAGGAACACAACATTGTTATTTGGCTGCGGTATTCTGTAAGGTGGAGGTACTTCCCCATGCAGACGAGCTGCTCCGTGAGCAACTTTCACCGATGCATTATACTTCACTCTCACTAAACTATTATCAAGTTTTTGGAGCCAAATGTCAGTAATTTTCAAAGTAAAGTGACAGATATTTGAAACCACATCAGAAAAAAACGAATTACTTCTCCTATAAAAGAGTAACCAAAAGTCAAGGGTGGTTGTAGCAAAAACAGATTCCCAGCGGTCCGGCGCTAAATCTCAACTTTAAAGCTCACTCCAAATATTTGTGATGCGATTAAGCACCATTGGGGGCCATTGATTGATGGGAACGTGATATTATATGAAGAGTAGTTTACTGATGTAGTCTCTGTTTTTATTTTTCCCCGATGTTTTTGAGAAAAAGTTATACCTGCTTTTTTTGGATTCTTCAGAATGGATTGTCGATAGTTTAAAACTCAGTATAAACAATTTTGAATTATATTCTTAAAGAACGTTGTCGTAAAAAAAAACGATTATTTTGTTTATATGTTGTTTTACTGTCACTAATACATGATTTGTGTTTTTATTTTGCGTCTAGAATCTGAATGGAAAAACACAATTGGATTAGATCTGTTTTTAAACTCTCATGTCTATTTTACACAGCATCTTGACTAACACTTAGTTTCTTGCCGGATTCTTCTCAGTTGAAGGCCGAGTTCCGACCGGTGGTAACTTCAGTAAATGTGACCTTCATAAGTGCCCTTCTGGTGCCTACATTGAATAAATGGCTTTGACTTTGACTTTGAACACTATTATACAGTGCCTCGTCAATTGTAATCTCTGAACGCTACATTTATCTACAATATTTTGGGGACAGCTGAGCCCATAGAAACCCCTACTTTGTCGTAGTTTTAAAACAATTAAACACCTTAATGGTATAATAAACATAACGGGAGGTGACGGTGGGAAATGTTACTATTTTTGTGTTTTTCCTGACCTATCCTGATAATCTTTTGTACTTAGTATCTTCCAATATACCTTAGGTTATGTGAACGTTGTATCAATACCTAAAGCAAAGACTGTTATTAGGTAAAGAAGGGACATTTATACCCCTTTGCAAAATTATCGTCGTTAGCTGTCGTCACCCGCAACGTAATTAAGGTAACGTTTTTAAGGCGATGATAGCTCAGTGGTAGTGACGTCGGATACCGAGACGAAGGTCCCGGGTTAGAATCCTACAATGAGCTTGAGCTTTCGGTGAAGGAAAACATCGTGAGGAAACCACCCAAGAAACAATTTAACTTATATAACGATCGAAACAACGTTTCTTATACAGGTATATAGCTTAAACTTTTGTCATATAGATGTCATACACACGGTTACACAACGCGATTTGGGCGCACTTTACTCGGCTTATTGGTCATAAAAACATTATATTATTATCTTATAACTATCAACTTGATCATATAAAGAATAAACGGTGACTTTTATATAAACTATCAATCGTCTAATGCTTCTTGAAATAGTAGTTACATGACTAATGAATCAGATAACTGCAAATAATATGATTAGATAGCCATATTAAAGCAACTTATTAGGCTACTGAAACATATAGAAGCGAATTATAAGAACTATGTGTGCTTTAGTTGTAAATTTCATAGCAGTTACATGATGAACAAATCATATTATTGTGAATTATATGTCTTCGCAGCTGGATATCACAAGGATTTTTGGATAAGTCTTGAAAATATTTGCATTTATATTATCAACTGGCATTTTATTAATTAATTATTTATGAATGGAGTGTATGTGTGTCGATTGGAGTATGCTATCATCATTTTTATAAACAAATACCAGTTTTCCGATTAAGTGTAACTGGTTTCATAATTGATTTTTAAAGCCCCCCTCCAATTTTCATTATTTAATTTATTATTTATTTAAAATAATAAGTAATTAGGATCCACTGATACTTATTCAGCACATTATATTTGTATGTTACAGTTATATGTCTATTCTGTCATATACTAGTAGATTATTCTGCTGGCTTGATTGTCCATGTTAGTTTTTTAGGGTTCTTTATAACAGGCCATATACCATTTTTTGTAGTTAAAGTACCTACCTACCTAAATATGAAAGAAAGGAAAATTATTAAAAATGGGTGATTCTGGTCTGACCCCAAAACGACGACACATACAATATTTTTATATAGTAACAAATATTAATTTTAAAAATTTGAATAAATTATGGTATCGTTCAGACATTTGAAAGAATAAATCTAAATATATATAAATGAAATAAAACAAAATTTAAATAAGAAAATATCAATTTTTCAAAAAGTTATACTACATTTAATTAACGTTTTTTTTTTAATTCTCCGTTTTCATAAGACGACATAAAAGTTTAAATAAAGTTCCGGGAGTCATAACTTTTGTATAGGAAATTTCCTCCTCGTTTCTATTTTCAAAATTTCTTAAATATTTTTAGATTTTTAGTTATTAACGAAAATTTAAATACCATGTTTTTTCATCTTAATTTGTTAATGACATTCGCAATTTTTTTATGTGCTAATACATCCTCAAGATACATTTTTCTAGACATCATTCCGTATCGAAAGCTCATATTTTTAGGAGCTTTATCGAGAACTAATTTATTGTTAACTAGCCTATAAGGCTTTCTCCAAGTTTAATAAGTAATCAATAAGTTGGAAATAATGATTACGTTTAATAATTATATTATAAAATAATTTTCGTTAGTTTGTTAACTCAAATAATTTGGCATTCATACTTATTTTATGAGACGTAAGTGTTGCGTATATGTTTTTGCGTATGTTTTTAGTTTTTTTCTTATATTATAAAAATAGATTATAGCAGCTTAACTACCTTAAGAACTATATTTCTATCCAAAACATATAGATGAAAGTTTTTACTGAAAATAAATAAATAAAAGATGTTTTAATACTTTCACTTTTATTTAGAACATTTATAATAAGTAAACAGTATGAACCAATACATTCGTCTCTGATACATTCATTCCGTAACAATTCATTGAAGTGTATGAAATCAGTTCTACAATACGATTTTCAGTCGTCTTAAACCATTTATTTTGTGTATCAGGTGAAATAATAAAATGCTCAAATCATATGACTGTTTTGTACTAGTTTTTATTATTTAATAAATGGGTATCTCAAATATATTTTTTGTATGATTTCTCTAGTCCGAATTTAAACTAACATTATTTCATTAGGTAACCAAATTCACGTTTTCTTCAATTTTACTGGAAAAATCATGTACGGAACCCATATCAGTCAATATATCGTTTTGCACCTGACTTTCCAAACTTTCTTTTTGATAAGGTGATTGAGATGCTGATATTTTATTTTTGTTTGCAACTTCCTTCGGTAGCCACCACTTCTTTTAAACTTCTGCCACTTTTTCCAATCCATTTCAATTTTTTTATTTTTTTCGACTGAAATAATAAGCCTACTAAAATTGATATGGTGACTATTATCCAAAATTTCAGTCGTATATTGGGAACTTATATGTATTATTTATCGTTAAAGCGCAATCATGCCACAATAACCCGACCTGCTGTATGCAAGTTAAGCAGTTACTTTTATACGATCGCAAAGATATTATTAATGTTGTGTAAGGGTTTCGTATATGAGTAACCTATAATTGTCATTTAATAGAAAGGGTTGTCATATAAATTCTGAGTAATTTGCTTTCCTATAAAAATATGTATAATTCGCTTAAATGTGTTTTTGCTACCTTAGCAGTAATTACATCTACATTGAATTAAACCATATACAAATATTGAAAATGCACTTAAAGTTGTATAATACACACTTTAGTAATTGTCACTTTATATAACTAGATTGTCATATAATATTGCTGGGTAAACGAATACTCGACTCTTTTATAAGCCTAAATAGAAACATCGTTTAAACGCTGGATAAAATGATGTTATATGAACCGTTGTTGTATAAATCAATTTTATAAGATTCTTACATAATCTAAGGTTTAGATAATATGATAGTGTAGTATTATTTGCAGTAATCCGACTTCTATGCGATCATAATTCATATAATTTGCGGTTATTCATCTTTTATAAGATCTCAAATCATATAGGCTTCAAATTATATGACGTTTTTGCTCCTTGGGCATAGCACGGTGGTAGGGTACTTTGTCGTACCCGCCTGGCTGGCTACCACCCTCAAATTGAAAATCTGTCGCCAAGCACCTTTCGGTGTGTTCCGATAGCTGCACTTGAGTTCCTTCTAGGCTTTGTGTGCTTACCACCTTCGGCCGCATCATCATTTACCATGGTGAGATTGCGGTCAAACACAGGCCTATAAACAGTAAAAAAAAAAAAATTACGTGATAGTACTTCTAATAGTATTGCCACAACCATGGACCAATAACCTCGCCGTTCGCTGTCTGTGTGTGTGATTTAAAGCATAATAATTAAGTTTGTTGGAGTTAAAAGTAGAGACAAAGTGAGATTAATAAGCAAAACAAATTTAAAAACATACATACCGTCTATAAAGCCCTAAAATGGAGATGGACAGGACACATGTTAAGGGAAGGAAAAGACTAGTAACGTAATGGTACCCACGAGATAGTAAAAGGAACAAAGGCAGACAAACTAAACGTTGGGAAGACGACATGAATAAGATTGGTGGTCCAGAACGGACACGCACTGCAAAAGACGGGGCAAAATGGAAAGCTTTAGAGGAAGCTTTTGTCGAAGAACAAGCTGTAAAATAAAAACCGATTGCCGATACATTTACCCCCTTATTCATAATCGCTTTTTAACTAAATCAGTGTAATAGTGTGCCCCGTCTCACTCCTTCGATCACCAAATGTCACCTGTCAGATAAAGACTTCGGAATTTTAGCTAATCAACGTTTGATAACTTTGTTATGAAAAAGGGGGTTAGTGTATATTGGCAAATATAATTTGAATGTTATACTTTGCATAAGTTACCGTTAGTAATTAAATAAGTTCGCTTGTCTTGTTGAAGTACTTAGTATTGGTGCGCCGACAGTGACTTTTAGAATTCATTTCTAAATCTATGCAATGGTAAGCCACATAAACTATGTTTGAGTTTTATAGGGCTATTAAAATAGTTCACTAAAATCGAGATGCTTGTAATGAATATTGATGAAGCAATAAAATAATTGGAGAAGATCGTCATAACAAACATTTTGTAATCGTTTGGTGGTTCTATCCTACGAATATTCTTATACAAAAGTAAAATTTGTAATCATACTGCACATAAAGGTACTTTTAGAAATGTTTGGTCCTAGAATAAATGGCTGGGCACTCTGGGCAGCTAGAATATAATAAACTAGATGTCCCCCGCGGTTTCACCCGCGTTCCCGGGATAAAAAGTAGCCTATATCCTTCTCCATACCATAGGCTATCTGCATGCCATTCATGATGATCCGTTGAGTAGTTGAGGCGTGAAGGCGTAACAAACAAACAAACTCACTTTCGCATTTATAATAGTAGTTAGGATTAGGATAGTTAGGAAGCTAGGATAACAGTACAAAAGTGTCTTAACAGTAGTATAGTAGCATCTACCTCCAGTATTACAATTTGTAAATATCTCTACAAGTAGAGCCTACAAGTAGCTTCTGTTTCATAGAGAATAATTTCAGTTCTCATAGAAAATCTCATACAATCCTAACCCTAATCGAAAGCTGGGAATGAAACCAATCTAATGCAAATGATTAATGCCAGTTTTTAAAGATTTTTAGAATAAACATTATATTGTGTACCCATATTTTCGCCATAATACCATGCTAAAATTCCCACCCCTACAAGAATTGTAAGCTGTACCTACTAAAATGTGTAAACATTGCGAACTTAACTGTAAGCACACATACGGACAAAGGTGTTCAAATATTAGTATTGGTTTCGGCGATATGAAAGGCGAGCTAATCGAACTCAAGCACCGCGAAAATATCAGTGTTAAGTTTCAATTTTCAAGTGTTGCTCATATGTTCGATTAGTGTGGAATAGGCTCGTGTTTATGGGTATTATGTGAAGAATTCCTAGTTCGTGTATTCAATTACTACCGATGACAATGATTCGATTTTTTATAGCTCAAAAGTCAAACAGAGCATCAACCATGTAAGAGACCTCGATTAAAAATATGTCAAATGAGAAAAATTCATCATTAGTAGTTGATGTTGAAGCGCTCGTGGTGTAGCATGATTAGCCGTTCTTAATCGATCGGCAAAGTTAAGCTAGCACCGTCATGGTCGGTACCTGGATGGGTGACCGCCTAGTGGTATTTCAAATCGAGAGTTTCCGTGCTTCGGAAGGCACGTAAAGCCGTTGGTCCCGGCTATCACTAGTCGTTAAGCTAGTTGGATGTCTCCTAAGCGGCTTGAAAACTTCCAACAGTAGGTTGACCACTAGCCTACCTCCACCGATCCGCAGTGGGCATGCGTGGTGGAGTATTGCACATTCCCTTTCACCCTCATCTGTGAAAGGAGGCCTGTGCTCAGCAGTGGGACATTATAGGCAAATGATGAGTTGATATTGTACTTCAAACACATTTTATCAAATTTTTATGACTCGTTTTTTTCCTATATCTATTTATCTCAGCGAATATCTTAGTCCGAACACAGGGGTAGGCTGAAAAACAGCGTAGCTTGCATAATGTAAACGTGTACGCTACATTCGCTGAGCTTACCCTATTGCCATATTTTATATTGTACCTAATTTTAAGCTTATTTGTTACTTATCTTGTGGCAATAAATTAATTTTCTTTCTTTCTTCTTTCTTTCATTGCAGCGTGTTGCCTGTTTAATTTGGTAATTTGACAAGGTTTGGTAAATGTATTTAATTATACTCTAAATAGTAGGTATAGCGAAATGAAAAATACAAATGGAAAATATATAAAAAATAATTAAGTTACATAACTACATTACTATGACAAGTTTAATTTTCATATCACATATCACCATAATAATACATAATAATGAACTTCTAAATAAATCAAGTAATATCCATACTTAGCTACCCTGTCGGTGAGATGAAAGCGGCGGTGGTGGCGCTAAAGGTGGCTTGTAATAAGCGCCCAGCCGCCCACACCGCCACACGGCATATTTTATTACTCATCTACTTTATGATCATCACACCGGTTTATTACTCTTAATTTTTTTAATAACTTTATGATTTCAAATAAGGAACTCGCAAATGCAAAGTGTTTTTTCCACAGTAGAACATTTTTGTTTATTTATGGAAGCGAAATATCATATGATATTGATTTTTATAATTAAAGATCAGATAAGAACGATTCTAATATTCAATATTGCAAAAAGCCCAATCAAAACTTTTGCATATATTTTCAATATGCAAAAATATGATAATCTCAATTAATTCTATAGATTTTTATGATTATTTATTACCATCACAATAATCCTAATAAAAAAGCCTTTAATGTGTAATTATCGGTCAATAAATACATCAGCGTGTTTATGATTAAATTATACTAATAAAATTAGATATCAATAACTTTTACAATATCATTTGAATAAACTTTTACACATATCACATCGAATAGTAAACCCATTAAGGTAGCAGTTAAATTAGAGTGATGCTTTTGTAGTCGTCAATTTATTTTCAGTCAAGAGAGAGTGGCAGAGAAGGTTCCCTTAAAAAAATATCTATATTGACACTTCGGTAAGAGGCGGCGTCTGTCTGTTTGCATGAGATTATGGGAATTAACTGAACCCACAGTGAACAATGAGTGAAACAGCTGAATTATTACTTTCACACGTTTATTTGTTTATGCGATTACTGTTGTTTGTTTAGCATTTAATGGGATTGTTTCATTATGAATAGTATTAAGATTATAGTTATGTTTTATGTAATTATAATTGATATCAAACGCAAAATAATTTGAAGCACTATAGTTCTTTTATAAGTCTATAGACTTGTCAACTTCTAAGTAGCGTAAGTATGTGTAATACTCTAATATTATGAAATTCCATTTTCTGAGTAACATAGGCTTATTTTACTCACTTGAATTTGATTGAAATCTGCACGAGAAATAGTAGGTAGGTAGGGTAATACAAACAAATAAAAATATTATTTAACCCATAACGACAACCCTGTAACAATGAACTAAAAAAGCTCTTTAAAATTAAGAGGAAAGTTAGATAAGACGTCCCGAACCCCAAGGTGTGTTTATTTTTGACGGAGAGAGCGGTAAGTAGTACGCATTTAGGTAAGTGACGGATTTGCCAAACAAACACTTATCTAGCGCCCGCCGCCGCGTGAGAGCGGATATTTTATAAAGATTACCTTTTTTCACTTACAAGTGAGACAAAACACATTTTTAACAGATCATTAGCTGATTGAAGTGTTGATTTGTAATGATAATTGAGTTTGATTTTCTATTATACTATTTACTACCCCCGAAGAGGTAGACAAAGAGAAAGCAGACGAAGAGGTAGGTATATAAGGTCCTTATTGAGGGATGAATGTATAAGTCATTAGTAATCAAAAAATAATATTAGAGAAATAATCCGAGGGAAAAAAAAAACTTCTTTGACTTGTATGGAGAGCCTCTATGCAAGTCAAAGAAGTTTCTTTTTTCCTATTCATTCCTCAAGAGGAAGTTCACAAATTTATTAGGACCTTATATATATAGAGATTCATGCTTTGTAGGTATTGCATTTGAAAAAATAAAAGCTTCCTTCATTTGGAAATTACATAATTATTTCAAATTCCACTGGCCTCTCCGAAAACACATCCTCATTTTGTCCACTCCTTATACTTACCTACCTAATCTTTGAGTTCGGTCCATCGTGCTGGAGGGTGCACCTCAACTCAACTCGAGCGTTTTCCGTGCTTCAGAAGACACGGCCATTTTGATCTTGGTTATCACTTAATTTTGATAGTCTTTAAGCTAGTTGCCTACCTCCGATCCGCAATGGGCATGCGTGGTGGAGTATTTGCCTATTCCCTTTCACCCTCATTTGTGTAAGGAGGGCTGTGCTCAGCGGTGCCACATTATAGGCTGATGATGATGATGATGATAGCTAATAATGCAAATAACCTTATAATATCATTCAATAATTATGTGGGTCTATTAAGAAAGCACACACTGAAAAAAAGCTACTACAAAATTATATTTAACAGTAACAAAAAATCGACGACCAATAACCTAAACAGAGTGACTAACGAACTAAAACTTACCAGTAACAAAACTAGTTTTGGTTCATTACTAAATTATTTTATTAAATTTAACTAATGTTAGTTTCCCAACAACTAAAGTTAGTTTCCCGACAACTAAAGTTAGTTTCCCGACAACTAAAGTTAGTTTCCCGACAACTAAAGTTAATTTCCCGACAACAAAACGTCAACTTACATAACTAGTTTTGTAGATTTTTTTTTCAGTACAGTATATAATATTTACGTAATTGAGCAGTTATCAGTACTAAGGCTAACAATAACATGAATTCGGTACATTAAGTAGGTGTCTACATCCGTAAAATACATAAAAGGTTACAAACATACCTATGAAATCAAAAAATTAACATAAATAGGCATATGGTGTAAATTACCACGATCCATGGATTTTATTGTTTGTGCAAAAATAGCAGAACGAGCCAAGTGGGCGGGGCAGGAAATCCATTACCCTCTGTTATACCTACCTACAACAACGTACATAAGGTTTAGTGATGGGAAAAAACAAGGTAACTGTCGATATCGATCAGCAATTTATAGCAGCAAAGGTAAGGTAAAAAAATATTGATATCAAAGAACAGCAGAGTCCTTAAAGCCATTATGAATATTTTAGATAACTCATAATGATTCAATTATTACATATAATACGTATTTATACAAACAGCTTTATTCCAATGCATTAAACCTTTTATATAAGATTTGGAAAAAAAAAACAAAGATTCCAATTATTATTTAGGACGCGCGTCCCTCTAGAGAAACAAAGGCTTAAAATAAAAAAAAAAACAGCGATTTCGTCTAATTATTTAATAAGAATGATAATTACCTATAATCTAACATTATTATAATTCTCCACCAATAACATATCTGCCCAATTAGAAATTCAGGCTGTAAAACTAGGAGGCAATAATTCGCCATCCATTAATACATCCACGCTTTCAACTATTTTCAATAGGTATAATGATTATTATTATTATAAAAAAACATCGACAACCCTATTGTCCCAACACTCACAAAAACATATTAGAGTGCACGTCGTCACATTTTCTAATCTATATTCAAATTGGCGCGGCCCGCCGCGCGCCGCGCCACCATTGTGAAAATGGGAATATTTTTCCAATTTCGTCCGGAAAACTCGCTCTCCTGCCACTTTTACATGCACACAACATTACCTTTACATATTATTTAACTCATTTTGTACCTTACATCTTAGTACTTAAGGTTATTTTACGATATTTTAGTAGCATCATTAATATTGTTGAATATGCGACGTGAAAATGTATGAGAGCATTTTTATTGTCATCTCTTTCTAGCTTTTGTGTAACGTTTTATTTGGTCGGTGCATCCAGTTTATTGACGTTTTATTAAAGAACTTTATAGGTATATACAGGTCGTTGTTTTGGTCAGCGACGACAGACTCAGGGTCGATAATACAAATGATACTGGTGCTAAAAAAAATATAAAAAAAATACTTTATTTTTTTTTAATAATAAAAATTAAAAAACTAAAATTTTGAAAATCATGTAATAAGCTAAAGTGTAGATATAATAAATACTCAACGGGAGTACGAGGGAGTAAAGGGGTGGGGCGATGGCGGCTTGCGCCTAGCTCTAGTCTGTGCACGTGCCGAGTAACCATATTTTGCGGTAATTTTATTTCAAATTGAATAAGGTATTTCTCAACATATTTACAGTATTTAATGGAATTTAGTTCATTTTTGGGGTATATATATTCTGTACTACCGCTCCTGGGTCGCTTGTCGCCGACCAAAACAACACCCTGTATTTACAATGTGGATTTGTATTTAAAACAGTGAATCGATGAGAATTGAACAGGGTGCTAACGCCTGTCTTAGCTGATGTGAAAATAGAGAATGTAAAAAGTTGGTACTTAATAATAATAATAAATTGATTTATTTATCTTTCACAAAAAAAGGTTTCTTATATACTATATAGTACCTACTTAATATTCATCTATAGGGGATATATACTTAATATTCATTGACTTATATTTTACTGTCGTATTGAAATCATTCGGTAGAGTCAACTGTAACGTTCGACTTATCAAGACCTAAACCGAATAAGTGAATTTTTGATTTTGATTTCCTATTTAGGTACTTGGGAAAGCATGCTCGGACTTGAATATGGATTATCATCATATTCGGCCTGTTATCCTTCATTGATAGTTCATAATAGGCTTTCTCGCTCATAGCAATGTTTTTTTTTAAATTGCAGTTGTAGGAGCATTATGCCAATGTCAAGTTTATAAATAGAAAATAGGAGTATGTACATAAAATGCTAGAAGCAAAGATTTTCATACGGCATCGTGCCTCTACCCAGATGGATAGTCCGCCTTACTAAAGCATGACATTTAATATCACTCCGCTTGAGGGGCTCCTGAGCAAATCGCTCTCAGTTCGTATTGCGCACGGCTGTCATCGCGTCATACTCGCTGTACTGATTAAATAAAAAATATCAACTTGCGTATTAAAATACTGTCACAACACTTATAAAAACCAAGGAATAACTAAAAAACTAACCTTCCATGTGTAAGTATTGCGATTTCGTCACTTTTAATTACCTAAACTTATTACTTTTAAATACTGTCAATTATGGCTTGTTTATTTCGTGTTCCCATAGAGGCGACTATCCTTCTGGACGTTTTAAATTCTTTGGCTAGAAGTTACTTCCATAGACAAATTTCTAAACATGCACAATCAATGCGTACCTATGTAAATATTTAATATTAAATTGTTAATCTTATGACATAAGAGTAAATAATATTGGTACAATGTTAATCCTATAGTCGTTTTGTAAAAGTATCGCATGACTTTATTTTCAATATGGCGACATTTGTTACAAATCCAACATGGCGCCGGCCGGACAGAGAGCCCCTTGTTTGGACAACATAAAACTCGTTCCGTCACGAAACTCGTGCGACTGGAAATGATTTTGCAAGAATTATTAATTTGGGTTTTATCATGGACGAATAGATGTTTTATGAAAATTTTATGAAAAAAAAAAACTTTTTGTTTCATTACTAAAATATGCGGAATGATTGTGGTATCTAACAATGATAATTTCACCCGTCAGATAGATTTAGCAATTTCAGCAAATTAATTAGGAACAAAATAATGGGTCAACTTCACGTAAGTTAAAATCTGGCGCAGTGTTCTATGGAAACTACCAACACATTCCTGTCAGTTAGATTAAACGGATATAGGTACTCTATCAAAGCTAAAAGATTTCCTGGTTTGTATTTTCAATAACAGTAGGTAGGTAGACCTACTCATTATGATACCTTAAGCGCGGCCGCCGAGAAAATGCGCTTAGAACTGTTTATATTGGCCATCATATCACGGAAATGGCTATTCTAATTTTAATGGAACTTTCATTAGACTATGGCTATGACAATTCTGAACCTCCCTGTAAAAGTCACATCGCATTAGGATTATCCGTTTCCGAGAATATCCCAATAATAACAGGTGTCAGAAATGCATTCTCTCGGCGGCATGCACTATGCCTCTATTTTATCCAAAGGACTAGTTTAGTGGCACATCTAGAGAACTATTCACAAACATCCGCGGCCTCACGGCTTCTAAAATAAGACGTCCAGCTCGGAGTTTCATATTTATTTTTATTTATTTATTTATGATTATTTGCATGGACCGCGCCCGATGTGACAATGCAGGCGCTATTGTCCTCCAAAATAATAACGAGATGTGGCGCTTCGATACATTTTTTTTTTTATTTTTTTATTGTAGGCCGTCACGAGAAGCCCTTAGTGGCCTCAAAGCCCAACGTTTGAACGTATTTTATATCGAATGGCGTTTCAATAGCAAATAAATAATATGTTTTTGAGTTACGGTACGTTTTTATGGCGTCCTAATCTATAAATTAAAATCGCGCTCTAATATCCCTTCATGACGCCCTATATCTACTAGAATTTAGATATACTATTTATGCTTACTTACATAATTAAGTAGGATCCTTTCTGGGCTAATTAATCTGTACACACAAATCTACTGTCACACAAATAAATACTTACAAACACTCACACATCGCTCATAAGAGCCGGTCAAGTCGAGATCCATCCATATCAATAACAAAGGTACATCCCTCATTAGAAAGAGGTGGGAATGCGATGATCCGACATACCCGTTTTATCGCTAAATAACCACTTAGTGGTGAATTGAGATCGGTGAGCGAACAATAAATACTGTTAAAATGCCTCCGCGCGGCATAATTAGCAACCACACAGAGTTTGCATTTGGAAATATGCCACAGATACGACATAAATCCAATTACAGGTGAATTAATTCAGGAACGCAGCCGATTTCGTTCTTTTTATAAAAATAAAAAAGTTCACCCTCGCGCGTTATTTGAATTTAGTGTTCCAAAGTCAAAGTCTAGCAAAACAAAAGAGTCGGGCACAGGAGTCGGGCAACTATTTATTATGAATATTTAGTACATTATATTGAAGTCGGCTAATAAAGTAATTAAATCTACTGGTAATGTTTTATTGAACACACATCGCTCACTTTAACATAATAATATATACCTTTTCAATAACTTTAAATAAAGACTGCAACCAAAGACTTAATTAATTTAATTAATTAATTAGAGAAGTAATAAAATCATTCAAGCAAAAGCCCATATAAACCAAATGGCAGCCAAAACATGCAGAGTCGCAGCCCGGTGCCATAACTTTGTACCGGCGGCGTATCCTTTGCATTTTTTGTTAATTCATAGCGGGCAGGTAATGAATCGTCGGTCGCAGTGGCGTGTCCCCAATAAATACTGGCTACTGGTTAATTGAAACATTATAAAGGAGATCTTATCGCGCTCCCGTGCAAAGACACCGCGCACGGAACGGACCGTCGGATGTTTTAGGAATTAGGGACGGGACTCTTTTAAATTTATTTATTAAAATACCACTTTATAGACGCGCCTTCTTAGAATTTGTATAACTAGCTAATAAAGTGATCCTTATCTATCACTATCCGAATAGATTTCCTCATTTTTAATTTGGACTGTGGTACCAGCCACCCACCGAAACACGTACATGAATAAATAACAAAGCACTAAACTAACTCAAACACAATATGTGATCACAACAAAAACAATGAACACTTCTGCTAACAAGCCACCGTGCAAAACACTTGCACACTTGCAATAACAGTTATCACCAACCTTATTACAACGGAATACAGTTTATAATAGGCCGAATTAATTGCAATATGAGTACAAAACGTTTCACTAAACATCTAAAGAAACATGAGCTCCAAAATTAATTGTGAACAATAGAATTGGTGGATCATGTTACGTTGGTTTCGAATTATAGCGCTTTTCGAGATAGGACGGCGCGCGCGGCGGCGCGAAGAAGCTTGCAGCATATATTCTAATAGGCTATTAACATATAATGCCTCTGATTGGACGGATGCAGAGCGGCAGATGTGACGTCGGGAGTACCGGCCAGGTACTCACAACATTTGGTATTAAACCTGAATATAAAACTAATTGGACAGAGTAGATAACAACCGGGTAGGCAACAACTCTACCGTACCTACAAATGGGTAATGTTCTTTATTCTGGTTGTGAGGGCAGCAGTAAAGTTCTACTCTATCTGTAATTTCTTAATTTACGGAGTTCACTGGCCTTTCGAATAAATAAACAGAACGAAAGGATTAACGTATTAAAACACTTCTTAATAAGCAATAGTATGATCCAAATGTTTCAATTCCCTGAATTCGCGATGGTGCGCGATACGGTAGCAAATAGCGCTACTTTCTCGCGATTCACGTTACCTCACACTACCTACTTTCCAAACTAACCCTGATTAACATAAATACTCACAATGTATAACTCAAAATTAACCTTATAATATTAGAAGTAAGAGCTTATTTCAACTGTGCGTTTAAAGTCGCTTATAACTTTCTATATACGAGGCATCAAATCTGAAAATCCGTATTTCCATATTTAAAACAGTTCAACGACAATGAAACTTTGATACAATTTAAACCTTGCGTCAGCTTATTACAATCGAAATTTAAATATTTATGATTACAGAACAATTCAAGAATTACCTGAAGAAAATTCATGTAGGATGAAAGGAGTTTGAACGCAATGTCTTTAAACGTACAGCCTATTTTCTTTGAAACCTGTAATACGTACATCATTTCGGTATATTGGAGTTGTGCATGAAGAGCAACACAGATACTGCATTATAGGTGCACCGCCATGCACCTCGCTTTTGTACAACCTAAATAGGGGAGGGCTACATCATGTAGAAAAGGCTTCTGTTCTTAATTTTAGGAAACAGGTATAAAACCAAGTTTCCTATTTTCCTCAATAATATTAAGGTTCAGCATGCGGCGGGTTTTTTTTTTTCAAGTTATTGATTTTTAGTTTGGTAGAACGATATGGCTAATTTATTTCAGAGGTTAGCGACCATAGTAGTTCATTTGGCATAATTGTGGAATTTGATACTTTTTGTTCATAATATTATTTTTTGTACATTGAGTAAAATAGTCAGTTTTTCGGTTTTTAGAGGAACGTTACAATATGGCTCATATAATACAAAAACATTCATAACACAATTTGCCAAATGAACCAATACGGCTGCGAATCACTGAAATATTTAGCTAAATTGTTCTACGAAGGTAAAAAATCAATAAAAACTTGAAAAAAAAAACAAATTTTCCGCCTCGTGCTGAGCATCCACCTTAAGTCAAATCCCAATATGCCATGATAATTGTAGGTAGAGCCTGCTAACCCTTAGAGATGTTCTTTCTAGTTTTAAAGTTTACCTTTCAGGTCTTTTTTTGCTATGTATTTTGCTCGGTTATTATACCGGTAGATGCTTAGCATCAGATTTTCAACATGAAGAAGGTAGCCGAACCAGCCAGAGGAATACTGCCACCACCAAATGCAAAGCCGAGTATTCATATCACTCCTGTTTAAAGAAGTATCACCAAATAAAGTTTAAAGTCTTAAAGCCGTCTCCACACTAGCAGAGGCAACAATCCTCGTCGTGTGGGACTGAAATAATAGGCTCGCACACTGGGAGGTATTGAGACATCAGCCGGTATTAAATGCCTCGTGATAGTCCCCCCCTTCGTGCCAATCCTGCCGCCTCTCGGTACATTTAGGGCTGCCTCTGCACTTTAAATTGCAGAATTGTAGATTCTATTATAATTGTATTTTTAGTAATGTAACAAATCATTACATATTTGATATTTGCATTGATTGTCGGCTGTGCTAATATAATAAAGCGGAAGAGTTTTTTGTTTGTTTTAACGGGCTAATCTCTGGAACTAACAGTCGGATTCTAAAAATTCTTTCACTAATAGGAAGCTACGTTATCTCTGAGTATTATAGGCTACTGTTTATCCCGGAAACGCGAGCGACACCACAGGAAACAGCTAGTATATTATAAAGTTTTTATATAAGTGGAGATTTCTAAATGGCATAGGATCATCTATATGTTTACTTTATCGTCGAAATTAAGCTGTAAATCTTCCTAAGAGTAAATAAGTGACTTACTTATTTACTCTTAGGAAGATTTACAGCTTAATTTCTTCATAAAAAACCATGCTCAAAAAATCCTAGGTCCAAATAAGTGACAGCCCTAATCCCGAGTCTCCCCACTTCTCGATAACCAGCCGTGGCTCGTTAGAAGACTCTATAAGGAAACCTGTTACGGGTCTAGACTGGAATTAGGTCTCGTTGGTACTACCGCGGTAATTAGAGGGGAATGCAAATTGGATGAATTATTTGAGGCGTTCGTAGCACAGATTAGTTATCTTACCTATGAAAATTACGTTGATACTGCCATGATACAGGACGTGGTGGAAATATTTATAGATTACATTGATCATACAATATTTGGACGTACCTAATGGTGTTGCAAGCGTCTTATGTTACGTAAAGTTTACCAAGAGAGTGTCGCTCTTTTGATTAAAAATATCATAATTATCTATGGCACTATGTTATCTCATTTATTCTTAAAAAAACTGGCAGATGATAAAATTATGATCAATTATACAGGGGGCCTACCACAAGCTCTTAAAACAAGGTTAAAATAACCTTATTTGTCTTTTGTCCCGTTTTGACGTCGGATGTCAAAGAAAGACAAAAGTCAAATAAGGTTATAATAATATTGTTTTAAGAGCTTGTGGTTCGCCCTTTGAACCTACTGAAAGTAACAAAAAATTATATTTTTTTCTTCTACACCACATTAATTTATTTACACAATTGCATATTGCGCGAATTGCTAAGCTCGGGAAGCTCAAAAACCCAAAAAGAAACTTAATAACTTAACAAACTTATCAATCACTTTGCGTCGGAACATAAACATGACAACAGTATAATCAAAGGGATTAACAGTAGTACAATTCAGTAAGCGATACAAACAGCTTAAGGCGCGGTTAGATGGCTCAATTTAACCTCACCGGCTAAATTATTCGAAATTCGAAAGCCATTAAGGCGAACGACTAAAAGCTCACTAATCGCCGCGTTTCCGCCACCGACCGCCGGTGGTAATTATCACGCGGCATTTTTTATTTATCTCGCGGCGGCTTTTTTTATAGAAATTATTTTTTCTTTTTTTACATCTTATTCGGTGGGCGTGAGTGGTTTAAGCTTGGCTCACAGGATAGGTTATAGGGGTTTCTGCAGGTTTTACAAGTTGTAGTATGATTGTAATTACGTACATTGATGACATACCGAAATTTCGGACACAGCGTTTTGCATCCTCATTTATAATGGAGACAGCAAGTGAGTGGAACTCTATTCCGGCGTCTGTGTTTCCTGACTCATACAATCTAGGGACTTTCAAGGCCAGAGTGAATAGGTTTCTTCTGGGTAAGCGTGTTCCATCTCAGGCTTCATCTCGTCCTTTAGGCGGATTAATGGCCAAATGCAAGACAATTTAATAAAAAAAAACGGTGATGCATGATTAATGCCTGCCCAGTAGCTAATGGACAGTGAAGGACAGTTTCTGTTCGACAGTATCTCGCCCAACAAGGAGTCAGTAAGTATCTGCTGTATTTTATTAGAAATGAGCATAAAAGAGGTTTTTAACTTAAGATTCCGTATCTCTAAACTAGCACCATGTAAGCCCAGCATATATTTTCTATTAAGAAGCGCTAACAGCGTTAGTAAAACATCTTAAAATACTCTTCCGTTTTCATAAAAAAGTTACTTCGAGTGGCGCCTGCACTGAAAGGTAATTTTTACACATTATGGCATTGTCACCATTTGGTACAGTCGGCAACAACTTTCTGTATATTTTTTACGATATCTCACTATATTGATGTACGATGTTGATGTTGCCGAAGGTGGTAAGCAAACTAAACGTAGAAGAGAACGGGCTCTCAAGTGCAGCTTTCATTAGGGGCTCTTCATTGCTGAGAAGTGACTTGCTGAAAAGTGATTCTACGAAGCCCGTTTTATTTATATTATAGAATTTATAAAGTAGAATCCATCGGCATAATCAATTATTTTATTCAAACTTCATCCTTACTTTTTTTTTTTATACAACTACTTCGGTAAACAAGCATACGGCCCGCCTGATGGTAAGCGGTTACCTTAGCCATATGGACGCTTGCAACACAAGAAGCATCGCTCACGCGTTACCGCCCTTTCCCCTTCCCCTATGATTACTTAGCTGTTCGTGTCCGGCGTCGCCCGAGTGAAATATCCGACTTTTCCGTTGGATGGACGGTATGGCAGCGCGAAAATACGAACAAACAAACATTGATTTTATACCTATGTGAGTTTATTTATTTTACGATTTCACGCCTAAACCGCTGAACCGATCGCGATGTTTGGCACATGATAAAACCTGGTATGTAGGTAGATGGATAAATGCATATGCAATTGATTCGGGCATTCGTGGTAGAGTATCTGCCCATGCGCTATTAACCTCATTTGTGGAAGGAGGCCTGTGCTCAGCAGTGGGATATTATAGGCTGATGATGATGATGAAGGTCAAAGCGCTGGTAAACAGACACAGACACAGAGTAATAGTAGACCACTAACAAGTCCAACAAGATCGTAAACTGTCACCGTATCACTTGTCACTTCTCACACGTCACTTGTCATTTGCCGGCTAGCCGTTGTCACTTCGGCGCCTAATGCCACCATAGACAATATTGTTTTATTTTGTCAAGTGACATGACATTATTTATTAGTTGTTTAATGACTTCGTTGATGAGGTGGTGAGATTTATGTCAAATGTCAGGTGACATTTACGCTTGTGGAGGTGTTGAAGTAGCTTTATAATACATTGTTAACTTTATAGTTAAAGTAGAGACTTGTAATAAAGAAGTCAGTAGATGACGACGGACGTTGTATAAGATTTCAGTGTTGCCATGATCAAAGTATTTAAAGTTTTGCGGGCCTATTATCATCTTTGATGCCTAAAAATTCTATACCAGCACAGTACCATTTAGGCGCCGATCCCACAGAGAGAGTTCTAGAGTTCCGAGTTCCGAGTTCTGCATTCCGTGTTGACTATTGTACACACAGCAAGCAGTCTAGAGTTCTAGAGTTCTGCAATATTCGCTACTGATTGCAAATCTTACACTTTTTTTACTTTCAAAGGCCCCACATAGCTTACAGTCAACGCGGAATGCAGAACTCGGAACGCAGAACTCTAGAACTCTTCTCTGTGGGATCGGCGCCTAAAGTAAAACAGTGACATTATGGTAGTACATACTCGCTTGACTGACTGCCATAACAACGTGCAGTTTTAGTAACTATTTAGTAATCTGTGGTGCAGTGTTGCGGCGGTGAGCGGTGAGCTGGTATCTGTCTTATATACCTTAAATGCTTGCCTACTACGTTTGGGTCAAATTGGGTCTAATTGTAATTGTGTCCATAATCATGCCTACCATAGTTTTACTCTCAGCTACCGTCCGTTACAATCACAGCTTATAAAACTATTGGTGTTGATGAGAATAAAAGTTGTAAAAATGGAAGAATCGTCCTTTTTTGAAGCATTCAAAATAATTATCTTAATTTCTTCTTCAGAAACCCATAATTATTGATCACGGTATAATTATTTCGTTCCTAAAATAAAAACGATGTCGATTCCATGTTCCGTTTTTTTTCTTCGGACTTTATAAAGAACCAATTTGCAATTTGCCAAAACCAATCACAATAATTTTTATTTTTAATTACAACCAACGTCAAAAATTAAACGAGATCGAAAAAAACCTTAAGCGCATTAACAAAATTAACTAATTAAAAGTAATGATACCAGATTGCCTTAGTAGTCTAATATTAAGGTTCAAATTGTAATTAAAATTAGTTTTATGGTGGTACAAGATAAAGTTGTAGAAGACAATAAGGTTGTTTGTCAGGTAACAATAGCTGGACCCCCACTATGAAGAACCGCCCACCTATTAGGTATGTTTTTTTCAACTTACATCTTAATCATCATAAATATCATTATTTTTAGACACTCGAGCTTTCTATTGATTTGTAAAAATTGGAGGCTTCTAGTTGAATTGTTGTTTGTCATACTATCAGCCTAAAATAGCCTTAAGGGGGCCCTTCATGGCCAACGCAACTTCAACGCACGCATAGCCTAAAAGCTTGTACTTTCATCCAACGTAATGTTTGACTGCGAAAAAAGAGAGATAGCATCAGAGCCATCGGTTATCAGTCGATAAATTCCGCTGATCACTCGCGGCCGCTTCGCTAGGTCGTCATTCATGATTTCGCATATCATAAACTTGTTCCAGGAGTATACTTCTTGTGAAAAAATCTTACAAGTTTGTGAAATAGAAATTAGTTATTATATGAATGATTAAATGTTATAGAATCTCAAATACATTTGCAAGCCTGGTATCTAAATGTTTTCTTTACTTTTAAAATTTATAGATACATTAGATATGGCCAAAGTTCAGGTAAAATTTGTGCAAAAACGCTGTTTTTCGGAGGCTTTTACTGAATTTGTTTCATACTTTTTTTAATTCGCTAGATATAGTGCACAAGATACTAATTTGTACAAAACATCTAACGAAAAATGTTTAACAAGCCATAATAAGTACAGAGTTTTTGTATGAAAAGTATAGCGTGATGACTGCTCTTAACGTGCCTTCCGAAATACGGAAAACGCTCGAGTTGAAATACCACAGGCACAATATTTTTATAAGCATACTAGCTGCCCGGAGCAACTTTCGTTCGCGTGGTGCTACCCTATCCTACCCTATTTGTGAATCTAAACCATACAGGGCGCCACTCAAACGCATACAAAAAAAATCATTCAAATCGGTCCAACCGTTTAGGAGAAGTACAGTGACATACACACATGCCGAAGAATTTTATATATAAAGATTATTATGTTATATCTACTACCATAAATAAATGCTTTACCAATATAAAAAATGATTAGGTAGAACTTTATAATTTCAAAACCAACTAAAATGAAAAAAGCTTTCACATAACATAAAAATATCATAACTTTTTTATAATAATTTCAATTTAATATCTCTTCAGAATCGGAACAACACAATTAAGTTACACAATTGAGATGTTATGATCTGTTCGTCCCTAATTGAGAGATTGTGTGTATTCTTTAATTTGACTTTATTACCTTTCGTTTTGAGAACCGCCCTCTACCGTCCAGAGAAATAATATCTGTAATTGGTCGTAAAGCAGATTATTATGTTATAATTGGTATTTAGATTAATCGATAAATATTACATAGCATTATCGTGATTTTAGGGTAAAATAAACATTCTGATTAATACCTAAAAGAAAATTAGAAATAGGGATCCCCAATCGAGCTGCTCTTTGAGCGAATAAACGCTACGCTCTAACTCTTTAATTTTTGATGAGCTTGTGTTTGACCACAATCTCACCATGGACAGTGACGATGTGGCCAAAGGTGGTGATCACACTAGCCGAGAAGGGAACTCGCTTTCAAGTGCTGTTAGAACAGGATAGGTCATTTCACACTTGAGAGCCAACCAGGCGACATCTACAGAATACTCTATGGTTTTCACACTATACTTTCCTTCCCTGTAAGAGTGGCGCCACTTCTACTAGCGAACATTGCTTTAAATATATATACAAGTATGATCTATTCTCTATTTAAGAATGTCAAGAAAACTCCAAACCTTATTATCAATTTGTAGGTACTGAAGCTTCAAAATAATTTCCTACTTACTTAGAAAATATGCGTAAAGAATCCACTTTCACATAAAATAGCCTTTAAAGGCACTCGTAAACACAAAAATGACTATGTGTACTAAGGACGGCGCGGGGTCCCAAGGAGCATTTCAAGACCGTATTTACCAAATTGATCGTAAAAAGACCGAACGCAGCCGCCGACACAGCCGCCGGCCAATCATTCCCAAATCTTTATTACATCTGTACTCGTGTCGTTTGGTTATTAAAATTCGCCATGAACTTATGAATTCTGGCTTTATTCATCCTTGATTTGGCTTAAATACCTTCGCGAAGCCTTGATGACCTGCTGAGATCAGTGTCAAATGGTCATGTGTAATTATATGGTACATTTTGTGCTCTTATCACGGTCATTTGTGTGATAATAATTATAATGTTTCGGTTTTTATGAAAATCGTTGAAATATTGTTTTGTTTGATGATCATAAGTGATGATAAAATCAGTACGTGGATTACGTAACTTTATTGCAATGAAATTCAGATTGAAATAACCCCTGGATCGGTAGAAATATTACAAAATCTGAAATTGTTTCATTACTAATGAACCACTGTTTGTATTTGCAGTTATCAGAACGTAAAAAAGTTATCAGAAAACCGCTATATTGACCCGATTTCAATTCGAAAATGATTGAAATTTAGTTACGTAATCGCCCCACAGGTACGGTTATATCACTATTACCGTAACCGTGGCTGTAACGATATTCGAGCCAAGATTTGAGACAGTTGAGAATTCATCAGAAGGATGAGACATTCCAGAAGTGGTCAAATTAAAATAGTTATATTGTAACATTATATTACGTTTTTGTGCCCAAATAGTTAAATAAAAAAACATAGATTCCCACACAGCAAAAAATTGCCATCAGAATCCATATTTCACACTAATTATATAACGTCAGAAATTAAATCAATTATTACTGTGACCCGGACCCCTGTGATGTTTTTTCATCACCAAATAACAATAAATAATGTCACACGGCAGGTGAAGAGAGCCCTTTTTGTGATATTTAGGACAAAAAACACTTTATGTCTTGTGATTTTGGTCAGTTTTATCTTTTAACAAAATATAGACCTCTATTGGTAGTATTGGAGTACCGTGAAATAGTTCACGTTGGGATTTTTATAGAGTTGATGTTACCATCGATACGTTTGTTATATTTTAATCGTTATTATTGTAATATGAAAATACACGAATCTATATTACCTCGTTATTATTAAAATCAAGGGGGTGCTTCGGGTGATTAAAGCTGTTATTTTGGACAAAATATAAAAGCATAAAAACGCCAAATATTTATACCGGCGTATTTTATTTGATGGAACCTACAATGTAACTCTACGTATTAAGTGTGAATGATGTAAATATAGCTATATGTTGATATTTTTTTAAACCTTACGATGTTACAAATTAATTAAATATAGATATCGGTGAAAAAATTCGGAAGGAAATAAGTATGTGCCAATGAAGGCCTAGTTTGGAACTTAGCTATGAATAATATTAATAAAATCCTTCAGTAGCATTTTGATCGTCAATTATTTATTAAGGAAAACCTTTTCTCTATTTACAAACTTTGAAACAAAAATAAAATTGTATTACCATCTCTATATCGATCACAAGGGTCAGGTAAAAGGGATTTTTTACCAATTTTTTTTGGTAGCGACTTCGAGTCGAGATCGTTAAGTGAAAAAAGGACCTGTTTCGGCTCTTTTGTGGCCCAAATGTTTAAATTCAGACGGTAGCCGTACAGAAACAACATAGTATTATCGGACTAATTAATCGTTCAGTTTCCATCGGCGAATTTTAAGTGTACCGTGTTAAATTGAGATGTGAAGACCGATCCGACCGGATGGAGGACTACCAATTATATTATTGCTTGTTTGTGACTGTTAGATTTAGTTTTATGAGTATTGGCTGAGGAGAGCGTATGCTGTCGTTTTGTATTTCAAAGGAATCTAAGCAAAAAAGTCTTTGTTAATAATAATGAATCAAATAAATAAATAATAATTTATAATAATTTAAATATTTAAATATCCTGGGACATTCCTCACACACGGTCATCTGATCCCAAACTCAGCAGAGCTTGTGCTATACAGGGTGTTGTTTTGGTCGGCGACAAGCGACCCAGGAGCGGTAGTACAAAATATATATTCCCCAAAAATGGACTTAATTCCATTAAATACTGTACATATGATGAGAAATACCTTATTCAATTTGAAATAAAATTACCGCAAAGTATGGTTACTAGGCACGTGCACAGACTAGAGCTAGGCACAAGCCGCCATCGCCCCACCCCTTTACTCCCTCGTACTCCCGTTGAGTATTATGTCTACACTTTAGCTTATTACATGATTTTCATTTTTTTTTTTTTTTTTATTTTTATTATTTAAAAAAAATAAAGTATTTTTTTTATATTTTTTTTAGCACCAGTATCATTTGTATTATCGACCCTGAGTCGCTTGTCGCTGACCAAAACAACAACCTGTATATAAACCAGATAACTGATAATACATATAATACTTTTTGTTTGTAAATACATACTTAATATACATAAACACACCCAGACTCAGGACATACAGACATGTTCATGCACACAAATACATGTCCTTTGCGGGAATCGAACCCACGACCTGCGGCGCGATAGTTAGAATCAACCAACTGCCCCAAATGGCCAAATAATAATCATTAATTCAGTCGCACATAAAACAAAGAACATTTTTTTTATTGTAACTAGGCAGGTACATTTAACTGTGGGAGACGGGAGCTCAGACTAGGTTTCCCTGTGCTAGGAGTGTCCTGGCTTCTTGATGAATAAAAATACTTACTCCTAGATCAACGTCACAACATACTCAATTTTTTTTTTATTGAAAATATTTTATATGTACAACTGAGTACAACATTAAAAATATACATAAACTACTCGCCAAACTATTAAGTTTGATGGCGAGACACGCTCTTTACAGATTATTATAACTACCATTATTAAAAAAAAAATACAATAAATAATGTATCAATATGTCTTTGAATCGCTTCTAGATCTCTATGATGTATGCATGTGGGTATCTACTAGCTTTCCATCTCGCAGGTTTGCCCATAATCCCTCATTTTGCAACATTTGAAGTTTTTAGTTTGTTATACGACTAAGTTGGTAAATAAGGCTACGGCCCACCTGATGGTAATCGGTTACCGTAGTGGTAGAGTATTTACATCAAACAAGCCCTAAAAATATTACTTTTCCACACACGCGGGAAACCATCTTGTTTCGATCGCTCAAAACTCTTAATTGTCCCTTAGTGACGGGACACGCTGATGCGAGAGGGTTAGTGTTGTGAGAATATGAATGTTTGCAATACACGGGGCATCACTCACGCGTTTATGACCCTTCCCCCTCTCCAATAAGCTCTGACGACTTTACTCACGTGCAGGAACACAACATAAAGTTATTTGACTGCGGTATTCTGTAAGGTGGAGGTACTTCCCCAGTCGAGCTGCTCTTTGAGCGAATAAACGGGCTCTACCTCTCTTAGATTCAAGTACCCTGCTGTTAGCTGTGCTGTATAGGTTAATGAAGAAGTTACTTAAAACGAGGTAAATAAGCAGGGCATAGCTGTGACGTCACTCAACATAATACGTCAGAATTTGGGGTCAGTAACATAGCCGTTATAACCGGATGTTTTTCCATAGTGTTTTTATTATTGAGCACAATTCACACCAACGTGCGTAGAATCACTGTATCGTGACACTTCCCTAAGGTAAATAAGTTAATGACTCAATACGGTAACTAGGTAAATAAAATATTTTAAGAGAGGGAACAACGGGTTCTCCCGTAAATTTGGAGTACCCTGACTGGGGAAAAAGTACATCCACCTTATAGAAGATCGCAGTCAAATAAAATTATTACTTTAATGTGGTGTTGTGTTCCTGCGTTAGAAAGGTCGCCAAAGCTCCATAAGGAAGCACTGTGCTGATAGTGTAGTAACGCTCTCACTCAACTCCTCTTCAAGAAGAAGAGTTTGGTAGTAGAAAAAAAAAATTGTCCGTGTCCAAAGGGCCAGCCTAGTATAGTAATTATAATAAAAAAAAACCTTTTTAACTATGAGTAAGAGTTACACAGCGAGCGATGGAAAGGGCTATCTTCGATCTAGGAATAACCTCTCGCGTAAGTCAGGAATTTTGTAATTCGGATGTATAAAGGTGACCGACATAGGAATCTGAATTAATAGCTGAAGAGACAGTGGACAGGCCACATCTGTCGACGTACTGTCGCTGGAGCAGAAAGGTGATCAAGTGGAGTGTCCAGGGAGATGCAGAGTAGGACGCTCTCCAGCCTGCTGGAAAGACAACCTGAGGTACTTGAAATTGAGAAGGTGAGTGGATAAGGAAGCAGAAGGACTGGAGCGAGTCGTTTGACTTTATTTCAGCAGTGGACGAGTACAGGCTAATAAAGTGAAGGAAGTAAGATTTTAAGTAGTGATCACACAATGTTGTGAAGATTTCGTTTGTATGTACTCTTAATGAAAAACAGGTGATTTATTATATTCATAAATATCTTCAATAGTTTCAAAAATAGTATTATATCAATTTAAATGATACAAAATATATAAACAACATTTTTCAGCGCTTCAAAGAACCAGAACATCAATAAACGTTACAAAGACATTATTTTAAACTTTTGGCAATAATACCAGAGTAATTCATACATGACGTTCAAAATACAAACATTGTCATAACTTTTCAAATATTACAAAATCCAACATGGACGGCGGCCGGCGCAAACTCATGCGCATAAATAAAAAAGGTAGATCGTATGACAGCGGCGTTATATATCGCGACATTGTCTGTCCGTACGTCACTCGGTGGTTTATAGCCGCGCAATCAAATTGGTAGCCGCTGGATATTGAGATTCACCAATAAAATATGGAATATTCTATCTGACAGATACATGCTTGTTTCATTATTTGTTATTTTACACATTAATGAGCTGGTTAGGCCTAATGTGTGATTAATAATATTTCTCCAAACATATGAAAAAGATGGCAATAGTTTTGATAACAAATTAACATTGATTTGGCTTTCAAAAAACTACTGGCTAGGTAAAAATCTAGTCATTGTCAAGTAATTTGAACATGCTTATGGTCTATCAACAAAAACGTGATTTGTTCATATTTAACCCAATTAGGTTGTTTTTTTACTTTGTATAGGCTTGTGTTTGACCACAATCTCACCATGGTAAGTGATGATGTGGCCGAAGGTAGTAAGCACACAAAGCCAGAACGAACTGGCTCTCAAGTGCAGCTGTCCGAACACACCGATAGGTGCTTGGCGACAGATTTTCAACTTGAGAGTGGTAGCCAGCCAGATGGATACTACAAAGTACCCTACCACCGTGCTATGGTTTCCTCACGATGTTTTCCTTCACCGAAAGCTCAAGCTCATTGTAGGATTCGAACCCGAGACCTTCGTCTCGGTATCCGACGTCACTACCACTGAGCTATCATCGCCTTGAAACCTAACCTTTAGGTCAAAAATACTTCAACTGCTAGCAAATTTAATCTCTTGGAACGAGGAGAGATCTCGAGAAGCTAAAAAATAATATAACATTTAACACACATGTTTCATAAGCCATAAACTGAGCGTTGACAAAACATGATTACCGATAGCCAATAAAAATATTTTCTCATAAAAATCCATTCTCATTATTAATTCTAATAATATTATCCACTTTTTTGTGATCGGCCGCTCGCGCTTGAAAAAAGTGAAGAATGCCCGAGACTGCGCTGAGACGGGGTTTTTGTCGTTATTTATTGTTGAAAGGTAACCATTAGCCACACTCGACGATATTCAATAAGAGGTATTTTGTAGAAACACTATTAATGTAAGGCATTCTGATGTAACAGAGCCTCTACGGATACTTAGATTTGTATATTTGTAGATGCAATAGGTAATTGATATATTGTAGCGATCATAATGACTGCGTCTCAGGCGGAATAGATACCTACCAAAGGCCTAAGAAAAATTTCAATATTATAGCTTGTTAATATACTTATTAGAAGTGTTCCGAGCGTGACTGTCTTGTTGGATACACACTATAAGCTTCAAATTAAAATACATACTTACCTAACTGCTATATTTCTGTAGTAGATATATTCCCATGTTTTTCCCATGATTTGCTGCAGAGGAGAAATAAAACTCGTAGTAGGAAATAATCATTATATAATAATAATACATAAAATTAATACTCCTTAAAAGGCTATTATGAATATATTTAATTGTAGAATAATAACCATAAATGTATGTTTCTCACACTGGATATGAGACTCATGTATTCCCTTCCTTACTGCTCAATTCTGGCGTTTTAGGGCTACTACCACCCTTATCCTTCATGTGCGCTAAATAAATAGTCCACACAAAACTCGCCAAGCTTACAAATATAATTCTGTTCTTCTCAGAAATGTAATAAAAGTTCAAAGTCTGCACAGTCGGCCAGAACACCACTCCGATTTTATACGTCGGCCACAACTTCTCTTTGAGTTCCTTCACGCATTGCTCCACTGGCTTCATCTCCAGCAGGCTCATTCCAAAAAAGAAGTACGCCAGAGCTATCGGTGCATATGATACCTGTTCGATAGCAGCCCTGCTCAAGGCCGTAGCAAAGGTTTTCTTTTTGAAGAACCGGCTGGTGTACTTCATCCAGCCGTAAAAGACGGGGGCCATGAAGAAAGAGCCGAAGATACCGAACCTTGCTGCTCGAGCGAAGTCAGCGTTATACACTGCAGAACCATGCTCTATATACTCCTGGACGATGCTGCACGACGGCCATATGATGGCGTACGATAACATTCCACGGATTAACGGGTATTGCACGGGAAGGCTTCGAACCTTTGTGAATATACCACTCATTTTCTTCTTTGACATTGCTAGTTGACAATTAACATGTTTTCTATGAGTTTTGTGTATGGATTTGGTTTTGATATAAGATCTATTTTATCCATAGAGGTAGCATTCAAAAGTACACAAGATTTTTTACATACATGAAAATTTGTTTTATACCACAGTTTTATACTGTGGTTTTATAGACCCCCCCCCCTTACTCATAAAACGTTATTTAACTAATATACTGTTTAAAGGGTCACGTAAATAACATCACTCTATTGTCATTGTCAAATAATGTGACATTATTTACATGACCATTTAAACAGTAGCGGCCTTACTCATAAACGCTATTTAACTAAATGTACTGAATAAATGGTAAGTAACGTCACCTTGCTGTCATTGTCAAACAATTTGACGTTATTTAGGTGACCACTTAATCAGCTTATTAGTTAAATAACTTTTTATGAGTAAGGGGGTAGGTATATTAGTAAAATAGCACTTTATGAGTAAGGGGGTCAGGACATACCTAGCTAGCCATTTAGTAAGAATGTAATGCGTGTGTAAATACTTTGATGTAATATTTTGTTCTATGACCAGGGAAGAAGTGTTTTTCAAAGATATTGTTATGCCTTCCCCTGACGAACGTGCATTTCACCTATCATAAATATGTATGATTAATTTTATTTTATTCGGAAAACCAACAGCTGATTACATTATTATAACTTCAGTGTACATGGTGTTACAAAACGAATGACAGACTGATCATGATACTAAGTCTTCCTGTCGCACCTACCACCGCTGGTCCTGGAAGTCTCGGCGAGGTCAAAAATGTATGTATTGAATAAAAAATATATATTAAAAGCTATTCTGTAAACCTGTAGGTAGGTTCTTATTAGGCGCCGATCCCACAGAGAGAGTTCTGGAGTTCCGAGTTCCGAGATCTGCATTCCGTGTTGACTATTGTGTACACAGCAAGCAGTCTAGAGTTCTAGAGTTCTGTAATATTCACTACTGATCGCACATAATAAACTTTTTTTACTTTCAAAGGCCCCACATAGCTTACATTCAACGCGGAATGCAGAACTCGGAACGCGGAACTCTAGAACTCTCCTCCGTGGGATCAGCGCCTTATAGTTTGGGAAATGCACAAGTTTGATATTGATGATTCTCCAGGAAACCTTAGTACAATATTATCAGTGTTCAAAACAAGAACATAATTATTATTTGACCAAGAAACGTGACACGTAATTACCCATTTAGTAATCTTAGCGGACCATCGATAGGCCACCCACCGGGTTGGTTAGAACAATTCGATTATTTAGCTCGGGTGAATCGATTCGGCGATTGCCTTTGTGATAACAATGAATCGGCGGAAAATAACTCGCGTACACTCGCGGCACACGATTTGTCAATCGATTAGGTACCTATTAATTATTGTGATATTTGTGTTTTTTTTATTAGAAAGATAAAACAATCTATACTTACTTATAATTTAATAATAGATCTATTGCTACTAATGTGCTTCTAGGCCCGAACGGCAGAAGGGGATAACTTTGTGACTGTTCTTTTAGATATCATTATATACCTGAGTAATATTGAATTTAGGTTAAATAAGAGTATGAACGTGTGTTTTCAAATTAAATAAACTAATTTCGGAAAATGTTTTCACCCCCCGGAGATGGGTCCTGGCTACGGCATTGGCTGGGCGTACGTACACTATCATGAGTATTTCGCCTTATATTCAGATATGATACATATAGGAATTAAAATTGCATATTTTTTTTACAAAATCCCAAAAATACTCCGATTTTAGTTTTCTATCCAAATTGAGGGTAACCCGCGACATCTATGGCTATTTAAAAGAACTACTGGTACAACGCCATCTATGAAGCATTCCTGTAACTTGTGACTTATTGAAGTGCCATCTATCGGTCATTTAAAAAAACCATATAAAAGGGTTGGCTAGCAAACAGTTTGTCATATTTAACGTAAGCTGGCACTGTAATAATAAAACCATTCTTAGTTTTGCTACTCGCCAACAGATGGCTTTTAAAATTAAGATATTACATTTATAAGATAATTTTAAAATTGTGCTTAAAATATAAATTCAAATTGGTATATTAGTAAAAAATATAATTGGGAGTATGTGGCCGATAAAATCAAATGTCCAGATTTAGTAAAAAAAAAATAGGCCTGATAAGGGATTTTAGGCTGCTCATTCGGTTCTCACGGTATAGAGTAAGCATGTTCCATTACCTTTTTGCCACTCGTATCGCGCGTCAAAGGCTGACAAATTAAGAGGTCCACTTGACTCTACTTATCATTGTAGGTAAACTCGTAAAATAGCTACTTTATTGTAAAAATATGACAAGTTTGAATTGGCTTGCGTTTTGAAGACCTTTTTAGCAACGTAGGTACTTTAATTTTTTACGATTTTTAAAACGTTCTGTTGAAGCATAGCATATAAATTATTGTTAAATTACTAAGATGCTGTTCTCCCTTTTTTATACTAGATTTTTAGAGTAGTTTTTTGTAGAATACCTACTTAAATAAAAATAAGTTAAACGAGTAAATGGGTATGGGGGTGTAAAACATTAAATGAAAATTTCATCACAAATGGGTATTATGGCAGCGTTTCTATTAATTAATGGTGAAAAAAAGTTATGTGCATATTTTCTAATCATTGTTTCTATTAATGATGACAATAATTAGGAAATATGCACGTTTCTTTCTTGTTGCAAGTTATATTTCGCACAGAATTTACTTAACTAATATTTTTTGATATATCTGCGAAAATAACTAAGATACAGCGATTATAAACCGCTTGATATCATGGTCCATGTTCAAACGGTTAAACTCACCTCATACAAATGCCTCATACTATGGCGGCATGCATGGATCTTGCTTGACGTCTCGAATTAATCGCTCCATACTAAAACACTTACATATATTTCCCAATTTTATTTTCAGATTTGATCATGCATGTTTTGGCTTTTTTATTTAAAAAATACTGTTATTAAGATATGAAGGTACCTACCTATTTAGAAATTGTGCATAGGCCCTCTGAACGGTAGAGATTCGTCCTAGACCTAGAACTAAAACGACTATGAACTAAAATGAGAAAGTTGTACACGCAGATGGATCCGCGGGGAACAGCTAGTATGTGCCTATTACTTAAATAACATTTTGTCCCAGCATTTTGGTGCGTTAAGTTGTGGTTGTGTTACCACCCGCCTGGTGGTAAGCGGTTACCGCTTTTTTTTCGTCCTGAATCTTTATCCACTTGATCACCTCTTTTTTGTATATTTCGTGCTTGAAACCAGTGAGTGTATAAATCGTTTCTAAACGGTAATTAGCGGCTTGTAAATAATCCGCTAGGTCGGTCAGTGTGTCCCGTGCTTTACGTATGCACAGTATAGGGTTACCACTCCCCCTTAATTTGTTTGATTATCGGTTTCAAATGAATTTACATTTACATAAATCATTATTTCAAACAGCTGTGTTGTTTGTTAAGAGTTGAGCTGATAATACTAACATACTGCAAAAATTTCCGTTGGTATACTAAAACCTGATTTGCGTACAAACTAGGTCATGCGTACCAACTCTCGACCATCCCTGTAGCCTGATTCTCGTAACAAAACGTCAACGACTTCTACACCGAAAAAATGGACTACAAGTGACTACAAAATTTTATTTAACTGTAACACAAAATTTGACGACCAATAACCTAAACAGAGTGACTTGCGAACTAAACTTACCAGTAACAAAACTAGTTTTTGCTCGTTACTAAATTATTTGATTAAATGTAACTAAAGTTAGTTTCCCGACAACTAAAGTTAGTTTCCCGACAACAAAACGTCAACTTACATAACTAGTTTTGTAGATCATTTTTTTTCAGTGTAAACGATTTTACTATTGAATTGCAATCCAAACTGCTTTTCGTATTCTCGTAACACATTTTGCACGGTTGAAGAACGATCCTATCAAAATTCGAGTAACGTATCGTTTCAAGCGTATTCCGGTAATTAAATCGAACTCGATAATCGAAAAAGTTAAGATTTATTTATTTTTTCTCAAATAATAAAGTAGCCTATGTCCTTCTCCATACCATAGGCTATCTGCATGCCAAATTTCATGATGATCCGTTGAGTAGTTGAGGCGTGAAGGCGTAACAAACAAACAAACAAACTCATTTTCGCATTTATAATAGTTAGGATAGGATAGGATTAAGTTAGGATGTGCTTTCGTTTGGCCACTGACCCGCCCATAAAGGACGATGACGAAGCCTAAGATGGAGTACCTTACTCAGAAGAAACCTATTCGCGCTGGCCCTGAAAGTTCCTAGATTGTAAGAGTAAGGAAACACAGAGGCGATCATAGCTTAGTGATAGTGACGTCTAAAATGCCGAGACAAACGTCTCGGGTTCGAATCCTACAATAGGCTTTTGCTTTCAGCGAAGAAAATATCGTTAGGAAACCATAGCACTGTGGTAGGGTACTTTGTATGACATATCTGGTTAACTATACCACCCTCAATTTGATAATCTATCGCCAAGCACCTATCGGTGTATTCAGACAGCTGCACTTGAGAGCCAGTTCTTTCAAGGCTTTGTGTGCTTACCACCTTCGGCCATATTATCATCGCGGGCCACGACAAGGTACCTACGTGGTAAAAAAAAACCTACCTTTGTATCTTTACACACTTTGTACAAAAGGTCACCCATCCTATAACCGACCTCTGTTAAACCCATTTAACATTAGATAGCTGTCACATTATTTTAAACAAAGTAAAATGATATTCTAGAAATTAATAAAACTGACGTAGTAGGAAGCGGTATAAAGCCCCCAGCACACGTGCCGGACATGCGCAGTGCGGATTGGACGGGGTGTTTTTTATTAAGTTTTTTTCATATCCTACCAACTGTTGATGTCACGCTGAGTTACATATTGCTTTCAATAAAATGCAGACAAGACAGGCGCCAAAATAAAATAGAATAAAAGTTTTATTAGTTTAATTGTAAGATTGTCTTTTGATTACAAATAAAATCGTTTAATGGTTAATAAAATCTCACCTAAATTATTCGATGAATAATGTACAAAATGAAATTAAATAATAAATGTTTATTTTAATTATATAATTAATAAATATTAATAATTTGTATTGAATGTCTAGGCACTAATGCACCGAAAAATCCAATCCAATCCAATCTATTCAGTACATATTTGAGCAAAGTGTGCGACGCTTCCATCCATGTCTGTTGCTATCTTAATAACACAAAAATTCAGATTTTTAGGGTCCGTGCCCAAAAACGAATAGTAATTTAGAATTTCTATTAAAAAAACTGAAAACGCATATTCAAAATATTATATATGTGTATCTTTGTGTATGTAAATTTAAAAAAAAACATAACATACGGAACCATAAGGACCTCGCACTTGGCCGATTATTTCCTGGTGGCGCCAATCCGCTTATATCACCGCACCGTGTCAATAACTCAATAATACGCTGATGATCTCGTTTTTATGGTTATAAACACATTGACATTATGATTCAGTTTTTTGCTCGTCTGGTTTGGAATTATATTAGTTTCCTACCTATTAGGTATAGTTTGTTATGATCTTCCATGACAATAAAATATATTATTTCCATACAATGGAGAGGTCCGACACATAACTATTATATTACAGTTCATTCAATAAATAGAATGAGTACCAGAAACGGTATGAGTTTTCTAGCACAGATTTTTTCATGAACGTATTATTTCCAGAGACTAGCGGGAACGCATTAATTTTAGTTTAGTATAGTCTCATAATTTAGTTTTAATTTAGTTTCATAGCTGTTGATATACCACATATACAAAAACAGCATAGCCTACAATTAGTAACTTACTAAAAACAATGGAATTTTTGTTTAACTTTTAAACGTACATACCATAGTGTTTTTTTTTTTTTTTGCAAATTATTTTTTTAATATTTTCAGCCACGGTCTGTCTCCTATTTAAATATTAATAGACGGGGATAGAAAACAAAACAGTAGTCCATTGTTACAATAATTTGGGTTCAATTTACAAAAGCAGTTTCACGTTGCAACCGCGGAAGATGTAAAACTTTTTATTCGATTTTACGATCTTTGACATGGGTTCAGGAATTTACGTGAAAAAATTAAGTGTGATGCAACCAGCTATAATAATAATGTTGTAGTAGGATTAGCAAGCATTGAGGGACTGAGGGGCCCTCCAGGAGCTTATTTTACCTAACCTCTGATTTGAATGTATATTTAAGAGAAAAAATCTAGAAATTCTTGAAAAATGGTTACATTATGAAATTACTCCTTTTTTAAAGAAAATCCTCTTTTTTAGACCAGCCCACCTTTATCAAATTATCATCTGACAACCCTAGTCTGAAGCCAAACGCAAACGATATATCGATTCATAGCTGGATTCTTCACACTCTCCAATTTCACATTTATTAGAAATGGAAACTTAAACCTAAGGGTCACCGTTCAAAATCGTATAGCAGAAAAAATCATGCGAAGTAAACCACCATGATAATAGTAAGTGACAAGTAAACTGAAAGCACTTATGCCTTAGAAGTAAGGTTGAGAATTGAAGGTTATTTGATGCCGTATAAACGAACCGACATATTATTACAGTAAAGTGTCGACAAACAAACATAAACAAATGCATTCACACCTCAAACTTAACAATAACAAATCATAAGAAAGGATTGACTTTAGAAACAATAATAATATAGCACCTAATAAAACTATAAATTATTACTTTTCTTTGTATGTGAAATAACTGTTTGAGTTTTATCATAGACAAATAAGAACCTGTTTGATTATTTTTTTCCTTTCCTTTCTTTTTTAGAAAAAGCTAAGCTCTACCTCTCGTAGGTAGATTTTTTCTTCTGTCAAAGATTATCTCGATTGACTAATAGCTATGGTGGATACTGTCTGTCCTTTCCCATACCATAGATTCTATGGCACTTTTACGCTTCATAGGCTACTTTTCATCTCGGAAACGCAGGTGAAACCGCGGGGGAAAATTAGTTTTCTTATATATTATAAACTCTTCTTTTGTAAACTGATCTGTAGAGCTCTATGTTCTATCATGTGTCCCTGAAAATATCTATGGTTGAACATTTTAAAAGACATAATGTCTGATTGATGCCTATTATATGGCAAAGTATGTATGCACAATTAGATTATTTGTAAAAACTTATATAACCATACTTTGAGCAATAAAAAAATCTTTATCTTTATCTTTATCTTGACCTGATGATGAATATTACAGTCCATTATTTTATTTTAATACCAATTGGATATTGACCTCAACCCATTGAATATGTAGTTTATATCTCCGTGTTGACTCTACATTACATAAAATTTAATTTTAACAGCTAAAATAGACGGAATTCCCAAAAAACAAGCGAACGAAACCATGGAAAAAAGCTAGTAGTTAAACATAAATCGGAATAAAACCGTACTAAAAAGTAAACTAATCAATTAACTATACATAAAACCACAAAAGTACATCAAAAGAGTCATTAGCAAACTTAAAAGGGCATCTCGTGTTCCCTTAACACCCAAATGAAATCATCCGCTTTATTTACGATACGTAGTAAACACTGCTGAGGGCGAGCGACAAGGACCATCTTATGCAGAGTTTATACGATACAGAATGAGAGAGAAACAACCCCATGGCCCCGCCCATAACGCACCAAGCATCGTGGATTGGTTTCGAGCAGTAATCTATACACCATCAGTCTTCCAACGTATGCCTGTAAAACCACAAGTTAATTAATTTACTCGCACCCTCCAACAATTAGTCAAAAGTGAAATTAATGAAGTGACAGTGAAGTTCGTGAAATGGATAGCAGTAACTATGAGCAACACAACGAAGTATCTACGTCATTTAACAATAACAACGTCAAGCACAATTACAACGATTGCAAAAATGATTTCTATTTCATCGATGTCGATTGTATCGATAAACATAAACAATTGGATATGACGAAAGATTACAACGCTTATTTGGATCAAAAGGCAAATTATCGTGTGAAAATTGAAGACGGATCGGTTAATCAGAATTTAAGTACGCCTTTTTCTGTGAAAGATATATTAAATATTAACCAAACGAATTATAATTACGAACGAAATGACGCGTGGAAGTGCAATGAGAGGGAGCGAAGATACGAATTTGATCAAGTGTATCATCAGCCTCAAAATTATTGTCCGCCGGAATACTTCAGCCAAGTGTACCCAAATATACCAGTGCATAGCAACATAGATACATACTGGAATCAAGATATGTATCACGACCATAAAATCGAGGAATATTACAATTATAATCCATACTGTTCAAACCTATATCACCAGAACTACGACCAGTATCCTGATTTGGGAACGCATCAGACTGTGGAAGTGCCTCTAAAAGAAGATCACACTGAAAAACATACTGCGGCGGCTCCGGAAATAGGACAAAAGAGAGTTGTTGAAGAGAAAGCTTTAATGCCATATGCAAGCGCCGAACCGATTGAAAAATGTCCTATTGTATCAAGGAAAAGTACAAGTAAGTTTTCGACATTCACAATATAGTACTCTAAAGATACTTATACAGCTAAAGGACATATATTCAGCTACAAATAAAGACTTATTTTATTTTATTACGACAATTTAAGTATGTAATTTAATTTTTAATTCTTCTTTGTCCACAGAAACTCCTTCAAGCGACGGCAAGACTGATAAAAAAGATAAGAACGCCAAAAGAAAACCAAGGATTTTATTCTCACAAAACCAAGTTCACGCGTTGGAGAACCGCTTCAGAGACCAGCGGTACTTGACAGCACCCGAGAGAGAGCATTTAGCACAAACCCTCAACCTATCACCAACTCAGGTCAAAATCTGGTTCCAAAACAGAAGATACAAGAGTAAGAGGATCAAATCACCTGAAGTATCCACCTCCACTGATGCTAAACCAAGCAGGAGTCTAAATACAAGAAAGCTTTACAAACCAGAGAGTAAAGACTTGAACCTTCCTGTACCAAATTATCAATTCAAAGGCACAAGAGTAGACAATCATGAAAAAATCTTCAATTCCAATCCAGATCAGTTATCCTCGACAATTTATTTTGATGATAGTTTAACGTACGATAATGATAATAATTACAATAAACAAATGCATATAGATGATAATGTATGTACAACAACTGCTGTACAAGACTTATATAGTGAAACTATCACAAATGATACAGCCAAGGAATGCAATGTTCCAAAATATTTCCCAATGAATTATGTATGTTGATATTTTTGTTTTAATTTTAAATATAAATGTGCCATTTTTAGACTGATTCCCAAAGAGTATTATATTTTAGTATTACGATTGTTATATTATTATACGTTAATTTTAATAGTATTGTGTGCATGCTTGTACAATGGTAAGTGAACTACAGCTATGTACCAAAGTATTGATAGACTTATAACAAATGTTTTGTAAATAAATACAAAAGTTTACTGAGTTTTTACGCTTTATTAAAAATCCCTTTTATGGCTTTATTGCCGCAAACAAAATTATTTTATACTAGCTGTCCCCCGCGGTTTCACCCGCATTCCTGGCATAAAAAGTATAGCCTATAATACTCGGGGATAATGTAGCTTTCTATTAGTAAAAGATTTTTTCGAGTCCGACTGGTAGTTCCAGCGAGCGCTTTTAACAAAAAAAAAATAAACAAGAACTCTTCAGCTTTATTATATGGGTATATATTAAAAAGTCACTTATAATAAACTATTCATTAATATCAAATTAACGATGAGACCTATTGAAATAAACAAAAATGCAAAAAAGGTAGAGTCCAAGATTTTTATTGGTTTTTATTTAAAACATTATTTTGTTTCTGTTCTTATTCAGAGCTTGTAATAACGTAGCAAGGGTTCTAAAATGTAGGCTCTCTTATTTTTTTCAAAATATGCAAATTAAGTGGTACAATGTATAGATTTAATGATGACGAGTGACTGTTTTTTTTTTATAAAAATGCAGTCCAAAGGATGTCTTGCCTCTTCTAGCTGTTATAGCACAACAGAAAAAAATAGGTATATGGAGTAATTATAGAAATATTTTATTTTTAAACTTTGTAGAGATTGTGAAGATAAATAATAAAAAATGGTAGATATTATTGTTTAAATAATCAAGTATACATTGTCACAACAAATCTGTATATATATCATCAGATATTCCAACGTTTATTACAGTGGCCCCTGGTGACCTTTAACCGTAGAATCTGCTCTAAAGTAATACCCATGTAAAGATCAAAACCTCATCGAAGGTCTGGTAGAGTTTGAGGGTATTGTCTGCAACAGTCACTTGTCATATCCTTAACTTGAGTCATTTACAATACAATAAACTTTTCGCAAGCACTCACGCTGACAAATATCTCTTCTCAAATAACTCTTGTCTAGATGTGTGTAGGTACTATAATCGTGTTAACTTATTGAAAAATTATGCCAAAGAGCGCAATAACGTTCATTCTGTTTGAAATCTATTCGCCAATTCCTCACCACCAACAATCCGCCCGGATTGGCTAAGTCAAGGACACACTATAAATTTAGATGCAGTGATTGGTCCTTACTGTTCAAAATCAGTGCATAAGCACTGACTAGTTGCGGAGTTGGATAACTTGGTATTACTACTCTAAGGCGATTTTTCCGCCAAACGGACTTTGTTAAACGAAATATCTATACATATATAGTCTAGAAGTTCAATCACCAACCAATAAAAAAGAACATTCAAGTAACTTTACAAAACATCAAATCCCAAACAAAAAAAGACACAGAAACTTTCTCATTGGTCGCAATGTTTCAATATTGTTTTTCAGTTCAATTTGTAGAGATCGCTTTTATCTGAAATTGCTACCATCCCGCCGCAAGTGAGGGTAGTGTTGCATAGGCCGGCGGCTGAAACGCTGTCTTTATCTACGGTTTCTAGAGATCTGCTAGAGATGACGCAGATGGCCCGAAAATATGAATAGAGAAAGTCGAACAATGAGGATGGAGAAGGATATTATATATTACTAGGTATGCCCCGCGGATGCATTTACGCTGGATTAAAACATACGTGATTTTATACTAGCTGACCCTCGCGGTTTCACCGCGTAGGGTTTTAATTATTTGCGCGGAATCTTTCTAAAATAAAAGAAGTCTAACTTACTCCTATAGCATCAGCTTTTGCCAGTGAAAGTCCCGTCAAAATCGGTCGTCAAAATCGGAAGACAAAAAATTTAAAAAATTTGCTTCTATTATTGAAAGAATTTTTGGAATCCGACTCGTCGTTACAGAGCGGATTTAAACAAACAAAAATAACTCTTCAGCTTTATTATATGAGTCAATTAGTATACATAAGAAATTAGTTGCAAATGTTCTATAAAGGTGGGTCCACGCTGCGCGAACCGAGCACGAGCCAAGCACACGCGGAACACGATTTTGCGTAGCGAAGATGGTACCACCTTGAACGAGCGTTCTGCTCGCGCTCAACTGCGCTCCGCCAATTGACACATTTTTGACGAGCACAGGGATTCGCATCGCGCTCATATTGTAGGCTCGTTGTACGTCCACACTTGACATCGCGAGGGACGAACGAAGCGGCTTGGCTCATGCTTGGTTCGCATAGCGTAGACGCACCTATAAATTGTTTGATCACTTCTCAAAAAAGGTAAACCTATGTGTTTTTAAATAACTTCTTTAGATTAAACATAACCGTCGCTTTCTTCTCAAGAAACCGCTCGTCTGTTCAACCTCATCCCTACACGAGACGTCCCTTTTACAGGCGCCGGCGCCAAACAGATAAGATATTGATCCTAACACGTGTCCCATACATTTTACATGGACGGAGTGTATGGGACCTGCACCATGCACTATGGGAATAAGAAAAACCCAACACCTGTTCTTAAAAGCTTTTATATGCTTTTATGATGGAAGCGTGCGCGATTTTTTATTCAGTTTTTAAAAGCTATATAATTTAGTTTTAAAATTTGTGTGGTTTAAGAACACTAAAGTATGTTTTATTATGATTTTTGACACGTCATTAAATGGTATCTTACCATTGAAGATAGGAGTTTCAGAAAAACGCTGATTGGAGGTAACGTATAAACGTTTTATGGGTATTTTTCCATTAAAAACTGTGTTTTAATTCAGCATACATCTTGCAACTCTATCATACTTTTTGAATACACATATACAAAAGATTATTTTTATTATTCCTTATAAGTAATTTTGCTGTTCCAATTTCTAATTTTAATTTTTAAATACTTCAGTCAACCTTTAGGATAGATCTAGAGAATAAAACATACATCTAACTTCTACATGTAAAACTATACTTGGTTTATTTTTCAAATTCAAAATCATAAAGTCATTTATGTTTAGGCCCTAGTAAGGGACTTATGAACGTTAAGTTGTACATACAGTTGAATTTACCACCGGTTCGGAATACACTTAAAATGAGAAGATTTATTTAAAATAATGCAACTATACATTATTTATGTCAGAGCAGAATTTTTTGTTAATAGAAATGAGAATGGTCAAAAATTTAACGGGAATAAGCCAGATGATATAATCACCCTTTTTCAGGTAATTACTAAGTAGGTAATATGGCTTCTCTCTTATGTCACCAAAAGTTTCCATGATTTTAATAAATAAAACCCTATTTCAAATATTTTTAAACCTAAAACTATAAGAAAACAGCACGATCATATACAATCTACATACTCTATAATAGCTGTACATTAGGCATACAAATAGCTTTAGTACGTATTAGAGTCGTATAGCGGTGGCGGGATGATGTACACCGCGCCCGCCGCAGCGCACGTGGGTGTTTGATGTACGAGTATTAATATTGGTGGTGCTTTTAAGGTTATCGCAGTGTGGAAGGTGATCTGGCCCGATAGTCCGATGCCACGGCACCAGTATGTTGGTACAGACGCTGGTTATACTGTCTCATCTATAAAAAATTAAACTGATTTATCAAAGCACATCTCTAATAGGTCTAGAATCTTGTATTGCTTGTTTTTATTTATTGTTTAATATCTAGTGAAGGGATTCCAAAAGTCTATCCCCTAAGGCTTACGAGGTAAAAAAGAGGAAGGTGGTCATCAAATGTAGGTGTATTGTTCCGTTTACTTGGATTCCTAAGAAAAACAAATAGTTTGAAGTGAAATAATAAAGTAAAGCACTTAACTATACGAATTAAAAGTTTAATAAATACAAGAGTAATACATTTTTAGCGTTTTTCTCCTCTACGCACTAAATCCAATCAGATCCAAGCCCGTCTATAGTATTTGTTGCAGAACCCGGTTCCAAAGGCGTTACGGGCTGTAATGACCTCCACTCTTCAACCCACTGAATAAAACCGTAGCGCATAGTCTTCTGAAAAATATTAATATCGGAGAACTACTCGCTTTGAATTACGCATAATATCATGTTACGCGTTGCGTAGTACTTGATGCTACGAGCTGTAGTTGAACGTATTACGCGCTACGTGCTACGAGCTATGTGCTACGTGTTACAAGCTACGAGCTATGCGCTACATTCGGTTAACAATAACAAAACTACGTAATAATTCTATTGAATGCTTGTGGTTTTTGAGCCACACGTAATTTTTAAGATAATAATATTAATAAATATACTCAGAGTAGTATCTGTTTTTTTTTTATATTATATATAACCTACAGTTGGCTTATCCTATACTATCCTTTACTATTAATATTTTTAATGCGAATGAATTTGTTTGGTAATTTGTTACCTCAACGGAACGGTGATGCAATTTGGCTCATAATATAGGATACTTTTTATCCCGGGAAAACAATAAATTCCTAGAGAACGCGGGTGACACCGCGGGAGAAAACTAGTACTTATATCGATAATATAGACACTAGTTCCAGTATGTGGTGCGTGTGTACGCCATTACTGAGCCCCCGTACAGTGCGCGCTCGTTAGCTTTTATTTGGACGCCGGACTCCCGTTCCAGCAACGGTCTACACTTGCAACCATTACATTGGCTTACACATTATATCAATATTAATTTATTTTATAATGCATATAAAATATCATAATGTACCTATATATGGCGTAGAGATGCCACAGGTTAAAACGATTAAGAAATCTTTGCTTGTGGCACTCGGTTCACCCTTCATACTTCGCACCCTTTGTTTTGATTTCTGCTGATAGCCAGATGAATTAAGACTCGTCTTTTTTTGATTGATGATGATTTCATGACCCTACAATTAATTCTCTTTTCTATCTAGCTTATTGCACTGCATTCGGTATCGTATCAAAGCTAAATTAGTCAACTTGCAACAGTGTGCAAGTTTTTAATTTTAGCTTTTGAGGTGTAAAAAAAATTTCAAACTTCACACGTAAGGAAATTAACTAATTCCTTCAATTGTATTTTCGAAATGCTGACTTTTTAATGTTTTAAATGATACAAAATACATTGCATCAACTTACAATTAAATAGAGAAAATCTTTCCTGAAAACACCTCTTATAAGTTTGTGCCTGCGCTAAATTAAATGTCGACGAGTTTAGTTTCATAAGTATTAATCAGTCGGGTAAAAAAAGGGTTTCATTTCCTTTTTATAATTTTTTCTTTGCTCTTTGAAGAGCAGCTCGACTGTGTAAGTACATCCTTACAGAATACCGCAGCCAAATAACAATGTTGTGTTCATTGAGGAGGGGGATGCCCTGGATGTTGCCCCTTATGCACACCGGTGGCATCACAAGCTTCCATAGGGCTAAGGTAACCGCTTACCACCACTTACACGGGGTATATGCTTGTTTGCCGCGCCAAAGTCGTATAAAAGAACGATAAAATGCAGAATCCGCGCTGGATTTATGTCTATCCAGCAAAAATCCAGCTGGAATTGTAAACGCTGCTGGATTGCATTCCTTTAATTATATTAGTGTATATATTGTCCAGTTTATTGGTCCGTAAGTGTACGGTGCGCTGTGATCTTTCTCAGTGTTATCAGCGTTCAATACATATGCACAGTTTAATGTTCTCATTCTGTTTTATTCAATTAATTGCCGATGCCGCCCGATGATGTGGCTTCACTCTGTATAATATCATAAAATCATTGCCTCTATGTGTATGCTACGGCGGATTTAGCATTAGTCATGTTTTGATGAATCGATGACCAATAATTCAACGAAGTTAGATGTTTTCTTTGAACCTAAGATAATGTTCGGGAATTAGTAAGTAGTAGTGTCTTTAATAGGCATATTGATCTGTTAAGGAAGGATATAACACCTCGGTATTTATATTGAAGTCTATTGATTTCTATCAAATTGATATAAAGGTATGTTAGTGCCTAACCTGATTAACTCACCACAAAAAACGCTCAGAACTATACGCACACAATGTTATTAAAAATTATATTATCATAGAAATTTAAAAACAGAAAGTCACTGGTATGTTATTAAAAAATTAAAAATTTATAATTAGAAAGTCTCAGACTGCCTTATTTTTTAAATGCTCTTTTTAAATTTTAAAAAGCGAAGCGCATTATGTGAAAGTTGCATGTTATCACGCCAGTGTCACAGCAGGGTCACATCCATCGCTAGGGTTGCACAAAAAATAACGCAACCGAGCGAGTCAGTCGTTGACACTGGCGCCAAACCGCCAATAAATTATATTGGCATTTGTCAATACGACGCCCCTGCCCGCCTACCTAAGGATCATTTAGTAAGAAAATATCTAAAAAGGTTTTAAGTCTAAGGAGTAATTTATTTTCAGCCAGTATATTCAAATTCAGTTTTTTTTTTACAATGGATTTTATTGGGTATCTTTGACCCTAATCTCAGGTGTTACGTGATAGAAAGAAATCATAGAAAGGAACTTGCTCTCAAGTGCAGCAGCCGAAACACACCGGACTTAAGTTTTTTTTAACCTAGCTCAGTATTAATTGTAATTTCCTACAAGTCCTATGCACGAACTAAAGTCTGGCATTATTTATTATGACGTATATACTTTTAATTATAGGGATTGAATCAGTTTTTAATGAAAAAAAAAAACTGCTCTACCTACCTCTATGATTTCATCAATCGCAGCAAAAAAACAGAATCGGGGGTCAATATGTCGTGTTTTTACATGAAAAAAAGCGGGGGTCATCTTACTGCCATGACGTATATTTGTCTACTTAGTGAGTTATTGCTACCACACGACGAAGGAGGCGAATTGGCGCCACCACAAAAAAAGTAAAATTATACGGTCGATCGCCCAAGGGATGGGTTTTTTATTTTGGACGAAAGGTCACGTTAATTTTAGGTACGTACAAATATTAAACACTAACCGTCTTATTAATAAATAAGGTGTAAGTCAGTCTTGTGTCCGTGGTTTTCCCAATGGAGTACAGCATGGGGTTCTTCAAAAAGGGCGTGAAGAGATTTCTTCAGGGTCGGCAACGCGCAAGTGATGCCCCTGGTGTTGCAAGCGTCCATAGGCTACGGTAACTGCTTACCATCAGGCGGGCCGTATGCTTGTTTGCCACCTTAGTGGCACCTTAGTAGCTCATGTAGCCCATGACCTTTTCGTAATGGCATCACGTCACTGAAACTGAGCCAACTTTGCTTGCATCACGCAGCATAGAAAAAAGACGAGAGACTCCTAGAGACGCCTTGACTCAACAGATTCCATAATATTAGTTAGTTGCTTGCGGCGGCGTCGTGTGACGGGTCGCTCACTTCCCTCCAATATGGCGAGGAGGGCGATGGCTGCCACACGCGTCATACTTGTGAACAGGTGCTGCTTGTGGGGGCTGGTCTGCTTAAGTTTGCCATTTATTTATTTACTTATTAAATATAGATTCAGTCTACTTGTAGTTTTGCCGCCGCGCCGGGGCACGCAATTGTTGTCAGTGCGATTAGAATGTAAATATTATGTAATGAATCTAAGCTTGTTTTGAAAAGAGTAATTGCTGAGTTTATTGCCGGCTCTTCTCAGCAAATGCAACCTTCCGAACCGGTATTAGAGTATCTATTCAATATCTAGGTCTATTTGAATAAATGTTTTTTTTTTTTTTGAATTATTAAAGTGTGTCAGTGGGTGGCACCGTTTTACCGATAGATGACATATAGGTATTGTAATGTCATTTAGTACTGTTGACACATAGTGCTGTGGTATAGAGTCGATATTAGACTGACGTCGCTCGCACTCGTTTCTGAGATTTTCACAATAGGGATGATTCCTAAGTAAAAAAATTACAATTCTAATTAGTCCGTCAGATAGATTATCAAAAAATATTGAACACGTATTTTTTGCTTTACCAAATCATAAAAAATTTACATAGATAAAGCGAGACAAAGTTCGGGAATGGGGGCTAGTGACGTCACTTTAGAGTAAAAAGTGTACTCTAACATGACGTCATGCGGAACTTCAACATACGATATCTTCGTATTATTTTCTTTAATTGACAAAAGCAAAAATACGTGTACCTATAATATTTTTTTATTAAAAGACGGACTAAATATATTTTTTTGTCATCTAGCCCATTCACGGGGAGTGTTTTCATTGTTTTCGTCTCTACTCTAATATAGGCGTGCGGGACTCCTTGCTCTATGGCTTGGATGTTCATCATTCACGGCCAGTTAATTCCACACGAAACAAAAAAAAAACGAAACCAGTTAACATAATTCATAAATGGAATTTACCGCTACGGTAGGTACTTTGTGACAGATATTCTTCTTGAGAGTGGCAGTCAATTCGGGAACAACAAAGTACTCGCCGCCATCGGGCTATGGTTTTTCACCAAACTCAATATAGGATATGAACGCACCTTCGTCATTCGACGTAACAACTACTGAGCTATCATCGCCTTAAAAATATTGTGTCAAGCTTTACCGATTTTATGAACTAAAATAATAGAAAGAAAATAGAAACCATGGACAATAAAAGGGGATAGATATTTGACCACTTACAACTGGACAAACTTACTAAAATAATTGTAGAAGATACATAGAAGATATAGAAAGAAAGCGAGGAAGGGAAAACCAAGCATAAGCTACAACGGCAAGTGAAGGCAAAAGTTCTAATTGAAAACAGTTTTACAAAAATCTTAAACCGACTTCAAAGTACACTAAAAAGTAATCAAATCCTGACCTGATGACAATGGGACCAAAAGTGTACCCTACCAAACAAAAAAAGATTTTTCCAAATTGGTTAATAAATGACGGAGATATGATGTAACAAACATAAAAAGATATTAAAAAATACAACCGAATTGAGAATCTCCTCCTTTTTTGAAGTCGTTTAACTACTAATAATAAAGCTGAAGAGTTTGTAAGTTTGATTCAGGAACTACCAGTTGGATTTGAAAAAATATTATATACGATATAATTCTATCGCGGGAGAGACCGAGGAGAAACAATATGTCGTCCATAGAAAAAAACCTACATGAAATATTAATCCCAGTAAGATATTCACCGACTTTAAAAAGCAGGAGATTTTATGTTTTTTTTATACTACTTAGGTAGCAAACAAGCATACGGCCCGCCTGATGGTAAGAGGTTACCGCAGCCTGTGGACGCTTGCATCACCAGGGTTGTTACTCGCGCGTTGCCGACCCTGCAGAAATCTCTATTTGTTCGACTTGTGTTGTTTATGTAATGTTCACCGATTACCGGAAACGGCTTATGCGATTTGGATGGTTTAAACTATAAATAAAGTATAAAAAACCAGCCAAGTGCGAGTCGGACTCGCACACGGAGAGTTCCGTGGAATATTAACTAACTCTGCTATGAAAAAAAAACACCAAAAATATTGAATGAAAGGTAAATTGCGGTTTACGATTTATGACGTATTAAAAAAAAACTACTTACTAGATCTCGTTCAAACCAATTTTCGATGGAAGTTTGCATGGATATCATATATTTTTTTTAGTTTAATCATCCTCTTATTTTAGAAGTTACAGGGGGGGGGACACACATTTTACCACTTTGGAAGTGTCTCTCGCGCAAACTATTAAGTTTACAATAAAATTATATCAGGAACCTCAATATCATTTTTGAAGACCTATCGATAGATACCCCACAAGTATGGGTTTAATCAAAAAAAATTGAGTTTCAGTTCTATGTATGGGGACCCCCTAAATTTATTGTTTTTTTTTTCTATTTTTGTGTGAAAATCTTAATGCGGTTCACAGAATACATCTACTTACCAAGTTTCAACAGTATAGTTCTTATAGATTCGTAAAAAAGTGGCTGTGACATACGGACGGACAGACAGACAGACAGACAGACATGACGAATCTATAAGGGTTCCGTTTTTTGCCATTTGGCTACGGAACCCTACGTAGGAACTCTAAATATATCTGCGGTATCTGCGTTACCATAAATTTTAGTAGTATTTTTCCGTCGCCCTCTTCCGCTGACTTCCAATCTGTGTCATAATATTAGATTGTTATTTCATACTTTTTAGTGTAATTCCACTTTAAATGCGGTTTTTTTTGTTTGGTTAAAAAGTTAATGTTTTATAAGTAAGTAAAAGTAAGAATTAAGAAAATTCAGTAGGTAAGCGGTTCGTTTGAACTCACCGATATTTCTGTAGGTACTAATTTATACCCAAATCAATCGTATGCGTATAATTACAGCTACCGAAGCCAGAAGCACTTAGCTTCAACAATTATAAGTGATTAAAATATCGATGACGTCAAATGAGCGCGTAGCGTCATCGCTCGTCAATTGGCGCCGCTTGTACAGTAACCAGCATTAACTTTGCGCGGTGCCGCGGCAGAGGCCGGCGAGCGCTAGATCCAAGTTTGTGCACAAAATGATCTAATTATATAGGTAATATCCCATACATAACTTCAACCATAAATATCTCGGAAACCATAAGTTTGCTTCAAGGGGTTGAACCAGGGGGTAGGCCATACCAATACCACCCCCTACTAGTCTCGGTGTAAAGTATTACACCGTTTTTAGTTTCATAATGTAGCTTATTACGCACTAGTGCTTTTTACTTTACATTACCGCACAGTTTTATAATAATTATGATCCCGATTAGCGTGAGCCGCAGGCGAACGCGATTAGATACCCGAGAGTGTAATGATCAATGCACACACGTGTCAAACGAAGTTTTTCAACACACTTGTAAGGAATATTTCTTGGACTACATTTTTTGATAATAAGTGAAATTGACATTTATTGCATCGTTTTTAACACGCTTTTATTAGCTTCACCTGTATGTATGTATCTATGTATGTATGTATGTATGAATGTATGTAAAGGAATCTTCGAACGTAATTTTCATCGACTTCCAGACGTCAGATTAAACTGAAATTTTGCACACTTATCAAGTACCGATGACAATACAATAATTTGGTACCATCGAGCTGATCTGATGATGGATCCGGAAGGTAGGCACTAGAACTCCATAACGGAGCAACGTTTTCTAGCCGTGTTTGGGCTTGTTGGAATTATCATGAAATGAACTTTGACCATGTATGGTTTTCAGGGTCTGATGATGGAGTAGGAGAGTAAGCACTGGAACTCCATAGTGGAGCATCGTATACTAGCCGTGTTTGGGCTTGTTGGAATTGTCTTGAGATGAACGTTGACCATGTCTGGTTTTCAAGGTCTGATGATGGAGTAGGAGAGTAAGCACTGGAACTCCATAGTGGAGCATCGTATACTAGCCGTGTTTGGGTTTGTTGGAATTATCGTGAGATGAACTTGGACCATGTATAGTTTTCAGGGTCTGATGATGGAGTAGGAGGGTAGGCACTGGAACTCCATAACGGAGCAACGTTTCCTAGGCGTGTTTGGGCTTGTTGGAATTGTCGTAAGATGAACTTTGACCATATATGGTTTTCAGGGTCTGATGATGGAGTAGGAGGGTAAGCACTGGAACTCCATAGTGGAGCATCGTATCCTAGCCGTGTTTGGGGTTTTTGGAAATGTCGTGAGATGAATTTTGACCATGTATAGTTTTCAGGGTCTGATGATGAAGTCGGAGGGTTGGCACTGGAACCTCATAGCGGAGCATCGTATTCTAGCCGTGTTTGGGCGTATTGGAATCGTATTAAGCGCATTTTGGCCAAATATGGTTTTCTGAGTCTGTTGGTGGAGTCAAAGAGTAGGTACTGAAGCTAAATACTTATTATAAATGTGAAAGAAAGTGATATTGGGTGAAAATATGGTATAAGTAACATAATAAAATGGTATGAATAATTTAAATTGACTAAAAAATTAAAAATAAATTACAGTTTAAAAAAACTAAAAAAACACGCTTTAAAAAGCCTTGCACTAAAAAGTGTTAAATAATTATAAAATTGAACCTAAATATATTCTCTGTCTATCCCGTTAGGGCCTAAATTTAAGCAATTTTTGTAATTAAGTTCAATATTTGAATGAAAAGCGTGGGGCGCTTTTCCTTGTAACCCAATAGAATTTCTAAGCATTATCATTATCATGAAGAAATATCGTAAATTACAAAATCAAAAGCGCCACACACTTTTCATTCAAATATTGAACTTAATTACAAAAATTGCTTAAATTTAGGCCCTAACGGGATAGACAGAGAATATATTTAGGTTCAATTTTATAATTATTTAACACTTTTTAGTGCAAGGCTTTTTAAAGCGTGTTTTTTTAGTTTTTTTAAACTGTAATTTTTAGTATCTTAATGCAGCTTATCACGCACTAGTGCTTTTTACTTTACATTATCGCACAGTTTTATAACAAGTATACTCCCGATTATGTTATGTTTGTACCTCAATGTAATTGATATGTGCATAGACAAAGCATTCTTAATGTTTGACAGCGAAGCGCAGTCAAAAAAAAAACTTTCTCTTTTATTATTATCAAAAAATCTACTTTAAAAAATAAAAGTGTGTATTTTTCCTCACAAGTGTATTGTAAAAACGTCGTATGACACGCGTGTGCATTGATCATTACACTCTTGGCTTCCTTATCGCGTTCGCCTGTGGCTCACGCGCTTAATATCGCCTCGTCTGTAATTACCAACTTTGCACACAATGACATGTATCATAATGTACTATTATGGGATTATTTTATTTTCTCGCAATCACGAAAAGTAGAGTCTAACCCACGGCGCTAAAAACACATTATAACTCGGTTTCTATTTACTCCCTTGCTAAAGCTCTTGAGTAAAACTACCTCGTAGGTATGTAATGGGTAATTTTAGCCCCTTACATAACAATCTACTAATATTCTCTCCCTATCAAATTTTTTCAGACTTGATCGAGAGTATCAATTAATATTATTTTGATTCAGTGCCGGATTTATATTTTTTACGAGTGTAGGCCACTTTATTTCCGCCGCCCCCAGCGACATGTCATGTACGCACGGCTACAGATCAAGCTATACATTTCCAATATAAGCTGACCTCTCATTGTAGGGAAATCCTATACATTGCGAGATCAGCTTATACTGGAAATTATAGCTTGATGTGTTGCCGTGTGTACAACCAGTAAAAATACCTAGGATTGATAATTTTCGATACGAATGAAAAAACCATGAGACAACTGGTGAACTTGTTTGACTTTTATCCTCTGAAATTAAGTGAGCTTCCTCTAAAATCTGCCGCCCCTAGGACGCTGCCGCCCCTAGGCCGAGGCCTATATGGCCTATTGACAAATCCAGGACTGTTTTGATTAAAGGTACTGGCGGCCACATTTTGATAAAATACGGCAAAAATACGTTCTCCCATTCACAATTATACATAAAAAATTGATACCGATTGAAAACTCGATGTTTCTTGCAGCCGGATTTTAGGCTATAAGTAAGATACCTTGGGAACGCGGACAAAACCACGGGCAGAAGCTACTCACACCACTCATTAAGCAAGAATATCAACCTACACTATTTTTAATGCTGACAATAACATTAAAATTATAGGTTGATACTTATTCAGCAGCAGAAGGCTACTTTCACTAAAATCCCAAGAGAATTCTAAACCAATCAATATGGCTCATAAATCTCCGCGTATATTAAAACAGAGGGCGATTAACGTATCAATTACATATAGAATAAAATGCCGGTCAAACATGACGGGGGAACATGTGGTTTTTGTCAGGGGAACTAAATCAAGGGAGGAATTTCTACACAGGAATATTGCTCTATAAATAGCCGAGATAAGGAGTAAATAATTGAAAATAAGTAGTTAAAATAGGTATTATTAGGTGTAGTGCAATATCTTTCAATTATTTATAAAAATAAAAATAATTACTTAAAACTAGCGCTGCCATCTCTTGGGGAATAGCAGAACCAATTTTTTTACTCAAACGTTTATTTCATGCCAAGCTTCTAAAAATTCAAACAATAACATCAAGAAAAAATATAGTAGACTTTAATAGGTATAATTATAGCATTAACATAGGTATTAATACTTTTTATTGGTTTTGAAAAGAGCAAAATGTTGGTTGTAGTGCCCTCTATTGTTGAGTAGAATAACTACGATGAGATAAGGTTCACTGATTGACCTAGCTATCGCGTTATGTGCACAATTACTGCCAACAGATGGCTCTCCATCTATTGTTTCGTTTTAATGAAAAGTTATTTCCTCTAAAATTAGTTTCCTCTGTGGTCTATTTACAATTCCGCTTTAATATTTTAAAGCAGAATTGTTTTGAATTTGATTTTACCGTTGTGTACCATTCCCGTTTAAATAAGTCAATCGACTTGCCATCTTCCAGGACTGACTCATCTTTAATGTTTATGAGAAACGGAAGCACATTGACGCAATGGCCAAAGCTTACTTTTATAAATCTTTTATTATCTTTTGTAAACTAATCGAGAGTTCATTATCGTCGATGATTCAAGCACTTCAATTATGAGCTCTTTGTCTCTAAGTGCCTTCTTTTACATTGTTTACAAATAAACGGCTTTGATCGTTAAATATCTCATCGATTATTTTTTATTCCATTGTGAAATTATAATCGATTTTTCAACTCGAATTAGAATTTGTTTGATGTTGGAGATAGACACTTTAATTTGTGAGCTGAATAAGTACCGATATATTCGCCAATTAGCTGCTTATATTAGGTACCTACTTTTTATTGTAATCATAAGAACTCTAAGACGTGTTTTATTTTATTTAAAAACCCTACATGAGACATTCTGACAAAAAACCTTTGGATGTAACCAGCCAGTCAAGGGGTACTACACAGTCCTACTTGTGCTAGGGACTATAATATTATTTCCTCACTATGTATATATGTTTTCATTATCGAAAGTTTAAGCTCAGGACCTACTTAGGTCATGTAGGCACACGGAATAATTAATTAATTCGTCATTTTTGTTTATTTCTTATTATCAAGTGACTCTTATAAGAGGGAACGTTGGTTGCAATTTGAAAGGAAACGTCCTGTCGATATAATTAATGTACTTACCTATAAATATAATTAAGTAATTCTCTGGACTGACTGACTGATTCATCATAGTCATAGCAGAGCCTAAACCGCTACAAATTTTAAACTGCACGAAGTCTTTTTTTTTTTTTTTTTATACAACTAAGTCGGTAAACAAGCATACGGCCCGCCTGATGGTAAGCGGTTACCGTAGCCATATGGACGCTTGCAACACACGAAGCATCGCTCACGCGTTACCGACCTTTCCCCCCTCTCCTGTGAGCCCTGGCGACCTTACTCACGCGCAGGAACACAACTTTACAGAACATAAAGTTATTTGGCTGCGGTATTCTGTAAGGTGGAGGTACTTCCCCAGTCGAGCTGCTCTTTGAGCGAATATTACGCTATGCTCTACCTCTCTCTAGACTAGACTCTAGAAAAAATATAAATGAAATATCAGAATACTCTTGTTTCTTTACTCATCAATCAGGCCAAGGGTCCTGGGCTCTTGCTCATTGAAGGATTTGAACCTACAACTTCATTTATTCTCTGACTTCGTATAAGAATGACATATATCTTCGCGGATTCATTGTAATTTAGATTTCTTAAAGCCTTACAGAAGTGCTCGAGACAGAGAAAGAGAGAAGCAGCTGGAGGAGGCTTTTACACATAAAAAAATAGACTGCAAGTGACTACAAAATTGTATTTAACTGTAACACAAAATTTAACGACCAATAACCTAAACAGAGTGACTTGCGAACTAAACTTACCAGTAACAAAACTAGTTTTAGTTCGTTACTAAATTATTTGATTAAATGTAACTAAGGTTAGTTTCCCGACAACTAAAGTTAGTTTCCCGACAATAAAACGTCAACTTACATAACTAGTTTTGTAGATTTTTTTTTTCAGTGTACCGCTAACAGTGCACCTTGCACAAACATATACCTAACTAACAAAACGTTAACTAACTAATAAACTAACAAATATTCTCAGTGTTCGTCTCAAGTTGGTATATTATATTTTTATCGCAAATATTGCAGCTTTATTGTACATAAAACTCAGCTAGCTACCAAACTTACTTCCTACAGCCCACTAGTAATTCCTGTATGAAACCCAAGAACATATCTTACTCATCTATTGTCCTAACACTACTAACAAATACTGAAATTACTACTAACTGTTACTAAAAAACACTAGCACGTAAGTTGAAATCCTTATGATGTACCTACAAAATAACGTTAGGAAAAATAATAGTACATTATGAATATTATGATACATGTGTGCAAAGTTGGTCATGGTAATGATCAATGCACACGCGTGTCATACGACGTTTTTCAACACACTTGCGAGGAAAAAACAGACTTACCTATATTATTTTAAGTAGATTTTTTGATAACAATCAACCACACAATGATAATGTTACAGAAATATGGCGCGCAAGTTTCATTTTTTTGACAGCGATGCGCTTTCAAACTGTTTTACCCGTTTAAATTAACCCCCTTATTCATAATAAAGTTATCAAACGTTGATTAGCTAAAATTCTGAAGTCTTTATCTGACAGGTGACATTTGGGGATCGAAAGAGTGAGACGGGGCACACTATTACACTGATTTAGTTAAAAAGCGATTATGAATAAGGGGGTAAGAATGCTTCGTCTACATACATATCACTTGCAGTGAGGTACGAACTTAACATAATCGGGATTATACCTATCATAAAACTGTGCGGTAATGTAAAGTAAGAATCACTAGTGCAGTGCGTAATAAGCCGCACTATGAAACTAAAATTGGTGCAATAAGAGCATAAAGTGTCACTTTACGAGCAAGTGTGTTGAAAACTGTTTTTATGAAAGCCTTGTTGTACTTACTTTTTTTTTGTTATTAGCTTGGGGAAGGCCTCATAGGATACCCGACCGCCCTGGGGGGAGAGGCCAAGTTATGTTGTACTTACCTATCAGTCGGTATCAAACTAAATATCTTTCTGTAGGTACATTCCTTTCCACACACCCAACTTAGTTTTATATCAAAACATCTCCCATTTATATGAAAACAGCTCACCATTTACGCGTGCAAAAAAAGTCAGCAATAACATTAAATTACAACGTCCACTTAAGATCCAATTGACCTCCATAACGGCTCTCAGCTTTGTGCCAGATACCGAGTTGATTGATTATCGATATAAAACCGATATTATACCGATATAGCGCGCGCGCCCGCAAACACGCCACTTACGACCACTTCGGACGACCACTTAAACACTGCGTAGAGCTTTGTGAAGCTTAGAAAGCTCTTGAGCACATTAATTAGTTAAAAATATAAGTTGCATCATCTAATGTGTCTGACCACCAATTTCACCGTGTAAAGTGGTGTGAAGAAGTCTTGAGGGACATTTAGCCGCATTATTTTTTAACCCTAGATATTTTCTTTAATAGAAAAACAGATTACTTATATCCTCTGTTATAGAACACAGGTTAGGTACCTTATATCGACTGCCTAAAGCCTATTTTACCTATTACCGCTCTGTGGTCAAATTACACACGTCACGCAACGTGAGTTGAAATGGATTGTGTTGTGTTACACCACAGAGTATTGAAAAAAAAAACATCTTTCTTAGCCTGCGTGTCAGAGGGCGGCACCGTTTTACCGATAGATGACATATATGTATTTTGTTCTATCATTTAGTAATGATGACATCGTTCGCAGTCGATTATGTGATTTTCACATTCCACGGGATTTCATTCCAGTATTGTCATTGATTTCATCTCTATACCTAGGTATCGGCGAGCGGGACTCCTTGCTCTGTGAATTAGAAAATAGCCCAGGAGTAAGAAGTTATATGAGGTTTTTCCTGATCTTGACTTGTTCGAGGAGATATGCCTATATACTCTGATTGGTTGGTAACACACATTTTAAATCGATAATGGCTAGGTGGTAGAGACCTCGGTTGCCGTGTCAAAGGTCGTGTTATGACTTTGGAAAAAATAGCCAATATCGTTAAATTATCCGAAAAAATGTTTAAAGTGTAACTTGCTGAGTTTCTTGCCGGATTCTTCTCAGTTGAAGGCCGACTTCCGAACGTTCCGAAGTTACGACTGCTTCAATTTTGACCTTCGTAAGTGCCTACGGCCTAAATTGAATAAATGGTTTAAGAAGTTCAAAGTCAGAGGACTTTGACTTAGAATCGACTCCTTTGATGAACTTGAGCTTTCTGTGCGCTTAAATATTGTGAGGAAAGCATTTTTCAGTGGCGAGGTACTTCGTAGTACCCGCCTGGTTGGCTACCACCCAAGTTGAACTCTATCGCCAAGCACCTAACGCGGTTTGTTTTCTGACAGCTGCACTTGAGAGCCAGTTCCTTCAATATTTTCTGTGCTTAGTAACAAGCCTCATCGCCACATAAAAAAAGAACGTATTAGCGAAGATCGATGACCTGCAGCGCAAATTACCTGTCTCTGGGCTCAAGATCTTTTCTCTATGGAAAAGCTTCAAAACCGCCAATTAAAACTTGTGAAACGGTCTTATAATTAATATTGACGAGTCTATAGCATTGTAGGTCTGTGGCGTGACCACTCGATGGCATTTGATATCCACTCATGTTAAACGAACATCATCTTAATGAAATATAAAACGTTATTCAGTACCTTCCTTATTTTTATAGCCGCATACATACAACATATAGCTACCTATTTATCTCTATCATATCTACACTGTTTTATTTAGTTGCTATAAAGGTTTCACGCCTGGTGGTAAGGTGGTTACCGACCCTTCCCTCCCTCCAATAAGCTCTGGCAACCTTACATGTAGAAACAATCATTGTTATTTGGCTGCGGTATTCTGTAAGGTGTAGGTAAAATACTTCACCAGTCAAACTGCTCTTAGAGCAAAAAAATGCTATGCTCTACCTCTCTTAAAACTACTAAGTACTAACTACCATCCATCCAGCTCCTCAGAAAAAAAACTACTATTTACTACTTAGTAAGTAAGCATCTCATACTTATGAACAAAAGCAGGTTCTACTTCCTTCTAAATGCGAAACTCCATAATGGCTGAACGGATTCTCAAGAAAGCTCCTAGGACATAGGGTCCTTTTCATCATCAATTGCGCGTGAAACTGCGGTGTCAATGCTAGTAAATAATAATTCTATTTTGGAACTAGTTGCGCCCCGCGGTTTCACCCGCGTACTCGAGGGATAGCCTACCCTACCCTACCCTTAAGTTTACTTAAATTTTCTACGCAACAATCTTAATTTTTTTTCCGTAAGAACCCTCTCCTGAATATTAGACACTTTTATAATAAGATGTATGAAATAGGTAAAGTCGTTCTCAAGTTATAGTGTGACCAAGGGAAATAGGGATAATTTTCATATAGGTACATAGAGATTGTGATAATCTTCTATAATCCATAAAATCTAATATTTATTATACCTAATCAATGTTACTTTTCCTATCCAAGTAGGAAATCAGTAAATATTTATTTTAATACATCACAGCGCATTCGAAATGATATCAATAAATCACAAAGAAATGACAACAAAAACAAACTAATTCTGACATAAAATACGCGTCGTACAGAAACAATTTTTCCCGGATGCTAAAATTGAAAAGAAAATTTATGTTGACACTTCCACTCACCCACTACTTTTATTGGTCGACCACGAGCGATGCTCGCACCTGATTGGTCGGTTTAAATGGGGCTTTAATGAGGGAAAGGGAGGCAACGGCTGTAGAAGGGACGTTAACTGTAGGTATGAAAGGGACAGATAGACACTCGTCAAGCACTTACCGATAAGCGACGCGTTAACGGCGCGCGTAAGGAAGTTAGATGTTTCAGTGCAATATTCGGTGGGGTTGTTGTGAATTGGCTAAATGTCGAAATATGGATTTTTATAGTAACTTTTTATACAAATGCTATGTACTCGTTTCCTGAGTCCTTATAGCCTAGATACTTTAAAGAGTGAAGTTGATTTCAGGCTCATAATCATATTTTTATCATCGACCAATACTTTTCACCCCGTATTTTTTTATACGATGAATATGAACAGAAATAAGAGGTTGTAGCCCTTCTGCTAACTGCTGTCACAACAGTCATAAGTTCGATGAGTAATTTGATTTAATCCTATAAATTCTTATTTTCCTTAATCTTTTTACCCGACTGTGGCAAAACCAAAAGGAAGGGTTATAACAACATTGTTGTCTTTTTCTTCTAATTACTCTATGCTCTATCTTTAATATACTAATATAATAAAACTGAAGATTTTTATGTTTGTTTTTTTAAACGCGTTCGGGTGTCAAGAGGTATCAAACAAACAAACTCACTTTTGTTTTATTATATTACGATTTGAAAATAGGGCAGGCATTTTCCTGTAAAGTAGCCAATTCATAACGTCACCACAATCTGCATGAGCTAAGCGATCAAATCGCATCCACGTAAACATCTTCAAGAAAAACTCAACGATCCCCACTACTTACACTACTTCACGAGCTTTTTTAAAAAACGACCGCCCTAAATTGTTGCTATCCTGCTCGATCTCATACAAACACGACCGACACAACCATCACCGTCCCTCTCTAAGGCTTAAACACGTCAAACAGGCGGGCAATCTATCACCCAAAGTTTATTCGTTTGAGGAACGCTTTTGCGGCGAGGCGAGCGGGAACGCGCGGTCAAGTGCCATTCATGTGTTTGAATTTTTAAAAATGGAATCTAAATTAAAAAATTTCAAAGATACGCTGACGTTGCAGGATTGTGAGAAAACAAATTTATCAACACCGTTTTCAATTAACGATATTTTGACAAAAGAGAACGAAGCGAAGTGCGATTTTGAAAATGGAATGTTTTGTTCGGAAACAAGTTTTGGCGGGAAGATGAACTTTGTGGGGACTCAGAGTGGTTACGGCAAGGAGGATGGATACAAGAAGGAGGTTTTGGAGAAGGGTCTGAAGTACTACGACGATTGCAACGGCTTCAGAGAGTTCACAGACGATGGCGCTTTGGACATGTCGCGGAAGAACCATTATCCAGTCACAGAATTATCAGGTGAGTCATATAATTCGATATTTTCAATAATAGTTGCATAAAAGTAGTTCTTATTTTTCATACAGCTATTTTTATTGGTTCTCTTTAAATTAAATTTAGATTTTCCTGAATGTTAACTGAATAAACCTTGTCAATAGGGGCAATGATAATATTGAAATAAACAAAATCTTCACAGAATTTTGAAGCCATTTTTATCTGTGCAACTGTTGGTAAAACTTTATTAAACCAGGTTGTCTATTAATTACGCTACCATACGTAATTAAGTTGTAGCTTTTACAAAAAGTACTCCAGTCTAAAGCTATTCATAGGTACTTTTTGGTAAGGTCTTTTTTATAATGCATCTTGCATGCAACTGATGGACAAAGAACGTATAGCTTAAAACGAAATCGGAGTGGATTTGTGGGTGAACACGGGAGGCAGAAAGCTAGTTCTATATCACTATCCTTTTACCTTTATCACTCCTTAGAGTCCTTACTATTTGTCTATTTTAATTAGATTGATTGTTTGCCACCATCAATATTTCAACATGTTAACTATACGGAAAGTTATCCAATTAATTTCATGTAAATCGTGTCACATCACATTGCATAGGTAGCATACTTCTTGGTCTCAGTAAATTTTTAACAAATCAGTGTCGCCAAAATAGTAGCATGAGGATTATTAATCAATCTTGGGAGCCGTCTCCCATTATTATGTAGAAATTACGCTTGTTCTTTTAGCATTTTTTTACGTGTACCCTTTGTTTTTCATTAGTTAGTTGTATAATGCGAATTAATTATAGTAAAGACCTTTTTATTTTTTCCCATAAATCACTAATTTGATTTAATTTAAGACAAAACTTATCGTAGATACATTCCAAATTCAAATTAGTAAATACCTCTTTGATAAACAATTAGTTTGATTTAATTTAAGAATAAAGAACTAGTACCCAAGCCAAAGTAATCGATTACGTTCCAAATTCAAATTAGTCACCCACCATAATTACCGCACCGAGTGTGACAATGCGAGTGTAATGGCGCGTTCACACTGGCCGGTGCCAGGCGGCGACGTCGCCACTTAGTCGTCACTTCGCGCGATTACACTACACCCTCATTACTATAAGTGATGACGCTTAAAAGCACCATTGGAGCATTCAATTTAATAATTACTAGGTTTGTTGTTCGCGGCACGCGCTGATATTGCGTAGGTTTCATGCGAATTGGTGCTGTTAAAAAAGCAATATTCAGGAACTAATTACACTATATTCCACACATCTCAGTAGGATGATGAAGAATTATTTTCGGTTTTATAAAGTACACTGACAGCTTTAAGTTATAAAAAAAACAAAAACGTTTATCCCTTTAAAGCATTAAATACTCCTTTCAACGTAGCAACCAAGTCTTTTTTTCTACCGAAGCTAACCTCTATATATTACTGTTTTATTAAGAAATATAAATTTTTAATCGAAGGATTTTACATTAATATCCACCTCGATTAACATAAGTATATCATTCCGTTAGGGCACCACAAATGAAATGGCCCAAAACTTCTAACAATAGACGGTAGCATCGCACGCAAAAATACTGTTAGAAACTATTCGGCGTCGCGCGTTGATCCGTTTCACGGCTACTAATGACCGGCGACAATTTGCGTAATGGATCCATTGTGTAAGCGCCTTTATACGCGGATGGCGTGAGCCGATAACCGATTTAATTGATTCCGAGCGATTGTGTGAACGCGCCCTAATGAGTTTGGAGTTTATGTATGGGCTTTCTAAAAGTTACATGATTTTTGTAAATGAAAGTAAATGACATTAGGTTGATATCACATTTAAAATAGATTATGTAGTTACTGAGGGTAGTAAGGTGCTCTGTGGCGGTCAGGTAGATTACTCAATGATATTTTTATTATAATATCATTGTAGATTACTAATTAAAACAATACATACTAGTGTGTAATATGAAATTCATATGAAAATGCGTACGTGCTAAAAACTATTCAACAACTTCTGTAAGATTATTAGTAGGTTTGTATTAAGTAGTTGTCATGTTACCTACTAGGGCAGGGGTCGGCAACCTTTTGAGACGGAAGAGCTAAATTTTAAAATGTACATAATTTCCTAGTTTTTAAGGGCCACCTTTTTATTTGTGGCTTTTTAAAAACTGTTATTCATTATTTTAATCATGCAAGAGAACGCTTGCTCGGCACGAATATGTTGACTCGAAGATTGTAAGCTCTCTAAATGGATCGATGGCATGATTTTAAAGGATTTTGATATGATTATTATTTTTTGCGTATGGAACTCAAGAGCCGCAACTTTACATCGAAAGAGCCACATTCGGCTCGCGAGCCGCAGGTTGCCGATCCCTGTACTAGGGAGACAGTATCGCTGCTTACCACATTCGGCCACATGATCACTCACCATGGATAGATTGTTATCTTATAGCTAATGACCTTATTTTCACTCAAAACAGTATTTCAAATACTAATATAAGATCTCCATTGTTCCAGATGACTACGACTCCCGTTCATCCACCACCGGCTCACCGGTCCGCAGAACCAACTCCTCGCCAAGCTCAGACATCGGCTACAAACCATTCCTTCACTACGAACCACGGAAATGCTCCACCCCACCAAACGACTCCAGAACCATGCACTCCCCAAACTATTCCATCAATGAGTACACACAGAATGGAGGACGAAAAAAACGATCTAGAGCAGCTTTCTCCCATGCCCAGGTCTATGAGCTAGAAAGAAGATTCAGCCAGCAAAGGTACCTATCAGGACCTGAAAGAGCAGACCTTGCCGTCAGTCTCAAATTAACGGAAACCCAAGTGAAGATATGGTTCCAAAATCGCAGATACAAAACTAAAAGAAAGCAGTTGCAAATGCAAGAGAATGGGATGTTGGCAGCGGCCGCAGCGGCAGCGAACCATGCGAGGAAAGTGGCAGTCAAGGTCTTGGTGAATAACAATGGACAACCAAGTCTACCTGATCTGAAATACCAAACGCCAATGCTGGGGAAGACGCTCAATCCAGCGCTTTTTGCGCCACCTTTACTCGAAGGTTCACCGATTTTGAAGCACTTTGCTGGAGTATATGGAGTGGACTTCGCGAAGAACCCCGAATACAAGGCACTGTTACAAGAATCGTACAATCAAGCGGTCTTACAATCGCTGTATGGACCACATTTGGGCGTTAATTACCCTAATTTGCCTTTATCTTATATGTATTACCCAGGTCACCCCGCGTTTGGGATGCAAGCCCCTTGCGATTTGGAAAGAAGTCAACCTGAGAGAACGGAAAGTGTGAAAGAATTTATTGAGAGTTCACAAAAAGAAAAGACAGTTGGTAAAATTAAAAATAATAATATAGATGTCAATGAGAACAGTAACGAAAGTATGGCCAGTAATATTGAAGTTGAAAATTAAAAGTAAAAAGTTATTAGAAAAAAGTTGAACGTTATGTCACGATGACAATGTAGTTCGAAATTCGAAAATCTCACGTTTTTAATCTCTTGCATAATTTGTTCAAATAAACCAAAGATGTAGCCAAAGAAAGCACACGAGTAGTTAGTAGAATTGTTACAATTTAGTTCATTAATTTTGTTGTAAATAGTTATTAAGGAAATTTAATAAATATTTTGCGTAGTTGAGTACATCGGCACGTTTGTATATAGTACAAAATTAGTATATAAGGAAGCTTAATAAAGGTGCAATAAAGTTTATTCGACATTATTTATTTTTGCTCTCTTACTCTACCCCATTTTTAGACTAAGATACAAAATCAAGGAGAAATAAGACAACTATAAACATAGCTTATGAGCTTTTAATTACAAGCTATCAGATCACCTAAGTCAAAAGAATAATACGTAGGTATAATATTTTTAAAATAATTTTAAGCCAATAGGGTGCTATCGTAGCACTTTAGCTACGAAATATAAGAGTTAATGAATTATATGTGAGCGCTCAAAGACTCCATCATTCCTACGTAACGCTGTCTCCCGCGGTTTCATCCGCGTACCCGGGATAAAAAGCGGTTAAAGCTGTTTACGTGAGAAGTAATATTTTCTGGGATAAAACTGGGTACTTTATGTACTCGGGGGTGACAAGGTTCCCAGTAACACCACCTTACGAAAGTTTTTTTTTTTTAAATTGGTCAATTTGAAGATACAGGTAATTTCTAAGAAGGCGGTAAACAAGCATACGGCCCGCCTGATGGTAAGCGATTACCGTAGTATGGACGTTTGCAACACACGAGCCATCACTCACGCAACCGACCCCTCCCCAATGAAATCATAACAAACACCAACATACAATTATTTAACTGTGTTATTTTGTTAGGTACATACCTACTTCCCCAGTAGAGCTGTTCTTTGAGAGAATATACGCCACTCTCTATAGTGAAAATATATATACCTAATAATACATCTACATACATACATATCACATCATTTTTATGTAGTGAAAATAATTCATTTGACACCTATTTTTATTTCTATTGTTATATAACATGGGGTCCAGTCTCGTCCACATCACAAAATTAGCTTTTTTTTTTTTTGTTGCCCTGTGGTTTTACTTGTAGAAGAACAACCTTTCTATAGTAGGTACACTATTCTATCTTTACTAATATACTAATACTAAAACTAATAATAATACTTACACTAATGCTAATACTAATAATCCATACTAATAATATTATGTAATGTAATATGTAATAATATTATAAAGCGGACGAGTTTTTTTGTTTGTTTGTTTAAATGGACTAATCACTGGAACTACGAGTCGGATTCGAAAAATTCTTTCGCTAATAGGAAGCTACATTATCCCCGAGTATTATAGGCTACATTTTATCACGGGAACACGGGTGAAACCGCGCGAGTCAGCTAGTCTTCTTATAAAGGCCCTCTTGTGATCTAGTTAAGAGTCAACAGTGCTGTCAGTAATTGCGGCGCACGATGATGGTACTCAAGAAAGTGCGCCGGGGACGTGAAGAATGGCCGCGAAATCACCGCGGCCCAAATTGCTTCTACCTACTGCATACACGTGCTAAGAAAATATGGAGAGAATTTAATTTTGGCTTCCTAGTACAATTTAGGTGCAGCGTAGAGGACACGAATTTTAGTCTGCGGCACACAAAAAGTCTGTATGAAAACAAAGGGTTGTGCACCGGACTTTTTGCGCGTCGTGTGTGTTACTGCTTAGAATTGTATAGGTTCTATTTTCACAGACTACTACTTTATAAGTCGCAAGTCCCGCCCCATCATCTGTGCGCGGGGGCACCCAAAACACCAGCTTGGGCCGGGCTACCTTAGTAGTATTAAAAATATATAAGTAAAAAACTAAAACTATAACAACTATAAACTTAAAAAAAAAACAACCTTAATCTAACAAGCCGCTACCAGTAGGTTCCCAAAATGCTGACTGCATTGCCACGTTGTATGGCAATGCTTAATCTCTGCCCAAAATAAAAACCAGCATTTTGGTCACGTGTTGCTTCGACCAGACGTCCAGATATATCTTTAAAAATGTTATGTGCTCCCGGTCCCCACGGTCCCAGCGTTTCAACCCCAAAAGGCTCAAATATGTAGCCGCTGTACTATATTTGCGCCTTTTGAGGCTCTCCGCTGATTCCGCCGCCGCACCAGCCTTGATTTGAGTTCCAAGAGACGGCGCAGAGTGTCTACGCAAGTAGCGTCCCACACTAAAGGCCGCCCCATCTTCCATGGAATAAGAGTCATTCCGTCAGGTCTTTTACCATCGTCACGCATGAGGCCATTTGGCCAAAATCTATTACTAAGACTTCAGTTAAATAAATAAATATTCTGGGACATTCCTCACACACGGTCAACTGATCCCAAGCAGAGCTTGTACTATGGAAACCAATACTGATATAAAACATAAACTACTTTTTGTTTGTAAATACATCCTTAATATGCATAATTACACCCAGACATACAGACATGTTCATGCACACAAATGCATGTCTTGAATGAATGACATGAATCGAAACCATGACCCGCGGCGAGATAGGCGAAAAATGAATAAAAAAAAGTTAGGAATATAAAATGAATAAAAAGCCTCTTCCACACTAATAAACGATGTTCTTCAATAAAATTATCATATGAATACTGTAAGGCGGCGCCAGCGCCGGCGCGTACCTACAGGGGTGGAAGACATTATGAAAATGCCAAGCTTTGACTTCCGGACGAAGAATTTCCTAAGACTCGCGGCAGCTTCACCGGCCGCTTATCTCGCACTAAGACTCGACTCTCATTTGAATAACTTGTTTTCTGCAACTTTACAGGAAACCTTTTGAGGTAAAGAAGCTATTCAGTTTAATTTTGATGTTTAAAGTGACATTCTTTTTTACGTACGTGCTTTCACCGTTTCGTTAAATGATATGTTTTGTGTATTCAAAATAACTCATGATTCGCTATATACTTACTTTAGTATGAGGTAGAGTCATTAGGCTATTCTACATCCTTACTTCCTTTCCTTACTACAATCCTTACTAATATCCTTACTAATATTATAAATGTGAAAGTAACTCTGTATGTCTGTCTGTTACGCTTTCCCGCTTAAACCGCTGAACCGATCGCGATGAAATTTGGCATGCATATAGCCTATGGTATGGAGAAGGACATAGGCTACTTTTTATCCCGGGAACGCGGGTGAAACCGCGCGGGTCAGCTAGTAATATTATAAACGCGAAAGTATGAATGTATGGATGTTTATTACTCTTACACGCAAAAGCTACTGAACGGATTTGGATGAAATTTGGCGCACAGATAGAAAATGTTCTGGATTAACACACAGGATACTTTTTATCCCGGGAAAAACATACGATTATGCTATAAATCTTGTTCACACAAAAAGAAAAACGCGGCCAAATGCGAGTTCAACTCGCACACCAAGGGTTCCGTACCACCGTGCACCGTACAATAAATTATTTTTGTTTTTATAGCGATAGTCATTATCTGACGTCCATCCATTATTTTATGGATCAAAAATGTCAATTGTCGTCTTATTTGCATTATAATAATGCCCTCGCGCTCTTACTCCAACGACATTGGGGATTTTTGGCTCTACGATTGGTCTGGCTGCTTGCAAAAAATATTGAAATAGTTCTTTGAGTATCATATATGAAAATCAGCTTTCAGAATTTAATAAAAGTATATAATGTACACATTGAGCTATTATTGCTACGTACAGATAAGACGCCACACATCACAACTATGTTCCGTTCAAGTGAGGCCATCCGGCCGAACTTATTGTTGGTGAACAATGAACGAAACGCGTAAGCGCCGTGAAGGTAACAGTGTTTGCGAGAAAAATACTCCTAAAAGCGTTCTGATAGCGCTACGTATTTCTACTGTCGGCTTAGACGACTAATTATTGTTTCAGCGCTACAAAGAGAACTTTAGTTAACTCAAAAAAATGGTATATTACCTTGCTTATGATAGCTTCTCTATACGTAGTAATTATATCTCAATGAATGTACATAACATACTTTTCATGCCTGGTAGCCGACGGGACAAGTTAGCAGGTATTCATACGTTTGAAGTACGTACTAACACTACTCAATTCTATACATTTTGTCTGTTAAAAAATATGGTAGATCTGTGAAACTAAATTTATTATTCAATTTGTTTGGCCCATTACAATTTAAAATGGGAGAAGGTCTGAGTTAGCAATTAACTGATTTTCGATGTGCTGAGCCCTGAGCCCGTAAACAGTGCATTACCGCTCATCCTCCCTGAAGGACACGTAGGCATGACCACCGCGTGATATCGATAATATTAACACCATATTTGAAAATTGAATAGTCCATTATTACGAGCCAGTTGGGGTATTTGGTGCAGGTTGTGGGTTAGACTAATACCCAGGACATGCATTGTGTGCATGAAAATGTCTGTATGTCCTGAGTCTGGGTGTAATTAATATTAAGTATGTATTTACAAACAAAAAGTAGGTACCTGTATAAATTATTTGTTTACCATATTACAAGCTCTGCCTAGTTTGGGATCAGATAGCCGTGTGTGATGATTGATAAATGTCCCAGGATATTTATTTAATCTTAATAAATCATAATTTTATATGCACTGCGCTACTCTAAAATATTATTTCAGGATTTCAGGATTAATTTAGTTATCATGCTTTCTTTAAAAGAGAATTCTTACCAGAATTTCTTAATTCAACCTCAATCACCATAACGATTTTTGCTATTATTTTTTCAGAAATTGACTTTTTTTTTATTTTAAACTATAGTACCTACTTCAAGTATCAACCTCCATTACGACAATTTATCGATGCCAATCTCAAATACTAAGCAACACTATACAGGACGCACTTTGGTGCATTAACAGTACTCGCACTAGTTGATCTCGGGTTACGGTACAGCACGTGCGCGCGCGCCGGAAATGTCATCAGGTAAACAAACACCCCATCACTCGCCCAGTCACTCGCACTCGCACTCGCTAACAACTACTGTACTAATTACCGACTTATTTATATTAGTGTACATTGTCGAGATTCGATGTCTTTACTTATAGAGTGAGGGATAAGCGATTTTGTTCCCTATTGTTTAGGAATGTTTAAGGATAGAATGTTCTTTATAGTCTTATAGATATCCAATAAACAGAGCTTCCCTGCCTTTGTATAACTGACTAAGTATATTAAATTATAACTTTATTTACAATAAATATGTACAAACTACAATCTATAAATAGAAAATTTCCTCAAGCCTGCCACTGCTTCCTATTAACGGCAAGGTTCCCAGAAGGCTAGCAGCGTTTCCTCTTTGGATAGCCAAGCTGACGCGTTGGCGGAAAAAGCTCCCCGCCCGCTGGTCTCTGGAGGACTCGATCAATTTTGATGACAAAGTGCGAGCAAAATGGGGAGCTTCGGTCCACACGGTCCCATAGTCTCGACTCTCGCAAAAAGCATAAAAATATAATTATAATTAATATATTAGTAATATAAATGCATATTTTTTGAATTTTGAATTTTCCGCACTGGCCGTAACAAGTCCAAGTACAAGTCGCCGGGAAGAAAGAACTCAAATTTCATTAACATGCAACGACTGATGGACTCTTGCCACACACAGACCGACCCTTCCCCCATACCCAGTGAGCACTGGCGACCTTACTCACGCGCAGTGTTCGGCCCAATCATGAAAAATAAACTACAAATTACCAACTCAGTTTCTCACTCATATCCTCGAGCAGTAATTACAAACATGCACACATAATTATTGTAATCGTAAAATGTAATGATTGTTTGCTAATCAGTTTGATGGGTTTTGCGTCGCGTCGTTACTGCGTGCATTCCCATCGCGTTGTTTACATGATTACTGTCGCACATTTGGTATTCATCGTGCACTTGATGCGGTTCTCATGTTGAGGAATGATTGTGTACTTATAGTAGGCTACGCTCAACGACCAAATGTCATTCATTTTATACGTCTGAAAAGTTAATTTGCAATATGTTTGCAATATCACTCGTCAGGGTCGCCGGCTTTTAGACAACCCCATGGGTGCTCATGCCACAGATAAAGATATACACAAACCCCCTTATTCATAATAAAGTTAATAAATGTTGATTAGCTAAAATTCCGAAGTCTTTATCTGACACTTGACATTTGGTGATCGAAAGAGTGAGACGGGGCACGCTATTACACTGATTTAGTTAAAAAGCGATAATGAATAAAGGAGTATATCTGTGAGTCATGTCCATTTGACTACTCGTTTAAAAGAACAGAAAAGCTACCAGACAAAAAGGTGATAAATAAAAATAAAATAAAAAAGCCTTTATTGCCATATCTAGTAAATAATAAAATCTAATAATAGTACATTCTTAAAAATTTAACCTATTTTTTCTCAGATAAGGCCCCTCTTTGGGTAAAGGCCTCCTCCATTCCTTTCCACTTGTTCCTATCCAGTGCCACATTTGTGCCAAAAAGGTGATACATTTTCTAAATCCATTTTTTTTTAAAAGATCTTCCACAAAACAAAAAGAGCCTTGCTGAGTTTCTTGCCGGAGTCCTCCCCTTTTTTAAGTGTATTTTGAACCGGTGGTAAATTCAACTGTATGTACCAACTTCACGTTCACAAGTGCCTTACCGGGCCTAAACTGAATGAATTGAATGGAAATTTGGAAAATCCAAACGCTCATGTAATATTTTGATTAATCATCTTTTTTAATTAATTCTTATCTAAATTAAATTATTAAAGTAAACCATGTTAAACAATTCATTTCTATATTTAAATAAGTATATTCTATATATTTAAATGAAAAAACGTCCAAAATGATTGCAGCTCCAACCCTTTGAACAAAAAAGGGCCGAGCAAAAAGCAAATTAGCTAAATTAGCCACGCCACTTAACTAATAGGCAAAACAGTCTTCTCATTTTAAGTGTATTTTGAACCGGTGGTAAATTCAACTGTATGTACCAACTTCACGTTCACAAGTGCCTTACCGGGCCTAAACTGAATGAATTGAATGGAAATTTGGAAAATCCAAACGCTCATGTAATATTTTGATTAATCATCTTTTTTAATTAATTCTTATCTAAATTAAATTATTAAAGTAAACCATGTTAAACAATTCATTTCTATATTTAAATAAGTATATTCTATATATTTAAATGAAAAAACGTCCAAAATGATTGCAGCTCCAACCCTTTGAACAAAAAAGGGCCGAGCAAAAAGCAAATTAGCTAAATTAGCCACGCCACTTAACTAATAGGCAAAACAGTTTAAAAGGAGTCGCGACGTCAAAAAAATCGCGCCGCATTGATGCAAACGTCGATCCTAAGACGCTCTTACTATGGTATTCATTATAAGTGATCTCCACGTGACTTTTGTACGAGTTAATATCGAATAATGCAGTGTGAAGTTTCCAGGAAATAAGATAAGTCTGTGTTACTAACTTTTGATTAACTTAAATTTATACCAACATTTATTAAATTTTCTATTTTTAAGTAAATACAAATATTAGTAAAATTATTTAGTAGTAGTACAAGTAGTTAGTAATATTTTTAGGTAAAACATAAATCTTTACCATAACAATTTAATGTATTTAACCGTAGGGTTGAATATTGTAGAAATATTAATAAAAAGCTTTAAATTTTACTACCAATATTTCAGTGCAAATAAATACTATTTAAACTCGCTCAAGCCATCTAATAAGAAGGAGCGACATAAACGTGAAAACTCACAATCTGATCACTTGCCAGCACTTTAGTAGGTGTCGCCAATCGTCTAGACGTGAGGCGACAACGCGACAGGCAGGCGACCACCCCGCAACGCGCGGTCACTTCACAACGTACTCGAATCACAACAACTGTCTAATGCGTTTCGAGAGTAGGGGCTGACTGTTGGTGGTCCGGAGTCCTTGCACAATTGATTTTCTGCACTTCAAAATGCAACTGTGGGATAGTCAACTCAGTTGTATTTAATCTGCGATACTATGATTTTAGCAAACTGGATTTTTATACTATACTCTCTAGGAGTACTCCGTATGATTAAGCTACATTACCTATAACTTAAAAATATTAAGTTAAAACAAATTAAGTATCAGACACTACTTTATATTTTAGATATGTAACTACTTAAACATTATATCGTTTTATTTAACATCTCTATTTACCTATATGCCTATTATGATAATATTACAAATATTTATTTAATATTAGTTACTGTTAGTTAATGTTAGTTTTTTTATATTCGTGATCGTGATTCTTTTTTTTGTGTGTATGTAAATTGGTATCTCTTTCTATTGTTTCTAAAACTAAACAAACAATTTCAAAAACAAAGTCCATTCTCCAATGGTTTTCCAGAGACTTTTTTATGAAAACATTATATTCTCATCGCACACTAGAAGTTGCCAGTTAATTGCTAACCGGGTAACATCATTAGATGAAAGACAAACTTGTTGCTCAATTGCTCATCTCGTTACGAAAATATCGCCTGAAGTAGGTTCTTTCAGTAATAACATATCTTCAAGCGAGCTACATTAGTGTTTAACGGTTCCAGATTTCTCATTAACCCCTATGTACTGCTAGGGTTGCCACACCCTGGGAAATATATAAATAAGTTCCTATTTGCATATTGCTTTCAATATAGCAAAAACAAACCAACAATCAGCTACTTTGTATTACATTTCGAATCGCTATTATAAAATGTCTTATTTTGTTTTCAAGTGATAAATCATGAAAATTATTTTAATTTTCCTATTTACATAGGTAAATCATAGAATGATTAACAATATTGTTATTGGTAGGAAGGTAAATCACGAAGGTAAGTATAAAGAAATATAAAGTTCTGTTCAGTTACACAAGCTTAATCCGTATAAAACACGTTAAAAATATGAAAAACTCACAGCTACTCTTATTACTAAACTCAGGAGTGACAACCCTGCATTGCGCATGCACACTTCTAGTTACTAACATCAAATTATCCGTTCTCCTTTACGTACATTAAAAAAACACATAATTATGGATATAAAACCTCTATCCTCATAAAAACGTCCAGATAAAAAGGTCGTGAAGGCACTTCCTCCGTCTAATTCCCCATAAAATGGTTCCGTACATCCATTAACACTATTTTTACTCTTTTTTTATCAAATTCATTGAACGCACCGTCCTCAATGAGGCTCATTTATATTTTAAAAACTACCAAAATAACATTATATTGTTTATATTAATTTTTAGTGTTCGACGTAAACTTGTGTGCTGATTTTTCTAATCTCAAGACAATTTAGTTAAACTATAAAGGTGATAATCGCCTGTGTTTACTACCGATGCTGTGGCAGATGATGTACGGCGTAACTGCGAACAAGGTAAGCGATTGACGTCTTTAACGTAGTTCTAATTAATTTATTGGCGCTTTTAAAACGGAAGCAAAGTGCAGTGGAGTCGAACATTTGAACAATTATTTGAAATTGGACTTATGTTCTATTTAAAGACGCAAACTCAAGTCATAATTTCTGTAAAAAGAATTAGGTAGGGTAAATGCATCATTTAGTTATTAGTAGTCGCTTACCGTCAGGTAGGACGTATGGTAGTTTGCTAACTTATAAGTATAAAAAAAAAACATAAGAACTTGTTCAACTGTACCAATATAGACGATATTACTAGTTACTGTAATTAACGTTTATTCGAAAATACTAGCTGCTAAACAATATCAAATATCGCTTCGTTTGATTATACACGAAATCATAAATTCTTTTAATTATCGTGTCCCTTCAAAACATACCTACCTAGCAAACTATATAAAAAATATCGTATTTATGTAGTTATAATAATTGTGTTCGACTCTACAGTTTCCCAAGTCCGGTAGAGCGCGGCAATATTTACAAGTCGCATCCGGAGCACGACTATTACTTAATAGCTTCTCCGCTCCGCACCGTGAACGCTAATGCCCGAACAGATGCTCAAACTTCGTACCACGCATTATTGGGCATGGACAATTGCACAGAAACATAAAATATGAACAGGTAATTTTCTTTTTACGAGACTTGCTAATTTGTATTTAAAATTTAGCTAACTTTACAAGTATTATAAGAATATTCAACTCTATCCGTGAGATTCGTAGCATTTCGTAGCAGATCTACGAGTCCCAGACTATTTATTAAATTATAATATAGATACTAGCTTTCCCCCGCGATTTCACCCGCTTTCCCGGGATAAAAAGTAGCTTATGTCCTTTTCCATAACATAGGCTATCTGCATGCCAAATTTCATGCAGATCGGTCCAGTAATTAAGGCGTAAATGCCTGACAAACGAACAAACAAACAAACTCAAATTCGCATTTCTAATATTATTAGTAAGGATAAATATTTTTATTTAGGCAACAAATATGTACAAATTATATTCTATATATAGAGAAAATTTCCTCAAGCCTGCCGCTGCTTCCGATAAACGGCAAGTTTCCCAAAAGGCTGGCGGCGTTTCCTCTTTGGATAGCCAAGAAGATGCGTTGGCGGAAAAAGCTCCCCGTCCGCTGGTCTCGAGAGACCTCGATCAATTTTGATGACAAAGTGCGAGCAAAACGGCGAGCTTCCGACCACCACGGTCCCATGGTCTCGACCGCAAAAGGCATAAAAATATAATTTGGTCCAATCATGCGTATTTTTTTAATTTTCCGCTCTGGCCGTATCTTATCCTGCAACGTTACGGATAGTGAGGATTATATTATTATTATTAGTGTTCCCTCTATTTGTATGTATGTTTGTCATAAGTCATAACCCTCTAAAATTATATTATCAATCTCGTGCCACGACACACTTTGAGAGCCAGTGTCACCGTGGGGCGCAGATTTTTTTCCAAAAGCCCGGTAACGTGATACTAAAATTGAGTTAAAACAAACATAAAGCGGCACCGTGACGCCATCTCTATTGGAAAGGGTTTATTATATGAGACAGTTGACGGCACATATAAAAATAATCACGTTGAAATTACGAAATTAGAGCGAGCGTTCTATTGAAATTAGATTTAGGTACCTGTTTACGGCTATTATAATGTGTTATTAGGATGTAAAGATATTAAAATTTGAATTTAACTAGTAACAATTGTAACAATAGTAAAATATGTCTGAATCAATTGAATATAGATAATAAATTAAGGTTCAGTGGATAGCATTTTTTTTAATCCGATGTAAACAATAGAGAAAAATGCTACGGAATATTTTTTATCGATGAGTACTCATATGGTTTTTTTACCCGACTGACCCGGAAGGAGGGTTATGTTTTTCGAGTGTATGTATGTATGTATGTATGTCTATTTCTTTGTGCCGCTCTGCAGCCTAAACGGCTTGATGGATTTAAGCATATGAGGCGTCGTTAGATTCGTCTTGACTGGGGGAGTGTCAAAGGGTATATTATTTTTATATAACGCCTAAGAATAAAAAAATAGGGAGGGTATTAAAAATAAAAGTTTCGTCATTATAATAATATGGGTATCAAATGAAAGCTTGTAAATAGACCATTCCATATATGTATATATTGTAATACTTTTATGCTACCATTTTGACGTAAACTGCAAAAAACCACGTTTAATGCAAGGACAGTAGGTACTAAGCCTTTACCATACGTAAATCACAGATTTGCGATGGTTGTTAGCGGACCTTTACCGTACCGCTCATTTACTTACTAATACATACTACTCTTTCTGTATAAAACTAAAAAGTCTGAAATAAATTAAATTATTAAAGAAACAAAAAACCCGACTGCGTAAAACAACAAATAACTGAAAATAGAAAAACAAACTCTTAAATCTATAGAATTTTGAATATAACTTGAATTTTATAAGCTATTGCAGTCGGGGATAAATAAATATTACAAAAAAATACATACTTAGGTTATTGGTTGTCCCCGATTGCAATACCTTATAAAATTCAAGTTATATTCAAAATTCTATCGATTTAAGAGCTTGTTTTTCTCTTTTCAGTTATTTGTTGTTTTACGCAGTCGGGTTTTTTGTTTCTTTTAATAATTTAATTTTTTTTCGATCTGTAGGAGACTGTTTGTTAATTCAAAAAGTATTTATTCAATTTAGGTCCTGATAAGACACTTATGAAAGGTACTTACAAAATGACTCTACACCGGTTCCAAATACAACTTGAACTGAGAAGACTATTTATCTAGCCACATTTTGACTGAGGTGTAGACTTTGTGAAGTTAGGGCTTTTAAAGTTAGGGCGTGTAGAGTTATAAGCTTGGCTCTACATGAGATCTGATGATGTTTTGACAGTGCGACCCATATTGTCTCGTTTTGGTAACGTTTTCAATGAAAATGTTTTTGGTGGGATAGTTTTATCTTAATTTGATTACTAGCTGTCCACTTTCCTTTTTCTCTTTTTCCACTCGCTCTACAATGACAATATTTATCAGTACTATTTATTTTGATAAATTCACAATATACTTACTTAATTAATAACGATATGATCTTGGCTTCCATGGATCTTTGTTGTAAGTAACAGCTTTGATCTGGATATCTGGATACATATTATTCAGATTGAGCGTCAAAGCTGTTCAGCCGTCGATAAAATAAATAATAAATCTTTATTGTGTACAAAAAAGTAAATTACATTAAAAATATGAAGCGCTGTCTCTTGTTGTAGGTATTACTATGTTATAAGAGACAGTGTCTTCCCCACAACATGGAATATCTATAGTAGGTATACAAAAGTGCCAAAAGGTAAAACAAGAGAAACAAAACAAATAAAAATAATTGAAGAAAGAAACAAAAAGCCCCTAACTGTTAGGACCTAAATCCAATAAATATAAATAAAAGTGTAGAATAATGTATAAATATTTCAATTTCTCCCGATTTTAATTGGAAGAGTTCAACAACTGCTATCATTATGAACGTCACTATGACAAGCAGAATGACGCACAGTGAACATAAAACGCAGCTATCACCCACACCAGCGTAAAAAAGTTGGAATTTTTTATATAGTCATGTAGTATGCCGACGATCTTTCTAAGTATATCTATTTCTATGTACATTCCATACCATTGTAAGATTGTGGTCAAACCATAGATATACAGTTTTCTACTACCGTACGAGTCAAATATAAACCACAATTACATCTGTCAAAGTGTATGAAAGTGTTTATAAATGCTAAAATAAACCGACAGTGGCACATTAAAGTGTAGTATTGCAATCGAGATCGAGGGTCCCATTCCTATCTACACTGTGTAGTTCAGGAGACAGTGTACAAAATAATTTACAAAATCACAGTTTTAATTTTTATACAAATTCTAATAAATAGTTTATCATTGCGATAAATGTAAGTGTGACTTTGCCTTTTTATGTGTGTTGTTAAACGGACAGTGATTTGCAAAATTGATAGAATTAATACCGACCACACCACGGCTACCTTCTATCTATCCTTGGTAGTCCAAACCATTATAAAAGTTAATAAATGATTATATTTGATTCATCTGAGCTAAAGTTTCGAAGCGTGCGGTCTCAAAGGAGCTTCCTTCCGCGGACGCTCAGATTATGGAATGAGCTCCCTGTCTTGGTATTCCCAATAGGGTACAGCATGGGGTTCTTCAAAAAGGGTGTGAAGAGATTTCTGCAAGGTCGGTAACGCGCCAGTAACACCCCTGGTGTTGCAAGCGTCCATAGGCTATGGTAACCACTTACCATCAGGCGGGCCGTATGCTTGTTTGCTACTACTAGCAGTAGTACTAGTATAAAAATAAAAAAATGTTCTGTAAAATGAGTTCTGCCCGATGCCGCGATGATACCAAACTAATAAAATGAGTTTCTAATACCATTCATCCGATTTCGATGTAGCATTTGTGAATTGTTGTGCGTGATCTTACAAAGGTTTCTTGATAATGAAGAAAAAGAGGTATTTCAAAGCACGCAAGGCTTTAATTTGGAATAAATGATGTTACAAAAAAGTATGGTGTCTCCTAGCCTATGCCAATCCTAGTGATGGATTACTCTATGTACACAGATTTGCGTGCGCGCTTCACAAACAATCACTTGACTCCGTTTTAGCTTTTAAGAGGGGCCGCGTTATATGAACCGTGAAATGTGCTGCGGCTTTATTCACCGTATCGGTTACAGGTTTGTATTGTACTCAATTCATCGATAAATCAAAAATTGATTTTAAAAGCAGAGATGCAAAACCCCATGTTGTTCTATCTTTACTATTGATTAACCTAATAAATGGCGTGGTTGGTGGATTCGATTCCATTGCATTGTATTAGTCCTGAGTCTGGGTGTAAGTAATGTATATTAAACTTATGTATATTATATTAAGTTAGTAATGTAGTATATGCAGTAATATCAGTTGGTGTCCATACTTAGTACATGCAAGCTCTGCTTAGTTTGGGACAGATAACTAACATGACAACAATAAACGAAAAAAAAAAGCTTGGACAGTGACCAGCAATTACCTCCACTTTTGTTTTTGACAATGTAAGCAAAGTCCGTGAAGAGTTTTAGTACATTGTAGTAAAACATGACTTTTATGGACGGTGACTGACTGAGGACTATAATATGTGAAAGTTTTATTGTGACTGGAAATTATAATACCTATAACTCGACACTGGCAGAAGTAAGTTCTAATTTGGATTTGGTTGCGAAACTTAAAACTAAGAAGAAGAATATAAGCAAATAATGCATTTAGTCACAAAACAACGGTATCAGTTATTTTAGAGAAAGCCGAGCTATATGGTTAATGCTTGCAAGCGAAAAGATTTCAAATGATCATCCCTAGTTTGTTGATGGTACATACAACTAATGCACACGTTTTATTTCCCGATTGGATCCGTAAAGGATCTCAGACTAGTCAAAGTTTTTTTTTCTGTATAGGTATAGGCCTGTATTTGAGCACAATCTCACCATGGTGAGTGATGATGTGGCCGAAGGTGGTAAGCACACATAGCTTAGAAGGAACTGGCTCTCAAGTGCAGCTGTCGGAACACACCGATAGATGCTTGACGGCAGATTTTCAACATGAGGGTGGTAGCCAGCCCGATGGGTACTACAAAGTACCTGCCATACCACCGTGCTATGGTTTCCTTCACCGAAAGCTCAAGCTCATTGTAGGATTCGAACCCGGGACCTTCGTCTCGGTATCCGACGTCACTACCACTGAGCCATCATCGCATTTTGTGGCTTTACTTTTGGGCTATAAAACTCTCGGAAACTGATAATTCTTATCATATCCATTGAGCTCACGTCTGTCTAACAGGAGCTTAAATAAATTGACACTCCACTCATGGCCGTCATTTGTATTTACTCATTATGTGGCTATGTGCCCTTGGACCCACTTGTCCTACCAAACCATTTCATAGCTTCGTTCATTAACGTGTGCTCTTAGCCTAATCTCAATACTTTGACGTGAAATTGAACCTTACAGAATAAAGAATTAAGTAGGTTTTTGCTTGTGTAAAAATTGTATAATTCAAGAGCCAGGATACACAAGAAATCATTGAGATGGTCAGGCTCCCACGATGATGTTAAAAAATTAGAACATAGAAGTTTGATAGAAGTGTCAATGTTAAATAATAATTGATAGTAGGTACTTTGCAAAAAAAAACAAATGCGAGTCGGACTCGCACACGAAGGGTTCCGTAGAGACGTTTCTCGTAATTTTTGGACTCTTTAATTTTTAATTTTATTCCATTTTTACGTATTCTGTAAAAAATACAACTTCATCATCATTACGGTTCATAAGAACCACCCACAGATAGATAGATAGATGGACGGATGGACAGCGAAGGCTTAGTAGGTAATAGGGTCCCATTGGTAGCGTTTGGGTATAGAACCCTAATAAAAAAGAAGTGTTTTTCGGATCAAAATGTTAAAACAAATTACATCGTGTCTCGATTTTCCAGCTCTAACTAAAAATAACGCAGTAATGCGAAATTTGACTTTAAACACAAAAAAACCTCATTCATCTTCTGGGGTTCTAATAAAATTGCAAGTCTTCCATAATTATTAATAAAATTTTACGTAAATAACAATTTTTATTGAAAACCAATATACCACCAACCAATAACCAATATACGACTATTCCTTTATTTTCACTACAGTTTTAGTACCAAAACTTTTAAAGTAATTCCTTTCTATCAATTTAAAGCACTACACAGACAATCTGACAGGCAGCTAATGCGTCGTAAGGACGTGTGTGATGACCTTCTTCACTGTATGTTATCAGTAGTTACTATACGATAATAGTAGATACTGAACTCTGTGTCTTGACGTCCTGAACGGGAGCTCCTCATACGAACATGAGAATCACTTTTCTATAAGTGATACATGAAAGTTTGGTACTGTATTTTTTTATAGGCCTGAATTGACCGTAATATCACCATTGAAAGTGATGATGAGTTTTATCTACACAAACCCTAGAATGAACTGGATTTCTTGTGGAAGACTGGGCGAGTTTGTGTTTGGTGATAGATTTTTAACACGCTGGTCAGCCAGGCGGGTACTACACAGTACCCTAGTACCGTGCACTGATTTCATCACGATGATTCCTTCAACGACAGCTCAAGCTTTAGGGTTCTTACTCGCATACCTAAGACTATCATCACAGCATGCGATGTCACGCCAACTTAGCTACAATCACCCTAAAATTTTAGTTTAGGAAAAGTAAAGGAAATCACATTGTTGAAATAGGTAACTCAGAGGTTCCCAAAGAGTTTGGCGCCATGGCGGCGCCCGCCGCGCCATAGAGAGCAACGAGGGGCGCCGCGCCGTGAGGTGCTCTTGTTTACCATTCTCGAAAAAGTAAACTTAGGTATTCGGGGCTAACATACAAAAATCCGTTCAGTTGTTGAAGCGTCATTGAGTAACAAACATACATCGCTTTATAATATTACTAGCTGTCCCCCGCGGTTTCACCCGCGTACCCGGGATACGTTCGGCCTATGTTCTTCTCCTAAGGTTTTCTGCATGCCAAATTTCATGATGATCCATTTCATGATCATTATACCCTATTTCGACTAGCTAGGGCGCCGAGAAAAAATACTAAATCAGTGAGAATACCCCGTAGACTAAAACAGTTTGGGCACCCTGAGGTAACTGATAAGTGAAAACATTATAAGTGTATCATCAGATCAGATTTTGGAGGATTCATCAACTTCAACGATAAAAATATTTTTTTTTATATTCTACTTTTGGAGACTTTTGTCCATTATATGTAAAATTGAAAAAATACCTACCTATTACACACAAAATAGTTGATTTTATAACGCTGCTAAAAGATGCTGTAATTTCAAAAACTTTGACTGAAAAATATACACAGACAAAAATATTGATGTGTACAAAGATAAGTGGAATCTAGTGCTCTCATCTTAAAACCCATTAATGTAATGACACTTTAAATGAAAAGTGGCATATTAATGTAAACAAACCAAAGTAGACTAAACACTGGATCTATAATAAGTCTAGACGTATCGATCAAACACTCCACCGCTCTCGAGATCTATTACAATTGTACGATTTAGCTTTAGTTACGTAATATGAATAGGCAATAGCGTTAATAGCAAAATGTACTTAGATTTGTTGGACTGTGTACAAAACACTTGTAATACTGTTATATTAATAAATTCTCGGTTGTAAATTATACAGCTATTTTGCAGCTTTGCTTTTTAGCAATCACTTAGATCTTAGGCGCCAATCCCACAGAAAAGAGTTCTAGAGTTCCGCATTCACTACACACAGCGAGCGAACAGTTTAGAGTTCTAAATGTGAATGGGCAAATTTGTATAGAGCTTGTCCCATTGGCGGCCAGCAATCATTTCTTATGTTTTCTATTAGGCAATAATACGTTTATTTATTTCTCTTTCACAAAGGTAAGGTAATTAATAACTAGTAATTAGAGAAATACTGTTTCTAGTAAACATTCCTAGTTAGCAATAACATAATAGCAAAAATATATTAACAATATATTGTGGTGCATTTAGAAAAACGTTAAAGAGTATTGAAGATTTAAGAAATAATTGGAGATATTGCAATGTAGTGGCATTAAATGTAATTAGTATCCCGTCCCAAAAGGTGTAATCATATACATACAGCAAGCAAAAGTTTGTTTACATTCTTTATCTCGTCTCATTGGCCTTACTTTAGTTTCATTAGTAGGCGCTCATGGGCCAGAATGCCCATTGTCGTTTCTGCCTTGTGTCACTTAGTAAATTAGACACCGATAGCTCAAACGTGTCACCTTTCTCAACTCTGAACTCGGAACTCTAGAATTCTCTATGTGGGATCAGTCGCTTTCCTTGTCAGTCGCTTGTCAGACAAACCGAGAGATATAAGACAGTCAGTATTTTGCCGCTTAATTTGAATATTACTCGTACAAACATGATGAATACCTAAGCTACCTTCTACCATAACACATACTCACATATTGGAACCAAAATATTCTCGCACTGTGCGGTTTCATAGAACCGCGTCGACCCTCAGGATGTGAAATAGTAGTTTTCCCATCGATATAGAAGACATAGATATCGTTAGGTTTTCCCAATTGAGTATAGTATAAGGTTCTTCAAGAAGAATGCGAAGAGATATTTGCAGTATACATTTTCATGTTTATTATTTATTTTGCTGTTATAGCGACAGTAGAAATACACATTCTGTGAAAATTTCTATGTCTACCTATTTATAGTTAATGATACAACACAATGACAGATAGAATGGACGGACGGACACCGGAGGCTTAGTAATAGTTTAGGTACGGAATCCTAAAAAAAGAATGGTATTATCATTTTGAACACGATAAACTCTAATTTCATTGTTTTATCACGTATAGTCTGTTTAGCATCCAGACATTATCAAAATTCCTCGTACCCCCTAGGACGTGTATTAAGAAACACTACAGCGTATAATCTATGCTCTTAAGATGTAAACAGACAGACGGACAAGCAGTAATAGATAAACGCCAATGGGTTACGTGTGCCACTTAAGGAGTTGCGATGCTTAACGAAGTGCAGTTAAGTGATGTTGCTTGGATGGAAACGGGTGTGTCGATATCGGTAAATATTTTTAGTCTAGTAACTCCAGTATCGTTTCGATTGTTTGAGGTTCAAAGTTAATTAAAACTCATGACTCAAAAAAAATATGTTATTACTTATTACACAACAAAAAATATGTATAAATTACAATCTATATATAGAAAATGTCCTCAAGTCTGCCGCTGCTTCCGATTAACGGCAATGTTCCCAGAAGGCTGGCAGCGTTTCCTCTTTGGATAGCCAAGCTAATGCGTTAGCGGAAAAATCTCCCCGCCCGCTGCTCTCTGGAGGTCTTGATCAATTTTGATGACAAAGTGCGAGCCAAACGGCGAGCGTCGGACCCCCACGGTCTCATGGTCTCGACCATAAAAAGCATGAAAATATAATTTGGTCCAATAGATGCGCATTTAAAAAAAAAATCCGCATTGGCCGCAGCTGCACCTGCAGCTTTACAGGTAATGCAGTTCAAAAAAAAAAAACAATTATGTTCGCCAAGTAAGCTAGGTACATAATTTCTGATTAATCATTCTAAAATATGTAAAAAGAGTAATTAAGCAAATAATGCTTTTTTTTTAATATATGGTTATCTATATTTATTTAAACATTTTTGGAAAAAGTATCGATAAAAATTCATCGACAATACCGCCCCTGTTACAACTCAAAATGTATTTGTCAAAAGGAGTATGAGTACTTGAGCTCCAAGTTGCGTGAGTAGCACTTCACCTGATATTTATGTTATTTTATCTATGTGACATTGCACAGGAGCAGTGCTGAAATAGATACTCCAGATATCGATAGTTATTTTACTTTATTTTTTGCATAACCCATCACTTTATTTCCTGTATTACCCACTGGCGCCTTAAAACTTTTTCGATCGTATGTTACTGAAATGCAAAGAGTATAATAAGCTGACTAGGACCGTAACAAACACTTCATTCTAAATGATTTCTGCTTATTTTAAAGGATTAATAACTAATAGCATACCTATATTTCAGAAACGCTCGTGGTGTAGCATGATTAGTCGATCGGCAAAGTTAAGCTACTACCGTCGTGGTCGGTACCTGGATGGCTGACCGCCTAGTGGTATTTCAAATCGAGTGTTTCCGTGGTTTTGAAGGCACGTTGGTCCCGGTTATCACTTAATTGTTATTGTGATAGCCGATAAGCTAGTAGGAGGCCTTGAAAAATTCCGATAGTAGGTTGACCACTAGCCTACCTCCACCAATCCGCAGTGGACATGCATGCAATGTGTATTTCCCATTCCTTTTTAGCTTTATTTAGGAAAGGAAGCCTGTGCCCTGTAGTGGGACATTATAGGCTGATGTTGATACCATTTTTTCTACCTTAGTAAGTGTTGCTAAGATTCAGTGTTTGCTCGGTCTCGTAAGAATGGGTTAATGGATTTGGATAAAACTTGACGTACATATAGATCTTGGTGCGTACATGCTACGCGAACCGAGCACGAGCCGAGCCACGAACAAACAGGATTCGTTTGTTGTTCGTATAGCGTGGATGGACTTGCGAGCCTCCAACGAGCATTCTCCTCGCGCTCGACTGTGCTCCGCCCGATTGACAGTTTTTTCACGAACTGTTGGACAGGGATTCGCATCACGCTCTTTGTAGGCTCGTTGTAACGTCCATACTTGACATCGCGAGCCACGAACGAATTCTGTCCGTTCGTGGCTCGGTTCGTGCTCGGTTCGCGTAGCTTGGTTGCACCAATAGAATTCTTTATATCTCTAAAAATCAATTTTTCATAAAACCATGGACCTTGGGAAATCCCATTCAATAAGCCACAATCAAATGATGTAAACCTCCGATCCCCATTACAGTGTAACCACAAGAGGTTTAATGGACCACATAAGCTCATAATTAATCAGTAATGGTGGTATTTATATGGTTCAGTAAATGATTTATGATAACGTGCATGCAAGTGCGTCTGAAAAACTTATAAGTACGCGACTACAGTTGCCAAAAGAATCAGCAACGTATACACGATAGAAAAAGTGCTATGTTTTAATAATCATCTATATTTGTAGTCATAGAACAAAAGTTGTTGTTTGTTTATGATGTTCGTAAAACGGTCCTACAAGGTTGTTTATTAGTAAGTTAGTGGTAGTAGTAGTTAGTGTTTTACCAATAACCCCGTATTTCCATACTAATATAATAAAGCTGGGTCGCTCCCTCCAATATGGCGAGGAGGGCGATGGCTGCCACACGCGTCATACTTGTGAACAGGTGCTGCCTGTGGGGGCTGGTTTGCTTAAGTTTGCCATTTATTTATTTACTTATTAAATATAGATTCAGTCTACTTTGTAGTTTTGCCGCCGCGCCGGGGCACGCAATTGTTGTCAGTGCGATTAGAATGTAAATATTACGTAATGAATCTAAGCTTGTTTTGAAAAGAGTAATTGCTGAGTTTATTGCCGGCTCTTCTCAGCAAATGCAACCTTCCGAACCGGTATTAGAGTCAGACTTTTCATAACTGCCTGCGAAGGTCTATTTGAATAAATGATTTTGAATTTTGAATTTTGAATTCTGAGAGTTTGTTTGTTTAAACGTACTGGAACTACCAGTCGGATGCGACAAAATATTTCACTAATATGAACCTATTTATGTACATTATACGCCGTATTATAGGCTACTTTTTATCCGGGGTACGCGGGTGAAAACTAGTGTAATCGAATCCGACTGGCGTTTAAACAAAAAACAATCAAGCAAGAAACTCTTCAGCTTTATTATAATATTGTCTATTTCGGGAAAATATGAAATGCGTCGGGAATTCCGGTAAAACCCCACAGCAGGCGTTAGACATGTGTAGTCAATCACAAGCGTGTAATATAAAGAAATATTATGTTATTTTTTCATTTAAATGTAAGAGAAAATTATAGATATGAATTGCTGTAAATATTTTATCTTTAATACATAGAACATACCCTGAACCATGAACATGATGTATAATTATTATACACTGAATCCTACAATTAATTTAAATCAATTTTTTATCTGTAATTTCAGATGAATGCAGAATTTATAGCACATGTTGAGATCTACAAATGCATTCGATACAATAGCTTACCTTACCCATCCCAAAACCTTTCATTTACAGACAGACAAATAAAAAATCTACAAAATCACTTGAATTGGCGACAGTACGTTAAAGAAGTGCTGTTGAATTGGGCAAGCGAATCTCAAGAGGTCTATTACGTACACATTTAGAACACACTCGTGCATTCGGGTTAATGCAAAGTATACGATTGTTACACGAGTCTATGTAATGCCTATGTCGCAGGGTGGTAATAAAAAGTGATTTTAAATAAAAGCCTAGCAATTCTAATGGCTGGTTTTAAAATTGACACATATCCTTATTTTTTTTATATTTATAGATAACTAGCTGTCCCCCGCAGTTTCACTCAAGTTCTCGGGATAATAAGCCTATGTCTTTCTACTACAGGCTATCTGCATGCCACATTTCATGATGATCCGTTGAGTAGTTGAGGCGTGAAGGCGTAACAAATAAACAAACTCACTTTCGCATTTATAATTATTATTATTATTTATAGTTATTAAGGATTAATGGAAATGGATAATTTGTAGTATGCCCCCTAAAAAGAAAGCTAAAGGAATTCACCGATTCCGAATCTTTTATTGAATTGAATTGTCTATAATGAGTAACCAGTATACAAAAAAAAATGAAATTACGTAGGATCTGCCGAGAATTCTAAAAAATGAATTCCGTTAGCAATATTGCCCCCCTGGTCCTCGGATAAGCTATGACTCCGATAAGTCTATACGAAAACTGTTCTAATTTCCAATTACCAAGATACCGGCCATAAAAAATCTGTTCTAAGTGTCACAATGGATATTTTTTTTTTTGTAGTACGTGGATTTGGATTTCTAGTGAGGCGGATCAATCTGGCTAAAGCACAGAGGCCCATTGAATTTCAAAAATTACGGCAAAAGTACTTGATACACTTTAACACTTTTTTTATTTTGAATAAAAAACAAGTATACAGGTCGTTGTTTTGGTCAGCGACGAGCGACTCAGGGTCGATAATACAAATGATACTGGTGCTATAAAAAATATAAAAAAAATACTTTATTTTTTTTAAATAATAAAAATAAAAAAAAAAATTTTGAAAATCATGTAATAAGCTAAAGTGTAGACATAATACTCAACGGGAGTACGAGGGAGTAAAGGGGTGGGGCCATGGCGGCTTGCGCCTAGCTCTAGTCTGTGCACGTGCCTAGTAACCATACTTTGCAGTAATTTTATTTCAAATTGAATAAGGTATTTCTCAATACATTTACAGTATTTAATGGAATTAAGTCCATTTTTGGGGAATATATATTTTGTACTGCCACTCCTGGGTCGCTTGTCGCCGACCAAAACAACACCCTGTATTTGACGAGGCGACTTTCCAGCAGGATCGAGGTCTCGTTTGTGAGTTAACGAATCTATGAGAGAGACCTATGTTTATGGATGTCAGATTCCTAATACTTAATATGAACGTTCATCGATTTGCCCATGTAAATGTATAAATGCCACCTGAAACTAACAATTGCTAGTCCTTAAACTATAGGCTTTTAATAAAAAAAACTGTTTTTATTTTCACACTGCAACATCTACTCGTACACCTAACTTACAAAATGTACCGTATAGTACTAGTAAGTATGTATAATATTATATAGATTTAGACATTAGCGTAAGGTGATAAGATGATTGTATTCCAAGGCACTGCATCACTGTACGCACGTCTAGTGCATGCATTAATCATACTATTGTAAATTTGATGTTTGCTTGTGAATAAAGCGGAGTTTGTGGTATATTATTTTGTTTGTTTAATTCTCTGGACTTGATTTATATATTACTAGCTTTCCCTACCGCGAATTTCCTTGCGATCCCCTATTCTATCACTTTACCAAACGGAAACCTACTACTAAACCTCCGCTGTCCGTCCGTCCGTCCGTCTGTCAGTGGGATCTATATCATGAACCGTAATAGGAAGACAATTGAAATTTTCACAGAATGTGTATTGCCGCTATAACAGCAAATAATAAAAAAAATACATTTTAGGGGGCTCCCATACAAGAAACGTTTTTACGGAACCCTTGGCTAGTTTTTTTATACTTCTCAGGTAGCAAACAATACAGATAAGGTAGATACAATAGGAGGAGAGTCACAAGCGATAGACGGCAATGGAAAGAGTTAGAGGAGGCCTTTGCCAATAGGCACACTGAGCATTTTGTAGTTTGTAAGTTTTTAGACTCTTGTTCTACTCAGAAATAAAGGCTATTTTATTTATGTTTTATTAAGGTACCAAACAAGCATGCGGTCTATCTGATGGTAAGCGCTCGCCTCACTAACTCGCGCGTAGCCGACTCTGACAACCCTTTTAATCACAATCAATCTTGTATCACTTTTGTTGAATTTTAAAAACGTTTCCTTGGTAGATGATGACGTTATTTGTTGTCAGTTCACACACCTACAGTAAATTGTAAAATGTGGCCAAAAATACAAATAATGTACAATAGCTACGAAGTGCTGAAGTGCTACGACGTAGCATAGATGTGATATAACAGTAGATATAGCAGTATAGTGCTGATTTTATTTATTACTAGCTGTCTAGCGCGGTTTCACCTGCGTTCCCGTGATAAAAAGTAGCTTATGTCACCCGGGGATAGTGTAGCTTCCCAACAGTGAAAGAATTTTTCAAATCGGTTCAGTAGATTCGGAGCCTATTCAATGCAAACAAACAAACAATCAAATCTTTCCTCTTTATAATATTAGTTAGGTTAGATATTAGTTAGATAGTTAGACTAGCTGTGCCCCGCGGTATCCCCCGCGTTCCCAGGATAAAAAGTAGCCTATGTCCTTTTCCATACCATAGATAGGCTATCTGCATGCCAAATTTCATGATGATGCGTTGAGTATTTGAGGCGTGAAGTCGTAACAAACATACAAACTCACTTTCACATTTATAATAGTTAGGATTTTGAAATATATAAAAAAAACACTAAAGATTATTTATTAAGAACAAATACAGAAATTCACATTTAAACTTTAATGTATCAGCAAGAAAAAATCTCAAAAACTCAAGATTAAATACAGAACTAAAGACTAGCTACTCAATGATTCTCTTCTTTCTCACAAATTAAATTCAAAAACCCCTCGCAAAGCTCGCTCGAAGTTTAAAGTCGAGGCAAAGACTACGACACTCTTTAAAAGTAGAAATCGCTCAATAAATCGCCGATTACCCTCCGTACGTGCCAGTGCGAAGTCAATTTACTTTCAAACGGGAAAGAAGGCTAATCAAAAGAGATTCAATAGGCGGAAACCGCCTGAGAAATTACCAAGGAGTGAGAGGGGCGCGGGAGGGCGCGGGAAGTGGGAGGGGTCGAACGAGGGAAAAAAGTGGAAATAATTCGTTAATCTCGTAATTGGAGCGCGCTACCGAACCGGAAAACAAATTTCCTATTATTGTGGTGTAGGGTTGGCGCGTACTGATTCTGGTTTTCATTGCAAATATTTTAGAAGGTAGGACTAAAAAAGTTTACTTACAGTTTTTTCGTTTATTCTGTTTTCAGGACGCGCCGCGCGCCACCGATGACTCCAATACTTGAAGGTAATTTTACCGCTAGGTAGAAGACAGTTAATATGTCATTAATAATGCCGAATTACAATACTTTCTGCTAAATGTTAGTATGTGCAAAGTAAACAACTAAAAAAAATATTACTGGTAAGTTTCGTTAAAATTTTTGCTCATAAAGTCATGCATGACCGAACAAACAGCAACAACTACTATACATAAAAAAAATTCTAAACAATAAAAATATTTCACGGCACAACCCTTACTAAAGAACAGTAGGGAAGACTTGGTGGAACATAAAGTATAGGTAGATAATTATTATTAGAGCGGGACTCATTAGTGGACGATTGTCGTCCCCTCCCGTCCGGAGCTACCCCCGAGCTACACCCCCGGGTATTACCGGACGACCGGACACCGTCACACCTGACCGGACGATTTATTATTGGCTATTGGCAAGGCACTTTTTGTTTATAGGATGTTTGTTTTATTATTTAGTAATTAAACTATTTTTTATACCTAACGAAAAATTATGCAATTATTTATTATTGTTTGTTTTTAATATGTGCGAATTTTGGTAAAAGTATTTAATACAAAAATAATAAAATCGTGAGTCAGTTAGCAAACCGTTGGCGCAAAAGTAAATTTACAAAACAAATCCCAATAGTTAGGAGATCACGGTGTTTAGGTCTAGTCTTGCTCTCATTACTCTACGTGTCTAGACTACTAGAGGGTGTTGCTGACATTGTTGTCAAAAGAGACCTTTCCAGTAGCAGCTTCACGGGTGCAGCTGCACCCGTGGCTCCTAATAAAGTACATAATCGTTTATGCAAAGATTCTTATAATACCGTGTTATAATTTCCTAACAAATTCTACGTGAAAGCTAAAATGAACATGCTGTATGTGGTATACTTGAGTGCTGAGACGCCATTGGGCGACTGGCTCAGCTTTTTATTTGTCGGTGCTCTGAGCGCGAGCACCCGTACGTGACCGCTGCCTGCCAAATTATGTATGAAGACGGTACCGGCTTTCTCAGCCTCAATTATTGGAAATACCATTTTATTCAGGTGTGCTACAAGTACTTATTGTATCAAAATAATTGTAATAAATAAGATCTGCGCACTAATGAGTGACTCTATTTGGATGCATTTACTGAGATGAGCCAGCAAAATAATTTTATTTCAAAATTATTCAGTGGACAATAATATCGGATAAGAATCTTGCTTCATTCTGAATTTGAAACGGGTTGATTTTCTTTTTCACGGTTCTGCTGCTGAACTGACATGTACTACTACCTTTTTTGTTTTTTATTTTTTTTATTTGCAGGAGTAAAATCTCTGTTGTCTACTTTTAGGCGGGAACTTGCAGAGTGACGTTGCGTTTTCATTTTTATTGCGTATTATCGGTAGTATTTTATCCAATAAACATCAATCCATGTGCACCAGTGAAGTGAAATGAAATTAATTATGTGTACCGTGACTTTTCATGTTGTCGCAAGAAGTCCGTAATTTTTTTAGTACAATGATTTTTATGGACTGTGACTGACTGAGGACTATGTGAAAGTGATTTATTGTGACTAGAACTTATAATATAACTGGAAATTGGCAAAATACACAAGCCGTGTGACGCCAATATAAAAAAAACTCTTGTTTTTTACATAATAACAATAAAATAATAAAATAACATAAAATTACTTCCAGAACTAATATTTTGTTTTGTTCACCACTAAATTTATTTTTCCATATCCCGTGTATGTTTCAACTAATTTCATAAACAAACGTTACGTCATTTTCAGCGTAGTTTAGTTTAAAGTCAGTTCACACGTCAAAATAGTTTGTGGCTACGCGATGATTGGTCAAAATATTTGATTGTTATGCCATACGAAGGGATCATTTCGTTTAGTGCATTAGCTATTTGTTTAGTGATTGATTGATTGATTGATGGGTGGGCTATTTCTCTACGTGGATCAATGCACTATTGTATAATAATATGGTAATATTTGGAGTTATCACTACGTGTGTGGCGAAATCTATGATATTTGTGTGTGTTAGAGAAACAATTAAATCTGTAAAAAGTTATTACCAAAAAGCTTTCTTTATGGGAGGGATTTTGCGAGTAACAAGCAATTTTTGTAAATTTTAGCACATATTTAGCATAAAAATTAATACTCAATACTCAGATTACATAAAATCTGCGACTCAACACTAAGTCTAGCCAACTCAACATACGTAGACTAACTTTACGTAAGAGAACTTTTGTTTGCTAGAGCGGTTTTTAACGGAGTGTCTTTTTGCAAATAGGTGTTTATTATGTAAATAATAGTAGCTATAAGATTACCATGCTGTTGATTTCATAGATTTTTTCATTTCATAAGATTGTAGGTACCTACCGATTCTTAATCTTATTTTTTTTCCGCACATCGGAAGTGTTTCAGAGACTAAAAATTATAGAATAAATAACTATTTATTCCGGGTACGATCTAAGTTTATGCTAAATTTCATTTCAATCCGTTCAGCCAATACGACACAGCGAATTTTATGACAAAAAAAATCTATCACCTAAATACAAAACCAGAGAATTCGCAAATTAAGCAGAATATCTAAACACAACGCTACGTACATCCACAGTGGTTAATATAAAATGTAATTTATAATGTTATTATGATCCGACCTTCTGGTCGTTGTATGTTTGTCGTAATCCCGCGTATTGCTCCTCTACAACAATAAATAGATAGACTCGGTGCGCGGGCGCATCAATGTCCGAAAGTTTACACGTTGTCAGGAATGATTTTTAATTGCTCACACACAGTCACTCAAGCAACACGTATTATAAACCGAACGTGTTTAAATTAGGAACAATAACAAATGTATAAATTCACTTTTTTTTATTAACGGTTATTCTTAAAAATATAAATAGGTAGGTGTAAAGTAATGATTCAGTTAGTAAGATTTTTTTATAGTGTTTCGGTTTTACTTTGATATAGGTACATTTTTTTAAGCAAGCCATTAAATCGTAATAATTGACGGTATATTAAATTCGAATGCAAATGAATTGTGACTTTTTTACACATAACACCAATGATATTATAATAAAAAGAGGCATAACACTCACATTTCAAACATAATATTGTATGTGAATTTTCTTCATGAAATTATTCATTAATTAAAATAATATAATACAGAATACTAATAAAAGTAAAAACACCTCATTCGTAAATAATCAAAACTAAAACACATTCCTCAAATTTCACGACCGGAGTTATATCAAAAAATACACTCATAATAAATTGCAACTAAAATTAAATATTAAACTAAACATACACTTTTTAATTACGTATAATTATGTACGCCGCAACGCGTTTAAATAAACTCGTTTACGGAAAACCGTGTTTATTGTTGTCATAAAACAATAAAACCTCGTTTAGTGACAGGCACACTTGTTAGACAAATAAACAATATACGCACATGTGTACGCGGCCTAATAACGTTCGTTTTTTGAATGCTTCAGTTACCGTGTTATGTCATAAAAACCACTATTTTATGGGTTGATTACTTGAATCTAAAGCAAAAATACAAAATAATTTGACGCCGTGTGTTTTGATTTGGAATCTGAATTGAGTTTGAATTAAGTTTGAGTTTAAACTGAAAATTAAGGCTTATATGTATATTATATACTAAAAACAAGTTTTTATATAATGTCGCGTGATTGCGCCTCGTCAGCCACACAAAACTGTAAATCATCGCGCACGCGGGTCTTCCTTCAGATTTCTCGAATCTGATTCTAAAATCAAAATCATTTATTCAAATAGACCTTCGCAGGCACTTATGAAAAGTCTGACTCTAATACTCTAATACCGGTTCGGAAGGTTGCATATGCTGAGAAGAGCGAAACAAAGAGCTGATTCATAATAATTTTCCAAAAGTGAAGGGATTTTTTATAATCTTTTAAAAAGTTTATTATGACCGTAACTATCCGCAAAATACGTTCGATCATGAAGATATAAACATGATTATTACATGTAATCAACTGAGAACTGACTAGGATGCTATGAAATTTACAATTGTTGTGGTTTCCTGTAAGTAATTACTGTGCGGTTTCTCAACAATTTGTAATCGCGTTAAATTCTTAATCAGATCTATTTTTTAAACGTGCACGCACGTTTTATAAAGCAAATACTCAGCAGCTGCGACTTCTTTTGCGGGAAAGCGTTTTCTGAAACAGTTTCTGTATCAGTTTTGTAAACAGCCCACATCTAAATATATTTTTTTATACTAGAGATACCAAGAAGAATACGGCACGTGTTGCGCACCCAACAAAAATTCTTGAAGAAACCGATCGTTTAATCTAGGTATTATGTGTCCCCATAGTGGCACTAGACATCCCTAACAACTATATAATGATAGACTTTAAAAAAAAATTTCATTGTTATACAGGGTGATTTCGAATTACTTAGCTATTTTTAAGGAGTCTCTCATTAATAAAAAATAAAAAATTCATGTTTTATTTTTAGATATAATTTTTATAGAAAAAAATAAAGTTATGACGATCCAAAGTTTTCTCAAAATTACCGAAATCGTTGGTCGTACCGCGCGCCAATACGCTACGTCACATAGCTGTCAACAACCGAGAATGTTAGATACTGCCTATGTATACGAAAACACGAACACCATCCAAATTAAATATCCTATACATCACTCTCGGTATTCTTACCCGTTTAAAATTTATAAAATGAAGCCACAAAAATACAGTAACTCACTTTTTTTATTATCTCAATTACAAACATACTCATCGTATCACAATTCTAACATTATGCATCGTTGTAACACTTTAAAACTTTTTTGAACTTAAGGCTAATTTAAAATCACATTGAACTGAATATTGCAGTTTATTGACAACTTATTATTTGGTTTTAAATAACACACTTCCAGTGAGCTGCAACCACAGAGCGCACAGTTGTGTGGGGTGGCGGGCGCTGCGCGGCATCGTGTGTGAGGCAGAAGCCCTCCATTGATCAAACTGATAGTGTACTCCAGAGAGTTCCATAATTATTCAATTAAATTTAAAAATATTTTGTATCACCCAGAAACGTAGACAGAGAAAGCTATTCACTCTACGCCCAGAAACGACTGTTGGTCTTCTAAAACGTTGCCCTAGCAACCAGTAACCAGGGGAATACCTGCGTGCGCAACTCAACATTTTTTTTTTCATAATCAGATATTATTTCAAATAGGTTGACATGAAGTATTAAGCTGAACGCACACCTAAACACGCCGTAGCAATTTTTTTTGTATTCTTTGTATGAAATTAAAAGTAAGGACGCTTCCACACGTCAAACAATCGGTAGTCCAATTGTCCGATCCGATCCGATTTGAGGCCTTTAGAGCGGCTTTGTAAGACGAGTGCTTTGTCAGTAAAGAATTCAAATGAGAAGAACATTTGAATGTCTCTCAGTCCGACTTGAGGCCTTTAGAGCGGCTTTGTAAAACGAGTGCTTTAGTAGTAAGGAATTCAAATGACAAGAACATTTGAATCTCTCTCTGTTCGATTTGAGGCCTTTTGGGCGGTTTTTTAGGACATGTGCTTTGGTAGCAAGGAATTCAAATGCGAAGAACATTTGAATCTCTCAAATCGAAAGAATTTATTCTCTTATAAAATTGAATCCACCGACTGACATCAGACATTTTTAGCGAAATAGGCAATTTTAGAGTTTATTTCTAGGATAGGTTCGATTAAGGGTTATTAACCAAGTCAAACGTTTTAAAAAGCTATCCTGTTTTCTGCTTACAAAGCTGACATTCAAGTTTGCCGACTGTATGTCGAAAAGAGAAGACTCTTTTCGACATACAGTCGGCCGGCGATTGTATGATGCGTGCGGGCTGCCTAATGTATTGTTAATAATTAAGGAAAAAGATAAGTTTCCTCCTTAGTGAAAATGAAAAATAGAATTTATTTTAGAAGATTTTAGTGAATGACAGATTCAATTCAATGACAGTTTTTATTAATCAAAATACTCGAAATGTAAACAACATTATGAAGAGTTTATTCCTGATATTACTTAATTTTGTGAATGGAAAATGGAAAAATAATATGGTGAAATTTTAGTAGGTATTAAACACAATTTCCACCTAGTGCGCGTTACGAAAGAATTCACGTATTTCCGCAGCATATTTCAATGTTCCGGTGACGTCTACCAGCTGAAGTTCAAGGTCATCTACTTGTTAACGTTATCCAGCAACGTGGAGTATTTAGGATATTCTTACGACAAAATTATGAAAAAAAAAAGGTTCTTTTTTTTGCACGGATGTGTTCTATTAGTGATTCTGATCCGAGGGAAAAAAAATAGCCAAGTAATTCATAATCACCCGGTATATGAGTTCTAATATCCAAGTAATCTAAATTTGTCATTAGTAATTGAAAATGTACTGTTTGCCTCCATGAAATCCTAGGTACAATATCACCTGCCTCCACACATCAAACAACACTAAAGATTGCTTTTCAGAAAACACGATTCAAAAACGACTCAATCATCATCAAAGGCATTAAGAAAGACCTATAGATACTTACAGTATCGTTTAAAAATCAATTAGCATTTGAGACCACAAAGCACAGAGCGCGGCTGAAATTAGACCTATCCAAAACAACTGAACACGCACGTGTGCCGCTTGATTAAAAATAAAACCGCCCATAGACAAACGCTCGTCTGTTTGAAAGGCTACTGTGACGCATTCACGTTAATTAATTTGTAGAGCGAGTTTACTTGACTATTTCTTTCCAATACGCATTTGATAATTTTAAAAACTGTTTTTGCTGTGAAATGCCGGCAAGTAAAGTAACTCGCATCAAAATGAAAAGCTTATATTTTTCAGAATAATAAATATAAATATTGATTGGCAAAAAGAACATTACCGTTTAACATCATAAAATGAATAAAAGGCCAACTATAGTACATAAAAAATAGTTGGAGCCACTGGGGCAAACGCTTCTGACAGTTCGTTGTGGAAATATATGAGAGACATTAGGCGTTTATTCAGCAGGCTCATTATGATGATGTAGAAAAAGATCTAAAGATCATCCACATTTATTTTCAAGTAAATATTTGTTAGTCATTATCATGCTTGGTATTAGGGTCAGCTCACACCGAGACACGATGCGACACGGCAAGGTCTATATTCTATTGCTATCTAAGCAATAGAATATAGAACTTTATTTACTATAGAAAAAGGTGCACATTTAAGTGAGAGATTTCGTTACAAGTGACTCGCGCCGCCCGCGAAGCGTATCGGAATTCTACTAAATAAAATTCTATATTCCATTGTTATGTTAAAAAGTGCACGCCATCACGTCTCGGTGTGAGCTGACTCTTAGGATAATAAAAAAGTATTTAGCTACTATACTAATTCGCTTGAAAAATGTAAAGGAAGCACCAACACTTCCGACCTCAGTAAACAGGTAGGGGAAACATATCAAAAGTTTATGCTACCGAAATGTAAATGTGCCTACAAACGAATGGAATGAATGGACTGCCGGTGACTTCATAAATGTTAATGGACTACTTCAATATACGCTAATTAAGTATTGTAATACTATCTGCCAGGAATACAAAGGAAAAGTTGTTTGTTGGGTTACTTCCAAATGGATTGTTCGTAGAAATGCGCCGTTTAAAAGCATTTTTTCATCGCAAACAGCTTTAAGTTGCTATTACACAGATTTCACAATATTTAATAAAGTTTTTTCGTGAAATGAGGTTGCACGCAGTCAATTATAATTTTTGCGCGAGTAATTTTCATTTCCTGTTCATTAGATCTTATTGACTCTACAAACGATTGATGAGTTGTCAAAGTCACAGGAAACGCCGCTAAATGCAATTGTTTAAGTATATACGGATGATTCAGAAGTGGACTTTTCCAGGCTACAATGAAGATAATCATATCATCATCATCATCAGCCTAAAATTTCCCACTGTTGAGTACAGGCCTTCTTTCACAAATTAGAGTGAAAGGAATGGGCAGGTACTCCACCACGCGTGGCCACTGCGGATCGGTGGAGGTAGGCTAGTGGTCAACCTACTATTGGAGTTTTCAAGCCGCGTAGTAGGCGTTTAATTAACTTAACGACTATCACAATTAAGTGATAACCGGGACCTTCCAAACGCTCGATTTGAAATACCACTAGGCGGTCACCCACCAGCGGTGGTAGCTTAACTTTGCCAATCGATTTTGAACGTCCAATCTGCTACACCATGAGCGTTTCACACTATGTTAATAAATCATTCATTCTTGCAGTACGTAAATGAAGAAATAAAGCTCTCTAAACCGCATTTTAATCGGTTTCAAGTTTAATTAGCTTAACCAGTAGGTGTTTTTCAGTGTATTGAGGGGGTTCACCAAATATGAAAAATATTCTTACTGTTAACATTTCAACCTGTAACGTACTGATCTCACGTACATACAGCATATTCGCACTTATGTACACAACAATATATTACATTGTAGTTAATACTTATTATTATTATTATTATAATACTAATATTAAATTCATAATTAGAACGGTGTACTCCTCAATCAGAACATAACGCAATACGTTCACGCTTCCCTCCATTACACATTTTTTTCACGGTGTAAAGTAATATTACATTTTTATTAGTTTACAACACATAATTAACAAGTTTCCTAGAACGTGGTACATGTGACGGTTCCTATTAATTTTATTTTAGTGTTTTTTGTCGTTTAAACTAAGACAATGTTTATATAAGCCGGCCCGGTATAGAGGGCGGGTTAAATTTAATAGGTGTTTAAGTTTTTTGGGTTCTGGTGCTACAGTTTTTTGTATGGGTAGTTTTTTATACGTATTACCACGTGTGTTGGGGTGTGGAGTCGTTATGCCGCAGGTCTCTGTGTAGGTACTAATTGCTAGGTACATTAAATTCGTAGAGACCTCAGAGACATAATATTAATAGAGCGACTGTACTATAACCATTTCGCCGTAAGATGATGTGTGACAGTGTTTTATAAGATTTGTCACTGGTCAATGATTATTTCTTTATTATATAGGAAATAATGATATGTTGTGTAGTATATCAGAATAATCGAATGATATTTAAAAAGATATGGGTTAAAAACCTTGCATTGATACGCATCATCTTACGGCGAAAAGAGTATAGAGTGTGTGCCGTGGCACGCCCCGTGGGTATTTGCAGCGCTGCAACCTGCACGTTCATAGTTTGAACAACTAAATACATAAAATGAATGCCAATTTCTCGCTTTTTATGAAATCACATGGAACTCATATCGACTTTTTTTCAGACAGTTCAACTAGTGTACTATATATCTATGAATGCATCTAAATGCAAACTGCTCACGCTTCGTAAAAGGTAATTTTATTAACGCTATCCCTCTATTAATATTTTTACTCTATGGTAGAGATATTTTATTTAATAAATTAAATTATTAAAAGAAACAAGAAACCCGACTGCGTAAAACATAAATTAACTGAAAAGAGAAAAACAAGCTCTTAAATCTATAGAATAATCGGGGACAACCAATAACCTAAGTATGTATTTTTTTGTAATATTTGTTTATCCCTAGACTGCAATACCTTATAAAATTCAAGTTATATTCAAAATTCTATAGATTTAAGAGCTTGTTTTTCTCTTTTCAGTTAATGTATGTTTTACGCAGTCGGGTTTCTTGTTTCTTTTAATAATTTAATTTATTTCAGACTTTTTAGTTTCATACAGAAAGTGTTGTATGTCTTAATTAGTAAGTAAATGAGCGGTACGGTAAAGGAACGCTAACAACCATCGCAACCACCTACTGTCCTTGCAAAAAACCACGTATAATGCAACATTATACGTGGTTTTTTGCAGTTTGCGTCAAAATGGTAGCATAAAAGTATTACAATATATACATATATGGAATGGTCTATTTACAAGCTTTCATTTGATACCCATATTGTTATAATAACAAAACTTTTATTTTTAATACCCCCCTATTTTTTTATTCTTAGGCGCTATATAAAAGTAATATACCCTATGACACTCCTCCAGTCAAGACGAATCTCACGACATCTCATATGCTTAAATCCATCAAGCCGTTTAGGCTGCAGAGCGGCACAAAGAAATAGACATACATACATACATACATACACTCGAAAAACATAACCCTCCTTCCGGGTCAGTCGGGTAAAAACAATTGCAGTTAGAATTTACCAACGAAATACAGTAGCAGTAATTGCCTCTGTATTTTTTTCAGGAATATAGGTAGAGTTTTATCTTTATTATTTATAGAGGACTCCATTCGTCATACTTTTCAAACAAAACCTCTGTACTTATTATGGCGTTGTTAAACATTTTTCATTAGATGTTTTGAACAAATTAGTATCTTGTACACTATATCTAGCCGTGTATCTAGGCGTAATTTAAAAAAAGTGTGAAACAAATTCAGCCAAAGCCTCTGAAAAACAGCGTTTTTGCCTGAACTTTGGCCATATGTAATGTACCTATAAATTGTAAAAGTAAAGAAAACATTTAGATACCAGGCTTGCAAATGTATTGGAGATTCTAAATAACTAACTTTTTTTTCACAAACTTGAAAGATTTTTTCACAAGAAGTATACTCCTGGAACAAGTTTTATGAATGCGAAATCATGAATGACGACCTAGCGAAGCGGCCGCGAGTGATCAGCGGAATTTACCGACTGATAACCAACGGCTCTGATGCTGTCTCTCTTTTTTCGCAGTCAAACATTACGTTGGATGAAACAAAAAGCTTTTAGACTATGCTTGCGTTGAAGTTGCGCCGGCCACAGAGGGCCACCTTAAGATTTAGAAGAGACCAAAGGATTGAAAAAAATCAAAAAAGGTACAAAAAACATAGAATAATAAAGAAATGTTACAAAGAGCAGCCTTATCACTAAAAGTGATCTCTACCTTTGGCTTTACCTATAATCACTTTTGCACATTAGTTTATAAGACTAATAAATAGAAAATTCAACGCTCAAATTATCAGATATGAAAAAGTTGATCGGTTGTTTGTCGATCGGTTGGCCTATATCTGCTGGCGAAAAAAGTTGGTCAATAGGTTTTCAAATTCAAATTCAAATTATTTATTTGCTTAATGTTTTTTGCATATTATGCCTATTTGGCGTATAAATACATCAAATATTACACATTTAAAAAATAAATTATTAACTAATACATTCTATAGTAAATAAATAATTAATACATTCCATAATTAATTAATAAAGTTCAAAACAATACAATAGAAAAGAAAAAAAAAACATGTAAAAAAAAATTACACCAAAATAGAATGAAATAAAATATTATGTTAAATTCTGCAATTAAATCTAGACTCTACTTTTAAAATAATCATCGATGGTGTAAAAACATTTCACTGCTAGCCATTCATGAAAATGATGACAAAACCTTGCATATGGCAGATCTAAAAATTCAGATGGAATGGAGTTAAATATTTTTGCAGCCATATAAAAACAGTTTTTCCTAAAAAGTTCTAGTCTAGGATGAGGCATGCCTAGTGGTAAATGAGTGGTTATACGCTTTGAGTTGTTATCTCTTTTCTCGAACAGAAATATGTTTAGCCTGACGAATTTGGCCATCTCAAATATATACAAACATGGAGCAGTCAACAGAAAGTTGGACGACATGATTCTGACCATTTTAAGCCCCAAATGGCTCGGATGCATTTTTTCTGAGCGATGAATGCTTGTTGGACCCCTGTCCTTTTGGTTGACCAAAAGTCTGGCAAAAATGGTTGACTGATCTTCTTATGAGCAATATCTTCATTTGCAATGATACATTCCTTTACAAGTATCTACTGATCCTTTTGATCATCAAAATTCGTTGGTGCAATACAGACTGTCAAGAATTTTATAAAAGAGAATTTGAAATCGATTATATTTAAATTGACTTTTACAAAATAATGAACGTTGTTACCTAATAATAAGGTAATTAGACATTAAACAAGGTTACCTAGTGTTGCCAGGTGTCCCGATTTGCGCGGGACGTCCCGATTTTCAGGGGTCTGGTGACACGTCCCGATTAACCCTTGATCGGGACGCCAAATATCCCGATTTTTCACCAACCTCATGAGTCTTTACTATACAACGAAAATAACTAAGCTGTTACCTACTTCATAAAAATATTTTTGTTTTCAAATTTTCTCACAAAAATCAGACTTTCATGAAAAAAATAAAAATTAAAGATTATGAAAAAAAAAAATTGCAGCTGTCCCGATTTGAAACCCAAAACCCCGATTATTTTATCCTAACGTTCCGAAATTTGACACACGGGACCTGGCAACACTAGTTACCTATGACTGGGCCTGTGCTAGTGGACAACAATTGATCAAAAGATAGATTTAGTTGTCTTCCACTGTGCCTGGATCAGCGCCAGAGCTTTGATTCTTATAGGCCACAGAGTAATCATCCACCAGAGATTTTTCAGTTTCAAGTTTTCAGTTTGTGTTGTGTCAACAATATTTTAATATATTTGGCATTTGAAAGGCGATGATAGCTCAGTGGTAGTGACGTCGGATGCCGAGACAAAGGTCCCGGGTTTGAATCTTACAATGAGCTTAAGCTTTCGGTGAAAGAAAACATCGCGAGGAAACCATAGTAATCTCAACATGGTAAGTGATGATGTGGCCGAAGATGGAAACAAAGCAAACAAAACTTAAAGGGATGTTAAATATACTCTATTATACGATAGTCAAAGAGTCGCCTGATGGTAAGCAGTTACCGTAGCCTATGGACGCTAAGATATCAGAAACACAAAATAATTAAAACAATTGCTACGTCTCTGATGTTTCTACTCTATACATTCAGAAGCATAATGTAGTGTTCTTAGTATTTTGTGGAAGACGCGAACTCCGGCGCAGTTAATGTGTGTAACACAAACATTTGCGGGTAGGGGAACCACCATTAGAGAGTTCTGAGGACAGACCGAGACTATAATACTTTAATAGACCATAGATAAACATAATAGTTCATTGTGTGCAAAGTTGGTAATTACACGCAGGGCGATATTAAGCGCGTGAGCCGCAGGCGCGATATAAAGGATCCGAGAGTGTAATGATCAATGCACACGCGTCCGCGTGTCATTCGACGTTTTTCAACACACGAGGAAAAAACAGATTGTATTTTTTAAAGTAGATTTTTTAATAATTAGCAATGAGAACGTCGACAAATATGGCGCGCAAGTTTTTTTTTTTACAGCGATGCGCTGTCGAGCTGTTTTACCCGTTTAAATTAAGAATGCTTCATATACACACATATCAATTGCATTGAGGTACAAACTTAACATAACCTATCATAAAACTGTGCGGTAATGTAAAGTAAAAAGCACTAGTACGTAATAAGCTACATTAAGATACTAAAAACGGTGCATTAAATGTCACTTTACGAGCAAGTGTGTTGAAAAATATAGTTATATTAACAACTTTATTTAAATGTTTTAATTGAAACTGTTTCAACTTGCTTCCTTTTTTAATTTATTTAATGTATATGGTATGTAGTTCAATGAAATTTTTTTTTTTTTTTTACTGTGTATAGGCCTTTGCTTGACCACAATCTCACCATGGTAAGTGATGATGTGGCCGATGGTGGTAAGCACACAAAGCCTAGAAGGAACTGGCTCTCAAGTGCAGCTGTCGGAACACACCGGTAAGGTGCTTGGCGACAGATTTTCAACTTGAGGGTGGTAGCCAGCCAGATGGGTACTACAAAGTACCCTACCACCGTGCTATGGTTTCCTCACGATGTTTTCCTTCACGGAAAGCTCAAGCTCATTGTAGGATTCGAACCCGGGACCTTCGTCTCGGTATCCGACGTCACTGCCACTGAGATATCATCGCCTTAAAAATATTTATTCGCAGGGAATATCAACATCTTACGATTTCAAATCGGTCCAAATATATATTGCACCTTATTATCAGGCCTGCGAATACAGTTCTTCAGTAATCACCCCTAGTATTGCAAATGGATATTTTCAAGATCTTCTAAATCCTATATATATGGCCACCCGACACGCTCCGAATAAGCGGCGGAAACGTCCGAAGCATGCCTTTGTGATCGTCTCCCGCTTGTCTGTCCGTCTGTCCCTCTGGGTATCTCCTACTTGAGCGGTGTAACTACCGGATATGTTATTCGGCAATTATTTGGATTGTCTTGACGGTTGACATACTGACGGACAACTTTGATCAACCGTTGAGCTAGCAGAGGATGATTATAAAAATCTTTACGAAATAGTTAATATCGTGAGAAATAGGAGGAGAAAATATATGACTAGATAACTCGGTTGCAGACCTTGAAGTTTGTATTTATTTATTTATATCAGACAATGTCCATATTTGTTAGTATACAATTAATCTTAATCCTAATGTTAGTAAAGTATTAAGTACTACACATTTTTGATGGTGTGGATATGCATCCACCGCGCCCACATTGGTGAGTCCCAGCGCTCTGCGAACACGGCTAAGATGCTATTGGCACTGGCTCGGAGGCGGCGCATCATTGAGGCAGTCCTCTTCATGATGATACCATTAAAACTATCAACCGTTGCCTCAGCAAGCATACCAGATGCGCTGCAGTACCGCGGCAGCCCCATGAGCATCCTAAAGGTATAAAACTTTATTTGATCACGAAATCTCTAGTATTAAAAAAGATTATAAAAGACAAGACGCCGGAACAATTTCCACCCATACGTTGTCGACATCCCGCGTACCCGGACACAACGCTTCGCTTCATCGTTTCTTATACGAACAGCAAAGGAGTGGAACTCTCTTCCGGGGTCTGTGTTTCGCGACACCTATAACCTAGAGGTATTCAAGGCCAGAGTGAAGCTTTTTCTGGGTAAGCGTGCTACATCCTCGGCCTCGTCATAACTCCTCATGGGGTCAGTCGAAGGTCAAACTCAAGCCCATTTACCATAAAAAAAAGATTATTATTCTTCTATTACAATTGTGTTCCAATGAACTTTTAGTGGTGTCAAAATTGTGACATTTAACATAAAAAGACTCCATTAAGACGCCATACTGACGCCATAATGACGCTATTGTGTTAGTAGCATGCGGTTAGTAGACTACCATAACTGTAAAATGACACAATTTTGACACAACTGAAAGTTCAGTGGAACACAGTTGTAATAGCAGACTAGCGTACTTCCCCAGGTCGACTGGGGAAGCACCTCCATCATGGCTACGGTAACCGCTTACCACCAGGCGGGCCGTATACGCTTATTTGCCGACTTAGTAGTATAAAAATTTCAATTTTAAACAATGCAAAAATTGAGTAAAGACTTTAGTTAGTTTGTTTTTGATTCAAAGCCTTACCGCATGTAAAAACGAATGTTTTTAATAGCGAGTGGGAAATTAACAAAATTTCCACTCATTACTACAAAGTAAAGCCAAACATAAAAGATACTTTCATCTCGATACCTTTGTAATGAACGGAGTATTGTTTGAACGCGCGGTGATTCGCGAATTAGAACGATCTATTTCTAATTGTTAGTTCCTAGACTACCGTTCGCAATGTTTCCGTAATAAACAGTTGTCCGTTTGTTACTGCGATGGACAACTTATCGGTGTTGGCTGGAACTCTATGGCCATGTAATCCCTTTGAAATAATGATTAGAGAACAACCTTTATAGTTTTCCTATGTATTCATTCATTTTCCTATTTACAAACTTGCTGTACCCTTAACTCGGCTCAGCTATGTCCTAAACTCTTTCAAGGGGCAATGTATACGTTTCTATAATAAAGTACCCAAAGAAATACAAGAGCTACCTATACATATATTTCAAAAGATATTACAATAGAAGTTATGCAAGAAAGGGTGTGCTTAGTTTTGGATTTTGTAGACACTTTGTAGATAACAAGAATGTATTTGAATGAATTGTTGGCTTAGCAGGACTTGCTGAGCATCTTGCCGGAATCTTCTCAGTTCAAGTTGTATTTGGAAGCGGTGTAGATTCATTTTTGTTAACGTTCATAAGTGCCTTATCAGGGCCTTGAATTGAATAAAGACTTTTTTGTTTGATTTGACTTCTCTAGCGTTTCTAAATTCATTATTAACATTTTTATTCTGTTTTTTTAATAATTCTTAACATCATCGAGAAATCAGAACATTTTTGTACGATCAGATCAATAGATAAAGAAATAATGTATGAGATCATGTACCTATATCATCAAAATCAAAATCAGATTGATCATGAAAGATCAACGCAGAAGATAATTAAACCACCATTTAAAGAACCATGAAAGAAATGTAGCGCCACATACCGCATAGAAACAATCAAGATTCACCTTTACCTTTTATCGTAACCTCAAAACATTACCAGGATATGTTCTTCTTACAGGTTGTTTCCTTAATATGGTAATAAAAATGTAATTAATAATTTAATAATAAGAATTTATTTCAGTAGTATAGTGCAGAAAAAAGATACAAGTGATTATACCGGAAAGATGTACAATTTGGCAGGTTTCTGATAAAAGGTTATAGTGAGTATCTTAATTATTTATTTGCGCTATGTGGCGATACATGATACCATTCTGAACACTTTGACCAGGTGTTTCATTTTACCTACGAACTCAAGTCCCTAAAGAAACTAACTTCATATAGCGTTTAGGGATGTACCGATGTTTTTTCCGAAGTCTAACCCCTACTTTTAAAATTGCGGGAATAGCGGGTGTAAACGCGGGGCGGAAAGATATAGCCGCCGAAAGAATGTGTTATTGACACCTGTACCATTCGATTTTGATGCGATATTCACAGGAAGATTCAGTATTTTCTAAGGGTTAGTTTAGTAAACTACCAAACGAGTTCAAAATCCCGAGAAGTCCGACTTAGAAAGTACCTCCTCAAAGAAGATGGAAGCAAAGTATTGAGCTCATGAGTAAAGCCTCCAAAGCTTCATGAGGAGGCGCTGCGCTTGCAGTGTGCGGAGACAAGCATTGAAGAACCATGCAAAGACTATGCTTTATACTGTTTTTTTTAAATTGATATGATGTTGCCGGCCCCAAATTTTGCATTAGCACCCTTACGCGGACAAATCGGCGAGCAAGCTCTCAACCGGGGTGCAAGCTCTCAACCGGGGTGCAAGCTCTCAACTGGGGAGCAAGCCTAGCTCTCAACCGGGTTTTATAGACAGTTCTACACTGGTAGGAGTACGAGTAGAGTTTGTAGACTCGTTAAAGCGTGCTACAAATTGTATCTGAACTATTCTGGACGGTATCCCAGTCGCTGTCAGCGTTTCAGCGGTGTGCGAGTGTGCTAATTGCGTCAATATTGGTGCACTGCACAGTAGGTATGTACAGTACCTACGCTCTCGTGAAGGATACTTACGGTGAATTATAAACCGTGACTTTTTATTCGTCTTAGAAACGCAGGCCACATAATGTACCCAATGATTAGGGCTATATAAATAAAAAAAAAAATTGTACATTTGTTTAATTCAAAAAAGTCAAATATTATTCATTTTGACGCATGACGTAGTTTAAACACCCTGTTACGAGCGCAGTCTACTCGACTCGTGCTCTGGGTTGGTATTTTATACGTAAACTTTAATTTATTAACTCGATGACAAATCGAGTTAATAAATTAAAGTTTACGATATTATAATTATAATCAATAATTATAATAAGAATAAAAAGTCACTGTGTATTGACTAAATGGATGACGTCGTGGATTGTGATCCACTTAAGATGCATTCTGAATTTAGAACAAATATTTCTTGCGTTTTTATTTCCTACGTCAATTTCCCGTGCCTGATTTTTTACGTGCGCGTGAAGCGTAATCTTAGAGTAAACAATAGGTACTACTCTGAGGGCGTAGCGCTTAGGGCAATAGATGTATGTATGTATAATCGTATTGCATTCAAAACTTTAATCTTACAGATCCATACTCCATACTTATCCATACTTATGTATCCTATACTAATATTATAAATGCGAAAGTAACTCTGTTTGTATGTTACGCTTTCCCGCCTAATCCGCTGAACCGATCGCGAAGAAATTTGGTACGCAGATAGCCTATGGTATGAAGAAGAACACGGGTGACCGCGGGAGACAAGTAGTATATTATAAATGTGATAGTGGACCTGTCCATTTGTTATCTCTTCACGACTTATACTCAGATCCGATCGCGATGAAATTTGGCACGCAGATAGCTTATGATATGGAGAGAGAGGCTACTTTCGGTTGAAATCGCGGCAGACGAATAGAAGATAAATTACGTTGAAAAAATTGTATTTGTTTTTAGTACGTTATTTATATTCTTGTCTCTCCTTTAATTAACAGCGACCAAGTCATCAGTAACCCGAGCTCCAATACATGTAATTGCAGATGTCGACTCGAGCTAAAATAATTTATATTTAAATATAAATAAAGATGAAATTGGCGCAATGATAGCTTTTACAGCTAATGTGCTGGGCCCACGCAGTCCCACCACATACACGCGGGACTTGACGAAATTTAGCTTTGAGTGAGGGCTGTGATAAGTGGTAGGTACAAGGGGAGGATATCTACCACAGCAGTGGTATACCACAGCAAAATATTAGCAGTGGGTGAACGATACAATCTGGCCACTAATTTCCATCAATTTCTGGTTCACTATGTTCAAAGTCTTAATGAAAATGCATAGCTCCAGTGCAAAGAATCTAAAAAGTAGGAAAACAAATTTTTGTAGTTTATTTTCATTGAATGCTAACTTTTAATAAAAAAAAAGCATACACGTCAGCATCTGAGAGCAAACCACAAGCTCTTAAAACAATATAATTATAACCTTATTTGACTTTTGTCTTTCTTTGACATCCGGCGTCAAAACGGGACAAAAGACAAATAAGGTTATTTTAACCTTGTTTTAAGAGCTTGTGCTAGTTAGAAAACAGAGTTGTATCACAGTTTATCTAATCGACTATAGTAGGTACATACAATAAAAGTACAAATAAATCAGTTTAGATTTTTGATTCTTTAAGAAGAGTGAGGAGAGTTTTTCAGGGTCGCAAGTGATTCCTCTTAGTTTTGCTAGCCTCGTCAGGCCGTATCAAGAATACGGCCTGCCGGGACCTGATATCTAAGTAGTACCTATGAAAAAAACAAAAAAACTTAAACAACAAAATATGGACAAGTTCACAAACTATACTTCCACACCACGCCTATGTATTAAACATTAACTATTTTTACGCCATGTCTAACCTCGTTCTGTAATTTTAATGAACATCAAGTTTTTACGAGAAGTGAACATACAACACTCATCGCACAGTCCGTATACTCCCAGTTCATTGGCTCTAGCTGTAACGGAAACATTTTCCTGTCAACGGAAATTATCATGGAATAACGGAGAAAACTTGGCCATACCTATACTAACCATTAGTTAGACCGCTTGCCTGCTTTAGCTATAAAAATAGAATTAATTAATTAAAAGCTTTTATTTATATGTAAGACAAGTTGACCCGGTAAACTTATTATCACTTAAAAAAAAATGTTCTCTTTTTTGTAAACTAGGTGTTAGTCTTGGAGCAAGCAAAAAAAATACAGCCGAATTGAGAAACTCCAATTTTTTTTTGAAGTCGGTTAAAAAAATAAAAATACAAATAGGTCAAGCCTTTTTTGAGTTTTAGCGAGACTTTATAACGAACAGCAATTGATATATAGGTAGATTTAGGTAATTCAATTTCAGACTGTGTGTGGATTTTGCAAATAGAAAAAAAAAATATAGAATTCCAGGAACTGCCAGTCAACTGATTAACCAATTTTCACTAAATGTTGTATTTTTATTTCGGTGAAAAAGAGCCTTATAAAATGTATGTAATTTTTAAGCCTCCATAAAAAGATTAACTTAAAATATGATATGTAGAAACGGAAAGTATACACGCACTAAGGTATATAAAAAACCTCACGATGGACTTCGAAGCTATTTCTGAAGTATGAATTTTCCTAACGATTTCCACTAGCTACTTACCAACCATATCGTATGCAATGCAATAGAGCAGCCGAGATCCTAAGCCCAAATAAAGAGTTCTTGGAAGCCCACCCAGCGAGCTCGCACCTGACAAACAAACAGATGAACACCAGAACACATAGACGGTAGCAAAGCGTAATGTTCTGAACTTGGTAAGTACCTGGTAATCTTCGTTACTTACCACTGTATTATTGGAAAAGGTAAATTTAACGCTTACAACACTCGTTTTGAGGTGCAGCTTGTAATTGGATGAAGTGAATTTGTCATAATTTACTTGGGGTCAGAACGTACCTAATTACGTAGGTAGGTGCCTAGTCTGTGTCTAAACTAGGTACTACTAGGTCTAGTGCAAAAGATGAAAAGTACTTATCTTCATTAAATATCTGAGATATCTTCAAATTGTCGTACCCTACATTAACCTACTGTACTTACGCCACTACAAAATATTAAGGAAATTCAGTGCCGGATCCAAGATTTCGGCTCGAGAGAGGACTAAGGGGCTACATCCACCTAAACAAACTCTTAAAACAAGGTTAAAACATGAGCTATTATTACGTTTAAAATAACCTTATTTGTCTTTTGCCCTGTTTTGACGCCGGATGTCAAAGAGGGACAAAAGTCAAATAAGCTTATAATAATATTGTTTTAGGAGCTTGTGGTTGGCCCTCTGAGGCTAGCCTTTATCAAGATTTATCAGGAGAGACCCAGATGGATCCGCTATTGAGTTAACTTAAGACAGTACCTACTTCATGTATGTAAGACTTATGTTACGCAAAAGCTAGCCCAATGGCTTTCCTATTAGAGAAAAAATAATGACAAGTTTGTATATAGATACAAATCTTATATTAGGATCTATTTATTGTTGTAGGTACTGTATGTACCTACGTTACGTTGTTAAACGGTATCTGCAACATTAATTAGCCACATTCACCTAATAAAAACATCAATTCTATCAATATAAAGCTGATATTTTTTTTGTTCACGAATTTATTCGAATCTATTTGTATGTATTGATGAATTTATCTATGTTTAACGTTAGCTGTTAATCGATTAAACGGTTTGAATCGTTCACTCGATAAAACACAGACAGTACTGCTGGAAACTCAATAAAATCCCATTTAACAGTAACAATGCGCGGGTTATTTATTTAAGTGGTGTTATTGCCTGCCACACGCGGCTCGTTGCCAGAGACCACACATTTAACATGACCTCCGCTGTTACATTACCTTTTTTATTGTGTTTTAAGCACATTTTAGTTTATTTAATTGGTTTATACTTACTGAAACCTGACTCTATGTTGGTTTTTATTAGTGTAGGTTTATCAATAGAGCAGGGAAGTCTTATCAACGAAATATAGGTATTCGGTGTGACCAAGAATCTTATTGCGTGAGACAAAAGCATTTTCAACTCTGTTACAAGCAATGTTTTGGAAATTATGAAAATAAATTGAAGTAACATTCAAACCATGTAATGTAAGCCATCTATTGTACAAAATAAGTTTTCGAAGAGTTTTATAACAATCTACATTCCGATAGATGTCGCTTTTATATAAGTTTAACTACTTGACGATAGATAGCGCTATAGCTGTTTAACAAAAAATAATGTTTTTAATTTTCAATAAATAAATAAAATAATAGTTACAAAATAAAAATAAAAACAGGTTATGTATTATCTCCTAACAATAATATTTTTTGCGGAACTTTACATTTTAAGATGTGAGCGTGAAACCTAGTGTGACATCATGTGTGACAGTCATTAAGAATCCTTATGGAAAGTCATAGTAAATTTTGCACCATCATATTTTTTTGTTTGACTATATTATAATTACTGCTATTAGCCAGCTTAGGTTGTAACCTTTTTCCAGATAGATTCAAAGATTTTAACTTCTAACTTTCTCATAACTACCAACATATTTATTACTAACTGTCCCCCGCGGTTTCACCCGCGTTCCCGGGATTAAACAAAAATAATACTCGGGGATAATGTACCTTTCTATTAGTGAAAGACTTTTTCGAATCCGACTGGTCGTTCCAGTCGTTTTTTTAGATGATTTATAGATACTTATATAATAAGTATAGATGATTATTATTATTATATATAATAATCATATACGAAGATTGATTAAGGCGGCCCTCTGTGGCCGGCGCAACTTCAACGCAAGCATAGTCTAAAAGCTTGTTGTTTCATACAACGTAATGTTTGACTGCGAAAAAAGAGAGACAGCATCAGAGCCGTCGGTTATCAGTCGGTAAATTCCGCTGATCACTCGCGGCCGCTTCGCTAGGTCGTCATTCATGATTTCGCATTCATAAAACTTGTTCCAGGAGTATACTTCTTGTGAAAAAATCTTACAAGTTTGTGAAAAAAAAGTTAGTTATTTAGAATCTCCAATACATTTGCAAGCCTGGTATCTAAATGTTTTCTTTACTTTTACAATTTATAGGTACATTAGATATGGCCAAAGTTCAGGCAAAAACGCTGTTGTTTGGAGGCTTTGACTGAATTTGTTTCACACTTTTTTTAAATTACGCCTAGATACAAGGCTAGATATTAATTAATTAGTGCACAAGATACTAATTTGTTCAAAACATCTAACGAAAAATGTTTAACAACGCCATAATAAGTACAGAGGTTTTGTATGAAAAGTATGACGAATTGAGTCCTCTTAACGGCCAATTTTACCAACGTTGAGTAACTTTTATTTATTTATTAAACACTTGACCGTTATTTGAAACTTTATATTTGAGATAGGCCCCTCCTTGTTTTCTGCTTTATCGTACCTTCTTTGTCTACCTTATATCGCCATCTCGCTCGCACATCCCCCTACCATCCACGCCAGGCAGAGCGGCGGGCATGAGCCGCGCGATCTCGTCATTGGCGTCTTGTTTTCTGCAGCGCACGGTTGTGCCTAGCGCTAGCGTAGCCTAGGCATACATGTAAGTTATTTGTTCTTATTTTAATAATATGAAATAATTTATAATTTTAACGGTTTTACCGTTCGTTATTTCAAATTATTGTTGAAATTTTATGTTCAAAGCTTTGAACAAACTAATTCTTAAATACTTTAGTCTACCCACTTTTTAAAGATATTTTTGTGTGTACTATAACATTTTTATCCTAGGTTTTTCCTAGGTTTGTTCCAGTTTAGTTCAGATACAGTTGAACAAAAATAATTTAATACATCATGTGCTGACCGTAATAAATCACAACGTTGGAATTGTGATAACGGGTATCGCGGTATCGCTGTGATGTTCAAATTCTCTGAACTAAAATAAATCATGACCACAAGGGAGTGTTAAGGTGTCAACTGCCATCTAAATAATTTGTGTAGCAATTTATTATGTAAAACAGCATATTGAAAATAATTTCAATAATTCAAATACAAATTCAATCCGGCTTTTTAGATTTGAGAAACGGCCTTGTGTGCTAAAATTACTCGAAGTAATAAGGACAGTGATTTAACCTACATGAAGTCTACGAAACATTACCGAGTTATATTTGAAGGTAGATTTTTTGTTATTGAGTTAACGTAATTACAACTTATTTGTGGTCTGAAATTATTGAAGTGAGGAATGAGGGTTCGTAATCTACTTACCAAAAGATTCCGTTTGCTATTAATACCAGACGAGTTAACTACAGTGCTTAAAACGGTAAAACATTTTTGCCTTTATAGTAAAATGATCAAATGCTCCCGCTTTGCAAGCTAGTCTGAGCTGCCATACACCAACCCACGCAGGTGCGGTGACTTGAAATGTACCCTCGCAGGGGCAGTGACTTGAAATTTACCCTCACAGGGTATTCTTATGGATGTTGTGCCCGTACTCCGTACGCACATTCTCCATAATAATCAACCCCTCGCAGGGGCTGGTGAGTTTTATAATACCCTCGCAGGGTATTCTTTTGGATGTTGTGCCCGTACTTCGTACGCACATTTCCCATAATAATCAACCCCTTGTAGGGGCAGGTGAGTTGAAATATACCCTCGCAGGGTATTCTTTTGGATGTTGTGCCCGTACTCCGTACGCACATTCCCCATAATAATCCACCCCTCGCAGGGGCTGGTGAGTTTTATAATACCCTCGCAGGGTATTCTTTTGGAAGTTGTGCCCGTACTCCGTACGCACATTCCACATAATAATCAACCCCTCGCAGGGGTAGGTGAGTTTTAATATACCCTCGCGGGGTATTCTCTTGGATGTTGTGCCCGTACACACATTCCCCATAATAACCAACCCCAGGCAGGCAGGTGAGTTGAAATCGCGGGGTATTATTTTGGATGTTGTGCCTCAACGCACATTAAAAAGGCAGGTGGTGTTCAAAAAACTTTTTGCCTTTCAATAGACTAGAATCAAATGCTTTAGAAGCAGATTTTTAGTAGGTAAAGAAAAAACCCAAATATCTATCCTCTTCGCAGGGTACTTCACTTAGATAAATGTTCTTCGCACATTCGCCATCATAATCAACCATTGCAACGGCAGATAATTTAAAATGCTCCCTCGTAAGGTTTTTTACTTGAATATTGCACTTTCACGCACATGCTTTAACATAACCTACCGTCATGGGGACAGATGGTTTTAAATGTAATGTATATTCGCATAGTCCTACACTGGGATACCTTTACACATATTTCCCACCATTATCAACTCTCACAGAGGTTGGTAACAAAATGTACCCTTACAGTGTATTTATTTTTAAGTACCTCACTAGGATATTGGTGCTTCTACGCACTTTCCTTAACATATTCAATCCTCGCGGGGTTCTTAGCATTCTAGTCCTTGTGAGGTACTCTGAAGACTTGATACTGACATTTTCAAAGCGGGGCAATAATTTAAAATCCACCAATAGTGGTAACATCTACGAATCTCCGATTGACATACTGAAAATAATACACGGTTGTTGCATATAGTTTTACCAAAAGCTGCCGTTCGTAAAGTCAAGTCAATCGGTTCAGTACTAAGAGTATATTATTAGATACCGAGTCGGGCACACCATTAAAAAGGTTTGCTGATCCAAAAAAGTGGCGGGTCTCACTGACCACGGATAAAACTTGTGATCACGGACAAATATTTTTTACCGTGTCTCCGATTTATTTCAACCCTGGTTGTGTAAGGTAGAAACAGGCATATTTTCACTAGCGAATGTGTGCGACGCACCGCACATAGATGTCGATCGACCAGTAACGGCTACATATTATACATATACTTGCCTACCTTACCTTACTTTCGGTCTCAGCCGAAACTTTGCTTAATTAGACAATTGGATAACAAACATATAGGGGATTAATAAATATGTATTATCGGTTATTTGAACGACTTTCTCCTGTCTAAAATTTTGTCATGTTTCATTCTAAAACGAGAATGAATAAAATTATACAGAGGCTACTTATCTCTATTGACAAATAACCTCGACAAGCTAATACCAATGCCCCAAGTAACGTGTGTTTTATTATACGGAAATAATAATTATTTTCCTTAACAATCATCTTGGAGCCTAATCGGTTTAAACTTACCAAGCTATGTCATACATAACCCAAACGAGTCTGCACTATCGTGATTCAGCATACTGGTCGTTGGTTCACCTGCAAATGCGTTCTTATTTTCTAGTGAAATATGTAATCAAATCATGCCAATTAAACGGACTAGTTTTTAAAAGTGGTATATCCTGGAACTAGAGTTGCATTGCAATCACAAAGAAATTGAAAGCACTACAGGACCCAAATGAGATGTCGATTCGGAACAAGGGTGACCAAATCATCTAATGAATCGTATCGTTATCATATGAATGTATCGTTTGTTTCATTTATTAGTTCATCTATCGTTACTAATTATCGACTACCACCAGAGTAGCACTTACGTAGCGGATACGCCTACACAGAATAATATTTATAATTAATACTTGTAGTAGATTTATTTGCTTATGAAATTCCCATATACGTAGTTGCAAATTTTGAGTGTTTCGACCAAACCGACCATCAATACATAATTCACGAAGGCCCAAGCACCTAGCATAACCATTTTTACCTTCTCCAAACTGCTACCTCAGCAAGATCGGCTTGAGGCATAAACTTGCTAGTAATTCCTCGATGGAAAAAGAGTGGATTTTGGAGGGGCAGACCTCAAGTCAATCTTTGGCAGCTTTTCTACTTCCAAAGATTGGTCCACATACTCTTTTGTTGTAACCATGTCGTCTTTGTAGCACAACCCGCTTCTAACCATAGCTTGCTTGAAATAAAATGCTCTAACTTAATCCATTTATCCGACTATGGGATATATTATAATATACAAGTAGTTAATATCATAACTATACATATGCAGTTTCGTGCACTCATGTGCTCGTTGGACATATTTTGAGATATATTTTATAGCTTACGATGGATTCGTGTAATTTTTTTGAAACAAAATTATAGTCTACGAATTGTGCATAACTATACAGATCAAATACACTGTTGTCTTACTTTTGTAATTGGATTCAGGTTGAAGAGTACATGACCTCACTTTTCCAAATTTAAATTGCAACATGTAAAAGTTATAATTATGTTTTCCCTTGACTGAACGCTAGGACTTATAAGTCGGGTAAATATTTGAGTGATAACGTCGCTGGTTATTATAATAAAATACAACATGAGTAAAATGTACTAAGTATACACAAGAATTAACGTTTTGATATAATATATTAGGTACCTATGATTTACGTTGGTTGGTATATTACGGTGGTGAATAACAATGTCGGCATACAAACTATAGCAACCATATAGCCATCTGTTACATTATGTGTAATGTCTCGTACTTTACACAACAGACGTAAAACACCGAAATGTAATCAACTTATTATTCGATTGAGATGACAAGCCAAATCTGCATCTGGAACAGTAGGTACTGCAAGATGAAATAAATCATCGCTGGAGCGGGCATAATGCATTCCCGGGCAACATACGCTCAGCTAAAAATTGGTCTTATCCGATCTGATTCGAAATCTGGTCACGTGCCTATTGGAGATAGGTATGCAATTATGCAATACTTTCAGATAGTCCTATAGCTGATAAAAAGCCACTAATAGCGGGATAATAATATCCTCGCATGATTCATTCAAGATCATTGACATGTTTATGAAACTTATTAATAAAAATGTATTTCTATGTTAATCAATTATTTGATAAGAACTTCAGAAATTGCTTCTAGTCAATTATATATTTTGGTTTGTACTTTATAAATCAAATTACGGTAATACCTCGCACATCTTTATATTTGTTGATATATTCTGTCTCGCGATATGGTCAAACAGACTCATTCAGAAGTATACTTGAATACAGTACTCGTATATCCCAAACTGGGAAAATACGTAGGTCACAGGTATATCACAAATCAGTTTATGCTTTTACCACTATTACTGAACTAAGCATAAAGTCACATTGGCATCCACTTCTACCAGGCGATAACAAACACGTCTCAAATATAAAGTTTCAAATAACGGTCAAGTGTTTAATAGAAGCGTTTTACCTGAAAATAAAACGCATATTAAATACTTACCTTATTTGAAACTTTAGTTTTTAACTCTGCCTGGTATTTTCGACACAATGACGAGATCGCGCGGCTCATGCCCGCCGCTCTGCCTGGCGTGGATGGTAGGGGGATGTGCGAGCGAGATGGCGATATAAGGTAGACAAAGAAGGTACGATAAAGCAGAAAACAAGGAGGGGCCTATCTCAAATATAAAGTTTCAAATAAGGTAAGTATTTAATATGCGTTTTATTTTCAGGTAAAACGCTTCTATTTAGTATTCATCTATCGTTGCATTTTATAAGTACCTACTATAAATATACCTACTGACAGTTTAATAGATTCTCTATACAAAATGTCACGCAGCACGCAGGTATAATTTTATACTAAGTGCTATCGGACATTTGTGAAATTTTTGCACACAACACAAATTGCTTGATGTCAAACTAAAAATCTATTCACTGTTTTGAATTTTTTGAGATTTTATTTATTCAGTGTTTTGACAGGTCTAGTGGACATTGTTCTTTAGATTTTACCACAAGCACAGATTACTAAATAGTTACTACGTAACCACAAGCTAAGGGATGGGGATACAAAATATTTGAAGGTGGTAACACAATCTTAACTTTTTACAAGAAAAATGACGTTTGTTGACAGTTGTGCTTTGTTATCGTGTAGATTATTTTCTAATTTTTTTAATAAAAGTAAATTTTTGTGTATTATTGCAAGTAAATTTCATATGGATAAACGATATGAAGCGAAGTCAGCCATGGAAATCGTTAATATACCACCAATTATATCCACGTACCGGCAAGCGCTCCACACCTTCGATGACAAGTACAAAAATAATCTGCCGACCAACTTGGAATTGTTAAAAACTATGATGGACGCATTAAAAGCCGAGGACTTGGGCTTCGACAATGCTCTAAGCAACCCAGAGACGTGGCGGAAGCCTAACAAAGCGCCTTGTACCTACATCGAAGTGTATCAGAACAGCCTTTTGAACATGAGTATTTTTGTGCTGAAACCAGGATTTAAAATGCCTCTACATGATCATCCACACATGCACGGGCTCCTGAAGGTGATAGCGGGTGCGGTAAGGATCAGGAGTTTCACTGAGTACCCTTTGAAGGAGCTGGGTGCGATAGACTTTACAGTGCGAGCCAAACACGAAGCCGCGAGGATAGCGCACGGTGTCCACAAACGAAGAAGACTATTTGCCCAAATATCCAGCGACCGTGTGTGTAAAGCTAATTCCGGAACATGTACCTTAACTCCCACTATATCTAATTACCATGAAATAGAAGCATTAGAAATGCCTGCAGCGTTTTTCGACATCCTTTCTCCTCCATATGACACATTGATTGAGAAAATAGGGCCAAGACGATGTCGCTACTATTATGTGGCGAATGAGATAAGCACGGGATTAGTTGAGTTACAAGAAACCGAAGTGCCGGCATGTTTCTATTGTGATCAAGCACCATATTTAGGGCCAACACTTTGTTAGGTACAAATTCAGTTAATATTAGGTAGCTATTTTAAATGTTATAGTAAACAGCTAGAGAATTAGTTTGTTGAATATTTCCAGAGTTTGGTTATGCATAGTATTGTCAACATTTGGCAAAAGATAGAATGAAATTGTAGTGCAAATATTTTTGTGCCTTTCCTTACGTAATTATAATTGAAGATGTAATATAAAACAAGATGTCATATAAAATGAGGAGCTGGCTAACAAAACAATATAATTACACTAATTAAATCTTCTTAAATTATCCAGGTAAATAGACCCAAAAAGTACCTATTCGGACTTGTTTTCAATCAAAATGATCTACACAAATCTTCTCATAAGCACAATTGTCACTCAACCACATTTCATTTTCATAGCAATCAAAATAAATTATGTGACTTTTTTTAGGAGTGAAGACTGATTTTATATTCTGTGATTAAGAAGTATTATTATAACAGTAGTAAATTAATCTACTTTTGTTTCAATTAACCTCACTTACATGTTGAAATTCACGATTTATTAAATTTAATTATTATGTTAAATACCCCATCATGCATGAGTAACCAGAGAAGAGAGACCTGGCTATCATTATTTTCAGTTAAAATCTCTAGACTAGAATAACGGTAACTAAATGATGTTTTATATAAATATTAAAGAAACCAAAAAAATGGCCCAATATGGTAGTTTCTTATACTCCTATCACTTACTAGAAGTGCACTTTCACCACAGTTCGCCATAAACTCTAATCTGGAGTATAAGACCTGAAACGGGATAAAGCCATGAATGCTATATGGGAGATTTTTGTTCCTGTAAGTGTAACTATACAGTCTTGTTGCCAGCTCCAGAAAAAAAAAACTAATACAGCATTGATATAGTAGTTACCTAGAGTGGAGTAATACTTTATATACTTTTTGAGGGGTTTCCCTTGCCTTTGTGAAAGTATATTTAAGTAAGAGTTATAAAATTCAATTTTGCAATATTGGTATCATTTATATAAATATTTACACCAATTAATCAGTTACCACTTAAGTATAACATTTTTTTTTGTAAAACTTGTTTATAATATTTTTAAAATTAATGAGGTGTTTTCCTATGATACCTCTATAGTCAAAATAAATGTCAAATCGTGTATTTAAGGTTCAAATTGGTTCGAAATATCAACAGTTTGACAGGTATTTTGATCATACAGGTATCATAAGAAAACTCCTCATTAGAGAAATTAAAAAAAATCATAGTGACACTTTTGAAATCACAAGTTCCTGAAAATTAGGGAATATATTCTCTGGTCTCAGCACTATTCCTTTGTAACTCATACCCCCTTATTACAAAACATGGTTCAAAGCAAACCCAGGTTTAAAAATAGCCATGTCTCTTTTTTGTTACATGGCATTAGAAAGTAACAGAGTGACTTGTTTTATTTAACCTGCTTTAAACCTTCTTTTGTAATAAGGGGGCTTATATCTTGAAACTTCTAATAACTTAAAACAAATTAACAAAATATACAATAATACTGTTGATTGCTCTATATTATATAATATATCTATGAATATAATAATGTATTAAGAATTTAATAGTGATTGAAATATCTATATACATACTTAAGTATTTTTGTACAACAAATATTCAAATTAATGTATATAGTTAATCACTTCTTTACTAAATAGAACTGATGATTAATAATATGTATTTTGAAATCACAATAATTTATTTTATCCTAAAAGTGTATTGTTTTATGCTGTTTATTCATAATTTAATTAATTAATGTGTCATACTTATTTTAGTTTTACTTAATGTTTTAATAAACTTCAATTTTTTATAATGTTTCCATACAAACATGTGCATTATTAAAAGTAATAACTAAGTTTAAGTAAAAAAACAAAATAATAAAGAAACAATTTGTCATCATTATGCATATTATAATAAAATATATAATATATTTAGTATTTGTTGCAGATTTACAATGTTTAAGCATGAAATAAAGCCACTGGTTAATAAATAACTTTAACAAAGAGCAATTATTCAGTTGATGTACTTAAATTGTACAATCAAGTCTTGTCTCACAGGTGTCAATTTATCCTGGTAGATGATTTAAAACGCTAGCTAATTTTTTATTTCAAAAGATTGAGCTTGTATTGGGGACTTAACAGCAACCTGTGACACAGGTCCATACATTTTTTATATGAGAAATATGTTAAATTAATTTAATGCTAACATCCCACACTAATTAGGATCAGGACAGGCTGATTAACATTCCAAAAATTCATTGGTACCAAAATATATTGTACAGTGATACATGAAAAATTATCCTATTTTAGATTCTGTTCCATAAAAACTTTGTAATGTATCTACTAGGTTGCACATTTTTTACTGATACTTGGAAGTTGAAATAACAGACTTTTTGATGTACTTGGAAAAATACGTCTTATGTCGAATACGTCTACATTACTTCTGTTTACTGAATCAAATGCCACGTAACATAATGAAGTCAAAATGGAGCTTAAGTCTTTTGCATAAGGCATATAATGCAAATTGATTGCAATATGTGTTAAAAGTTTGACAATAGTCTCTCCGAACTCTGAAATGGTTGTTTTATAATAATACGTAAATCCTTCACATTTCGGATGCACAATATTTTGAAAAAATTAGGTCAATTTAGAAACGTATTTTGACCTCATTAAGTTCCATTTAATGTTTGTTTAACATCTTTTTGGACTGTAACATTGACTGATTTCAATGGATTTATTTCAATTATGAAAGTCTGTTTGTCATATTTAAGTATTTTTATAGAATTAAGTTTCGTTTTCCAAACATAGTATTGATGTTTTATTTGTTAATAAAAATCTTTAAAATTGTTACTTATTTTCAATCTTTGCTTACAACACCTTTGGGGTAGGGATATAAATTAAAGAACTCTATAGTAAATAATTATTTATTGAAATATAACGGTAGCATAATGTAAATAATCACACATTAAACGATTGCACACAAGTGTAGCTTTAAATTATTAAAAATAATTATTTGCATGAACAATAACGATGCGGGATAAAATGTAAAGAAATGTTGTAAGCTAGCTTTGCATAATTCAATGTGTAAGGCATCATTTCCAGCACCGGATAAATTCAATCACTCAAATAGAATAAAATACAATTAGCTTTTTAAAAATACGTATTTTTATCATCTCGTTTAAAACTTTTAATATGAATAAACTTGCATTTTCCATTCCCTAACCTTGACATAAAGCGATTGCCCATACCTTGATCCGTCACTGTCGCTACCAAATTGTCAGTAATATCAGTTTCTGTATCTCTGACGTAAATCTTTTAAATTGTTTTTCACTGCTATGTTCAGCAATCTTTGATTTTTATCGTGTGTCTAAAAATACAATTTATATTTGGTAATATAGGTACTTACTGTTATCACATACTAACCGTCTCCCGCATTCCCGGGATAAAAATTAGCCTATGTACCTCTCAATATTATAGGCTATCTGCATACTATCTGCTTTTCTCTTGAAGATGTTACGCATTTATAATATTAGAGGAGTTAGTGAGTCGCATCATTCTTTTAGGCATTGTGGATTCAAGGGATTGTATCGTAAGACCATATTCGCGTGTACCGTTAAGGTAGGTGCTCTTACTGGCTCGTTTAAAATGTCCATATTTAGTTCGTGGATTTCGCAACAAACTGTACTGCCGCTTGCACCCAGATTGTACCAGTACTGTTGCCTTATATGTTATTTCTGAATCAACCCTGACACGCCAGATTACTAAATTAAGAGACAGTCGGTATTAAGAACATTATTACCCATCATACTAAAAAGTGTCAACAGACGACCGAACAGAGGGAGACAGCGTCATATGCTAGAAGCAATCTAAGAAAATAATTCTCTACTCCTAGTATAGTAAGGGGCACGAGTCGTGAGCACAGATTGACACCCGCAGGGCTACCGGCTAAGTTTGGCGAGAATCGTTTTGAACAAGATTATTGATAATCATCCGATGGTTTCATTACCACCAAAATGCTATTGTCTAAAATGTATACACTTAATGGTGATCGTGAGTGAATGATAATAGAGTTTCTGCGCAGTAGTTCATTTTTCGGTCTGTTTGGCGGAATGAAGAAGTGGGGAGCGCCGAGCTGCTCACGATTGGTTCGTCAGTCGATGCTCGTCGTCTATTGGATTCTTGCGTGTCATTTGGCTACTGTGATTTGGCCAAAAGTGTACATGCGCCAGCTTACCCCCACTACTGCCTATCTGTGCTCACGACTCCTGTCTCATACTGTACAGAATTCTCTTTTTGACGTATAGCGCTGTCTCTCTGTTCGGTGGTTCTACCGCACCAGGTTTGGTAGTCTGTTAACACTATTAATTGTAAAGTTATCCATAAACAATATGACTCCAATATACAATACCATTACAATTACAACATACATAACTTTAAAAAAGTATTTAAACATGAAGATATGGAAAACAATACTGATATTTTGGTTGTATATCAGAATATGATCAAGTGCATTCAAAATAATAAAAGAAACGTACATAGATTGCTTGATCTGTGAATCGATCCCAAGACTCAACCTCAGCTCTTCTACCACTCTGCCACAGAGTGCATAAACTTTGATTACGTATATATTAAATTGACTTCAATAAACGTTTGGACTTTCGTTTACTATTCTACAATTTATTGTATTTAATTTCAGATGGGCTGATTTCACGTTTTCATGACGAATATTATGATTTTAGTTTTGCATACGGAATTATAAATATTCTTTCATAAAATATTATGTCTCAATCAACCCTTATAATTACATTTCTTCAACATTCAATTCGAATCAATACAGTCTTTTAGAACCTTTCAAGCTAAATAAGTGCCCATAATTTTATTTGAACATTATCTTTTTAAAGGAGAAAATTTCAACACACTCATAAAATAACATTATTTCGGTGTACTTACGCAATAAACGACATAAACACTAAATACAATTAATTTCTATAATGGCAAATAAACATTGGAACTATTTAAACATATTACAACTTGAGATACCGTAATGAAGATGCACGAAAAACTTGTAAAATATGATTCCAATAAAAGTTTCAAATGAGTGCGTACAAGAGTGTAGTTCTATTAATTTAAATATAAATCTCTTTTAAAATAGAATGTCTTAGTTTATACTTTCCCCGCTGGGGAAATTCCCCGCCTTCTGCAGTTGGAATCTAGGTCACATGATTTAAAAAATAATGTTTGGTTAATGTCTTAAATATAATATTTGTGTCAATATAAGACTGTTAGTTGTACTAAAGTTATTGACTATATTTAATTCTACAGCTAAATCAGGCAGTGTTTAAAATAAACGCATGCAAAATTAAACTTTATTTTCTATACAAATTGGTTCATTCGTGATAAAAATGGACTTATCACATACAAGTACAAATTGTTATGAGCCGACGTTGCTATTTTCCTGTTGTTGTTACTAAATAAAATGCAAACTTGGCGTGGATTTTCCTCACAAACTTAGCCCTTAATTACTACCGTGTCTTGATAACTATTATATTACTTTTGTGAGCACAATCGGGACTTTGTAGTGAAATTATTAGCACCCACGTACTTTTACAGTATGAGTAAGATTATAATCTATTAAATTTTGTACCTTCCAAGGGCTTTTTTGATTTCCTGTTGATCAATATAAAAAGTTTAATAAAACTAAATAATCGTTACGTTTTGTTATAAATGTATATTATTAATAAAATTAAACGCTATAAAATTGTAAGAATAAATGGTCCAACATAGAATAAAAATAACTTATGCGCCACATTATTTTGTATACCAATTAAGACTAGTAGGGCGATGTACTGACATAATTGAGTTGTCTTCAGTTTTAGATATTAAATGCAAGACGATTCGTAGATGGCGCCACCAGCACATATCGTAAACAAAATATTATATCTTATATAGTTTTATTAGGATATAAAAATATGTTCTCGTTATTTCGTAACACCAAAGCAATTTATGTCTTATTGTGGTGAAATCATGGCATATTTTAGTGTTACATGTGCTGGTAGCGCCTCTGGCGGTGAAACATCGGCAGTTTTATCTCCTATACCAGAATCGATATAATTTAGTCTGTTTGACATATTATCGCTACAAAATATATTTGCCTTTATGTTATTTATTGGGGAGGTACTTTCCCCCGTCATTATGTGATGTATTAGATCAATATTAGCGTTTGTTAGTCTACGCAGGTATTTGTGGGCGGTCTCCAATACCGCCCGCCATATCGAAAACTGCTTGAGCAACTTCTGCCGCCAATTTTTCTGCTGTCTGAAATTGAAAATAAGTTTTTGTTAAAAGTTACATTTTTAATGCAAGCTTTTTTGGTGACTGTACTTGCATTGTCTTCCAATATACTAATGTATACCAAATATCAAGTCAATCGGACCACTGGAAGTGGATAAAATTCAACTTGCAAGATTCCACCCGAACAAACATACATACATACATTGCAAGTTAAATAAAAGCTTATAAGAAATGGTCAACTGTACAAATAAATAAAATTGACGTGTCTATTTGAAATGTCAAACGACACAATAATAGGTTCTTAAAAAGTATATACCTCAGTACGGTACTTATACCAAAAAAACAATTTTCAAATTATTTTTGTCTGTCTGTGTGTTTATTCCGGCTAATCTCAGAAACTGCTAGACCGACTTTGACGGAACATTCACTGGCAGATAGCTGATGTTATAAGGAATGACTTAGGCTACTTTTATTTTAGAAAAAGAATTAGGGCTCGGCAATACAAAACAAAAAACAAACCGTACGCGGAAGAAACTGCTGGAGTCAGCTAACACTAATAAATTAGTCTGTATAAACCAACGAAAAAGAATATAAATGCCATACCTCCTGCTTGTCGGCCTCAGCATAGACCCTCACAATGTCCTCAGTGCCGGAAGGCCTCACGAAGGCCCGTCCATGTTTGTACTCGCTGACTAACTCGTTGATCCGCGACTGTAGACCTTCGGGCGACGTGCACTGACGTTCCGCATCCGTAGTTGAGATTGCGTTGCGGTCCTGTACATGATAAAAAAATATTTCAATTCCAAGAAATTTCTGATACAGAATTAGTAGTTTTTTTAGAAGAATCTGTCTCTCAATTGCAGTTGTCGGAACAGATGAGCACTACAAACTACCCTAGTATTAGAATCCCGTTGGTATCGTTTAGGTACGCAACCCTAATTTATGACGTCACGATCAAACACATATGTATATGCCACTCACTTTTTGAGAATATTTTTGATTGGTGGCAGTCATCATCATCAGCCTATAATGCCGACTGCAGAGCACAGAACGAAAAAAAACACTGCGAAATATAATTTATTTGCAACAAAAAAAAACGTGCATTTTCCCCATTACCTTCCAAAGCACGGTAAATTTGTGGTGGCAGTATTCGGCCGCAATTTTGCTGTCTATTCAATAAAACCTTATTCGTATAGTAATAGGGCACAAACCTGCACGGTAACTTTGAGCTGCCTGCACGGCAGGTCCGTGTAGGCGCGACTCCATTGAGCGACGTTATGTCCTCTCGCGCACAGAACTGTCTCGACGAGGAACAGATCCGAAATAGCATCGCCAACAGTCTCGTTTGTCATGTCTATGAAATCCAGTAAAAGTTTGGCTGCCTTGCGTTGTTCTGGCTCACTGGAAATATATATTTAAAATATTAATAATTACTGGGTCTTAAATTTCATTTTTATACCTTTAAGGTGGCAAACAAGCACACGGCCCGCCTGATGGTAAGCAGTTACCGTAGCCTATGGACGCTTGCAACACCAGGGGTCACACTCGCGCGTTACCGACCCTGAAGAAATCTCTTCGCACCCTTTCTGAAGAAGCCCATGCTATCCTCCATTGGGGAAACCACGGCGGGGAGCTCATTCCACAATCTGAGCGTCCGCGGAAGATAGCTCCTTTGAGCCCGCACAGTTCGAAACAATTCTGGTCAATGGTGGAAGGTAGCCGTGGGTAACAAGTCGAACAATTCTTTAGAACACTCTCTGTTGTACAAGCGGTAGAACACACATAAGGAGGCAAAGTTTCTCCTCAGACTGAGGAGCTACAAGTAAAATTGTTTACTTGTTATAATTATTTTTCGTTGGGCGCTGAGGGTTGCGACACAGTTTTTTAACTATACTGCAACTTCCATGGTTCTCACTGTAATTAAGATAATTCTGTTTTCTATGCACAAATAAAGTGTAATTCTTTATTTTATTCCAATATTGGATATATTTAATACATGGTTGCTTTTTGTGTGCGTGTGTACTACAGAATCTAGAAAACTGATATCTACTTGTAAATACGTGTACATAGCTAGTGAAAAGATAACTGCTGTCTCACCCATCCTGTGCGATTTTATTGATAGTTCTCTTGGCGAGGTCGCTGTACACGACGGTCCCGTGTCCATTCGCCTCGAAGTAGACGCCGATGTCGTACGACAGCGCCGCGTGGTGTAAATGTTTTACACCCGTCTTTACGCACGTTACTGGCACTTTCTGAAAAATATATTATATAGGGTGTTTTTAAGTGATTGGCAGTATTTGTAGTACTTCTATATTCTTCAAAATGATCTTTTCACCCAGAAACTCCAAAGCTGAACGAGTGAAATGGAAAGTTCAACATGTTTTGAGTAATTTAAAAATATAAGTAGCGGTAGAGTCTTCTACTGATACTATTTTGAGATTATCGACTTTATTTTAACATGTTAAGTACATCTTAAAATAAAGTTAAAATTCTATGTAATTCTACTACACACTTTCAATACAATGCACCCTACTAAAATATTAAATAGATTTTAAAAACTACTATGAACACACCATAAGCCTGTCAAAGTAAAACAAATCGGGTTTAACTTCGATTATTTCTGACCTCTGCAGGGATAATGATCTTTATTACTTATATGCAAGGTAAAATACTGACCAGATCCTGAGTGATATAGTTAGTGGAGGCTCCGTTAGCGTACGCAGTCTGCACGAGGCCTAATTTGAGTTGGGTCGCTTCACACGATCTGAGCAGCTCAGTGATGTAGCTCGCCAGAAGGGTGGCGATACGATCACCATCAAGTAAGTGCATTTTGTCTCTAAAATAAAATAAAAACCTCTCGAATTGTTGCATATCATTAAGACGTATAATAGGCCACTTATGACAGCTTATTCATGTGCCAAAAAGAGACAGCGTGACTGAGTGAGACAGCCTTTCAATAAAAAGACTGCTTTTGTGCAATTTTATTAAACTGCTAATTACAGGCATAGCGCTCAGCTGATATATGTGACATATCAGAACTGTCTCGCTATACAATTGAGTTAATTTTAGTTCTCTTTTGTCATTCTCCTGCACCGCTCCACTACAGCAGGAACCTCAGTTCTGCGCAATGCCTATAGTTCTTAGCGGTATTTTAAAATTCTAATAGAATATACAAATGCTTTATTATCAAAATCTTAATCATACAGTAATAAACGTAGTGGAGATCTCCTTTTAAGTATAGAAATACTTGTGCTAGGAGACCTCGCTCTTCCATAACAGAGTATACTTATGATTAAGGCGTAACAAATATAACAGGATAAAATAAGAATATTTAAAACAATTTAACATGAATAACATAAATAAAAGGAATGAAACATACAATTTTTAAATGTGTATTATTGTGAATGGGGGTGTGTGAGTGTGTGGGGGGTGTGTGCATGTGTATGTGTGTGGGTGTCTGTGTGTGCGTGTGTGCGTGTGTGTGTGTGTGTGAGTGAGTGTGTGTGTGGGTGTGGGTGTGTGTGTTTGGGTGTGTGTGTGGGTGTGTGTGTGTGGGGGTGTGTTTGTGTATAGGTGCCTGTATGTAGATTGTGCATGTGATTGATTATGGTGTGATTAGAATTATTAAATATGCCGTTTAAATGATTTCTAAAAGAGCTTCAGTTTCATCGTAATTTAATAAAGATAGCCAGTTTGTTATAATTTTCTTGCATGTGTGATTATTCATGGGGTATATATTCAAGGTTTTATTTATTTTGTTGTATAAATGGGAAGATTTTATCAAATACTGTCTTGTTGCAAAAGTAGTATTCACACGCACAGTTTTTGTTACAGTAAATTTTCGTCTTTTATTTAATTGTGTAGGGTCATATTTTAGTGTTTTATGAAGTTTCAATATTGTGTGCAGTACATACAGTTTCCTGATTGTAAGTGTTTCTGAGTTTAAGTAGAGCATGTGAGTTGGGTATCTATATGGCTTAAAATACATAACTTTAAGTAGTGATCTTTGTGCTCTCTCTAGGTCTAGAAATTTTGTCTTAGTAGCTCCTCCCCAGATAGGTATGCAATAAGTTAAAACTGATTGTGCAAGAGCCACATAGATTTGATTCAGAAGTGTTTTGGAAGCCACATGTCTCAGATTTTTAAATATCCACATCAATTTTCTAGTTCTATTCATGAGTTGTTCAAGGTGAGCGTGCCAAGATAACCGTTGGTCTATCACAATGCCTAAGTACTTAACCGTCCCTACTTTTCCAATGGTAGGACAAGCACAGGACGTGTCTTCGAAGTTACACTTATGTATTTTTATGTTGAAACCAGGTTCAGGTTGAGTGCGATCGTACATGGTGAAGCATATAAAGTTTGTTTTATTAATATTGAGGGTAAGTAGATTTGAATTTAGCCATCTAGCGATTTTAGCAAGCCCTATTTCTGCTTTTTTCTTAACATCGTTCCAGGAAGTGCCGGTGAAGATAATAGCAGTATCATCTGCATAGGAAATAATATGACCGTCCTTTATTTCCAAATTACACAGGTCGTTAATGTACGCCAAGAACAAGGTAGGGCCCAAAACACTCCCCTGCGGGACTCCATAGCTTATAAACTCATCTTCACTGACTGTTTCACCAATTTTAACCCTTTGCTTTCTCGCATTTAGATAATCTGACAGTAGAGCAAGTGGAGTACCTCTTATACCTATCATTTCTAGTTTGTGGACAAGGATCGGAACAGAAACTGTATCAAACGCCTTTTTGAGGTCTAAGAATACTGTTAAGCACTTTCGTCCTTTATCTACATGGTCCACGATACGGTTACATAGTGCTGTGACAGCATCTTCAGTAGAGAGACCATTTCTGAAGCCGAATTGAGAATGAGATAAAATGCAAAGGAGGTGGGTTGATAAAGGCCATTATTCGCCCATCAGCCACTTGATGTGAGATATATTTTATTGAATAGTATACCACATGACAACTATGAAAATCAATTATTTTAAATGAAAATTCTATAATTGATGAAATAATAAAATAAATAATTACGTAGGTTTTATGCACATTTATTAATATAAACACTACTGTTATTCGTTTTAACACAAAAAAACGATGGTATTAGAACACTAAATGGAAGATTAAGATTAAATGAGTTAACAACTACTATTATTTTAATATTTTTAATATGGGAAATAATCAATAATCGAAAATAATTAAAAAGTTTCAGCCACATGATTTTTAATTTTCCTCCTAGCATTTTTCATCCTAATCTATAGGTACTGGAGTATCATAGCTTGACGTCTAGTAGTGTTTGGGCATACTCAAGACTTGGTTTTTTGTCTTGGTTGAGTTGAGTAGCGTCAGTAAGCCAGAAACCATAATACGAAAGCAACATGCGCACAACACCCTACGACTCTTGCGCCTACTTTACATTGACAGTACTTATACCTAGTACTTATATAAACCATTGTACATAGGTATACCGTTGTTTGTGGGCGACGTTGCTTTTGTCTGTTTTTATCCATATTTTATAGTTTTTGGATCTTGTGTGCCGTGATCGTAGCTGAACGCGAAGAACATAATCATCTTTACGATGGATGTAAATACATTCTTCCTTTAAATGCTCTTGAGAGTAATATAGGCCTTTTATACGACTAATTTGGTAAACTAGCATACACGCGCCTGTAAACTTTAGTTTTAGCATATTTGGCTGCGGTATTCTATAAGGTGGAGGACTTCCCCAGTCGAGAAGCTTTTTGAGCGAATAAAAGCTATGCTCTCTCAGAACTCTCTGGCTTTATTTAAGTTAATATACCACGAGTTAATTGTCGCAGCTCATCCCAAGCTAGGTGTGAAAAATCTTGAAAGTCTGTTTGTCATTTACCTTGGTCCAGATTGCCTTTTTTCTTGTCCATCCTTTCTCTTCGATTATATGTTGTAAGTAATTAGGATTTTTAGCCAAATCAAGTATTCTTTCAGCGATTATCTCGACATCTTGAGTGTTTATGATCGTTGTAGGATGAAATACATTGAGAATAGCACACATATAATTCGCACATCCCAAATATAAAGTTAATTTGTGTGTTTGGTATTACTTTAATCCAATTAACATGTTTCGATAGCAGCACAACTGATACTCTCGCGCGGAATATATTTTTCCGTATAACGTAGAAGCGCACAGTGAACCAAAGTAAAATAGTACACGTCTATAAGCTTATAAGGAGTAGTATCATTGTGAGTTAAAATTAATATGGTTCATGGAACGCTTCATAAAAATATTATACTTCAAAGACTAAAAAAATGATTAAAATATACAAAAAAGGCGAAACACTCTTTTTTTGGGCAATAATTTCTACAACTTATTATTTTATTTAAAACGTAAATCTCATAAAATAAAATAATATACATCTTAGACTATACAAATCCATTTAAAGATGGTCGGAAAACAAAACTTATTTTTTTGAGTGTGCGATGGGCGAAAAATTACCCTTATCAACCCACCTCCTTTATTTAAATATGCCAATAGTCTGTTGTTAATCAATTTTTCCAGTACTTTTGAGATAGATGGCAAAACAGATATTGGTCGGTAATTATTGACGTCATCTCTATCTCCACTCTTGTACACAGGTGTTATGACTGACTGCTTGAGGATTTTAGGGAACTTTCCTTGACTGAAACATAGGTTTACCAAATGACATATAACTGGAATTAATAAATGTTTGGACGATTTTAAAAAATGAGTCGATATGTTATCCCATCCGGGGGCACTTTTTGATTTAAGATTTGAGATTACATTAAATACTTCTACAGGATCCGTTTCTAGAAGGACAAAAGACGAAGGTAGATAGAGTGAATTGGTAGGAATTTGGTCTTGTACTGCATTATTTACAGTAACATTTTCTGCTAGAGCTTTCCCTATACCAGCAAAATATTTATTAACAAAGTTAGCTGATTCTACTGATGAAGCCTTAATATTTAATAATTGAATGTTCGGTGTCTTAGTGGTTTTATAGTGAGTGATCTTATTTATACATTTCCAAAGTGATTTACTATTTTTCGAAGCTTTGGCTAATTGCTCTCTCTCATATTTTCTTTTAAGTTTTTTTATTAAATTCGTGCAAAAATTACGATACCTTCTGTAAGTTATCTTCAATATCTTATTATTAGGATCAGATCGCAATTTTTTTTGCATGTTATTTCTATTATTTATGCAACGAAGGATACCATATGAAATCCAAGGTTTTAGGATGCGCTTACTTCTAGGTATGTATAGTATTTTAGTGCTATCGGACAGACTTTTTTGAACTCTAGTAATTAATAGCTCTGCCAAGATGTTTGGGTCGTTAAGGTGAAGGAGGTCTATAATGTTATGATCTAAACTTTCTATTGCTTTTCCAAAATCGAAAATTTTGGTAGTTCTTTTAATCGAGTTTCTTTTTTTTCCAGATAGACTTAGTAGTATCATGTAATGATCAGTAACTGATGTTTGCAATATAGCAATGGTTGCAGAGTTTTTAGATTTATTTATTTTTAGTATGATATGATCAAGACAACTGTTCCCTCTGGTGGGCAGACAGTGACCAGGAAGTAAACCATGCGTTGACAAAACATTTAAATAACATAATCTATTATTTTTATCGTAGATGTTTTCATTCGTTCTAGATATAAGATTAATATTGATGTCTCCCACTATTATAATTTTTTCATAAGATTTTATACTTTCAAGGTGATTGTTTAGAGAGCATATGAATTTATCAGCATTATTATTTGATGGAGAGCGGTAAATACATAGGATGATTGTACAACAGACTGTAATTTGTAAGCATGATGCATGCTCCAAATGAATTTCTTTAACAAGAGCTTTATGCGAATTTTTGATGTAGGATGTCACGCCATCATTTTGGTTTAAATGTTTTGTTGTTGTAAAACAATTGTAATTTATTAGTTGTGGAATAGGCTTGTTTAAATTTAGTCTACATTCCGTCAGCACCAATATGTCTACCTCAAAGTTTAGTTCTGTTAGTGTAACTTGAAAATCATCCATATTACTGTAAATGCTTCGTATATTTTGCGTTATTATTGTTAAATCAGAAGTTTTTAGGTCTAATGTATGTGATAAATTCTCAATTTTACTTTCAAAGGAGCATGCGATTTCTATATTGTCTAATTCATTTGTTGTATCTAGAGGCATTTCCATCATAAATTATTTATGTAAGTTATAACAGTATTTTCTAGAGAGTGATTCGTGTCATGATTATCTAAATTATATAATATATGTATATTAAGCTTCATATCGTATTGTTGTATGATGCATAAGTTGGCATATTCACATTTAGAGCGTTTTTGTGTATGTGTTTTATGAGTATGTGGGTTTTGTGTATGTTTTGTTTCTGTATGTGTTTTTAGTGTAGAGTGTAGTAGTTGATGTACTTTAAATTCTAGTGTACTTTTATCATTAGTTTTAGAAGACTTTAGAGTATAAATTAGTAAGAATATGAGCAAAAGGATACATGATAGTCATGTTCCCTGAATTAAGTTATTTACTTGATTTTCATTAGTAATAGTAATTATAGAAGAATTTTCATCTTTTCTTACAAGAACTCGTCCATAGGAGGTCCAGCAGAATTTATATCCATTTGATTTGACAAGATCTCTTGCGAGGAAATATAGACGGGATCCTTTCACGGTAAGTTGTTCTGAGACAAATATTGGAGTCTCTTCATTTTTTGTGAAGCCCAAATGTTTGGCACGCAGCTTACTTTTTTGCTTTATATTGTGAGCTTTGCTCATTTTCAAAACGTCAGTTTTCAGGATAGTTGAAGAGAGCTCGACCACGATAGGTGTATTGTCTTGTCCTTTTTTTCCACGGACTCTGTAAATATCTTTAACATCTGATTTATTGATATTACAATCAATACTCTTGCCCAATCGCATGACCATATTTATCATATCATCTTTTGACTCAGATGGGCCTTTAGGGACATTTTTTATTTCTATATTACTTTTCCTGTTTGTTCTTTGGATATCTTCAATTCTATTTTCTAAAATCGTTATATATTCGTTGTCTTTATTTTTTTGTTGTTCCAGCTGTTAAACTTTTTTGGCCAATTCTTCATTTTGGCTCATTAAAAAAGCAATGGAACTTTCTATGCTACGATTGGTTTTTTGGATTTCTGTGAGGGTAGGCGTAAATAACTTTTTTAGTTCAGCTTCTTGATTTGCTAACAACTCTGACATCATGTTTTTAATTTCCTCCTTAAAGGCACTGAATTCAGTCATTTCCTCGTCATCCCTTTTCCTTTTTCCACGGAGGAAAACATAGCTGGGTGGTTTGGTTTCAGAACTCTGACCTATTTGATTTAAGTCGCTTTCGCTCACAGATTTATCCATCAAATGAATATCCATTATTTAAGTGTTACAAATAATTATGGAGTCCAGAAAATTTTGGCCGGACAAAATTAAAACCGCTACCGCTATCGCTTATGAGTTAAGGCAATCAATACGCACGCAGTGATGATGACGACACCGGCACCGTAGCAACCGTAGGCGCAGCGGAGCTCGCAGTGTTGTTTCCGTCTCTGTTGTACTTTTGTGCTGTCCCTTTCAGCTGCGCTTCGTGGATTCAATTACTCTTCGTTCAGTATGCGCGCCTGGTACTTCAATAATTTTTACGTAATTGAATATTTTATTTTATTTAAAATGTTGAATTTATGAATAAAAAATAGACACAGATTATACGTTTTATCGCTTTCGCGGTCCGAGGGGAAGAGGATGGAGGGTGTCTAATAGACAATAGGTAATTTCATAAAGCATTTTGCTCTTTGTGGGTTACAATAATAATTATGGTTTGGTCAATAGTTTTCTTCTCGGCAAATAGGCTCAGCAATAGGACTCAAATTTGCCCTTTGGGTATAAATAATAGGTCTTTACCTATGAAATTGCCGTTCTGCAGTACTGGCCATTTCAAATCAAAATAATTTTTGTATGGCTAAGAATTCTAATTTCAAATAAATTTTATTTTAAAAACATGGAATTCTTTTTCCAAAAGTAGTCATTTGTTTATTGATTAGTGTTACATTTTCATCGCATTTCAATCTTTTTCGTCATCATGGATACGTTAAAAAATCGAGTAATTATGGAATATGAGTACCGTCGTGGCAGCAACGCGGCACAAGCGGCACGCAACATCAACGACGATTACGGAGCTAACACTACAAACCAACGCACCACCTGTTATTGGTTTGCGCGCTTCTGTTCTGGGAATTTGGACCTGAAAAATGAACCTCGCGGTCGTCCGAAGACTTTGGTCGACAATGACGAATTAAAGGCGATTGTGGAAGCTGATGATACACAATCGATGGCTGAATTAGCAGCAGCTTTCGACGTTAGCGTCAAAACAATATTGGTCCATTTGCGTCAAATTGGCAAGGTAAAAAAGCTTGACAAATGGGTGCCCCACGAACTCAATGATCGCCAGCGCGAAGTACGCGTCGAAACGTGCCTTGCACTGCTCAACAGACACACAAATGAAGGAATTTTGAACCGCATTGTTACCTGCGATGAAAAATGGATTCTGTTTGATAACTGCAAGCGCTCAGCAAGTTGGTTGGATCCTGGTTCAGCACCTAAACAATGCCCTAAACGAAAACTTGCCCCTAGAAAAGTAATGGTCACTGTTTGGTGGTCTAGCGCCGGTGTGATTCATCACAGCTTCTTACCAAACGGGGTGAGCATTACTGCAGATGTGTACTGTGAAGAACTGAACACAATGATGGAGAAGCTGGCACATCTCCAACCAGCATTGGTCAATCGCTCGTCTCCGCTGCTCCTGCACTATAACGCGCGACCTCATACTGCACAGCAGAGACGGTCTCCAAGTTGCAAGAACTGGGGTTGGAAGTTCTCCATCATCCACCCTACTCACCAGACCTTGCGCCTACAGACTACTACTTTTTCCAGAATTTGGATAACTTCTTGGCGGGAAAAAAATTCAATACCCGAGAGGCAGTACAAAATGCCTTTGAAGAATTTGTTGCCTCCCGTCCAGCTGATTTCTTTAAGAAGGGCATCAATAAACTGCCACGTTGGCAAAGATGCATTGATTGCATGGGTGATTACTTCGATTAATACAAATAAAAAATACATGAAATAAATTCGTTTAAATTTTTTCATACAAAACGGCAATTTCATAGGTAAAGACCTAATACAACGGATTTCGTGAAATCATGATTTGTTTACTTCCAAAACATAGATATCAATATGCTTTTAATCAGTAGAATCCTAACTTCCTAACTAACATTATAAATGCGAATGTGTTTGTTTGTTGCGCTTTCACGCCTTAACTACTCAACCGATCTTCATGAAATTTGGCATGCAGATAGCCTAAGGTATGGAGAAGGACATAAAAACATAAAATTATAATAACTGACTTGTCATCCATATAGTAGTAGACGATGCGATCACCATCTCCGTCGAGCGAGGCGACTCGTTGGAAGGGCGCGTGCTCCACGCCTACTGGTGGTGTTTGAGACACCTTCACGAAGTCTGCACCACACTGAAAACATCACAACATACTTATACATACTGATAATTACACAATTAAATATAAAAATCCAGAAAATCAGTTAAAAAAGTGGTAATAAACAGTAAAAACAAAAAAAAAACATTAAATGGGTAAAATTATTAATATCACAAAATTAGTCTAAATACTGGCAATACAACAAAATCATTAAAAGATACGGTCTTTTTGGTGGGAACTTGCAGAGTGACGTTGTGTTTTCATAAATTCGTGCATTTTGAGTATTATTGCATATTATCGGTGGTATTTTATCCAATAAAGATAATACATGAGCACTAGGGCATGTAATATCGGAAGGTTTTTCAATTCCGATATTGATTTCAGATATTGGATCTCAATATCGGAATTCCGATATTAATATCGGAATTAGACATTTTTATTATAAATTGCACATATTCTTTATAAATTGCACATATTCCTTATAAATTGCACATATTCCTATATAAACTGCACTAATTATCTATCTATACTAATATTATAAAGTGGAAGAGTTTTTTGTTTCGTTAATCTGGCTAATCTTTGGAACTTCCGGTCTGAATCGTTTTTTTTTTTTACTTATAGGAAGCTAAATTATCCTCGAGTATTATAGGCTACTTTTAATCCCGGGAACGCGGGTGAAACCTAGGGGGTCAACTAGTTCGTTATAAATTTGGATTGAAAACATCTTCTGCTCAGTCAAGCACTCTTGTCAGAGGGGTCGTGGTTGCAATAGATAGGGTATATGGTGGGTCTTCAACGCCTATGTTCTCCTTGACTAGGGTTACAGCTTTCGCAATGCTTTTCCATTTTTTGCGGATCGAAGCGTTGCGAGTACACCCTCCCACTCTGGACAACAGACAACAAGTCGCTTCATCGTGTGTTCGTTTCTGCATATGTAACCAAAGAACTTGAGAATTTGAAGCTGCACAGTCGACGAAAGCCTATCTGTTATTCAAATCTCCTTCAGGATCGCGTTATTGGTACGAAAGGCTGTCAACGGCATTTTCGGGAAGCGTCTTCTGGAACATATCTCCAGTGCGTACATTTTCCGGCTATCTTGTAGGCTTAAGGACCAAGTTTCAGCTCTTTAGAGAAAGATCGGAAAGACCAAGCATTTCATAAGTCGAATCTTTGTTTTCCTAGTTATACTTCTGTCTTTCCAAATCTTCCTACTGCTGATCTTGTGATTGCACATCGTCTTCTGTCTGATCTCATCTTCACAGTATCCTGTGTTGGAATTTGTAGAGCCGAGTTAGATGTAGATTTTTCTCAGTACGTCCAATCTATTAAGTTACACCCCGTCTATTATTAAAATTTTCATCTTATCTCTGTTGATTGCAAGTCCCAATTGGAGACTAGTAGTTTCTTAATGAGCCGAGAGGTCCTCCATATCTTCTTTAGTTTGGTTAAGAAGAGAAGTGTCATCATCGAGAGTCAAGGTGAGGCATTGGCAGTGTGCCTAGATGTGGTGAAGGCATTCGATCGGGTCTGGCACAGGAGTCTTCTCACGAAGTTGCCAGCATACGGGCTTCCCGAGGGATAATGCAAATGGGTCGCCAGCTTTCTGTCCAGCAGATGCATAAAAGCCGTCGTAGACGGTAGCTGCTCCGATAACATGGGCGTTAATGCCGGCATCCCACAAGGCTCTGTGCTGTTCCCAACACTGTTCCTTCTGCATATCAATGATATGCTGTCTATTAATGGCATTCATTACTAAGCGGACGATAGTACAGGGGACGCTCATTACACGGACCGTGCAAATATCCCTCGTTCCGAGGTGGAAGAAAGCCGCGAACGTCTGGTGCCTGAAATCGAGAGTACACTAACTTATGTCTCCGATTGGGCCTGACTAAACCTAGTCCATTTCAACCCCACCAAGAATCAAGCCTGCGCGTTCACCGCTAAGAATGGTCTGTGGCTCCACAATTCCAGAACACTTTCTTGAAAATCAGTAAAAGCATCGGGATCCTTGGCGTCGACATTTCTAGCGACGTTTTGTTCCGAAGTCACTTGGAAGATAAGGTTAAGCTGGCATCCAAAAAGCTCGGAGTGCTCAACAGAGCGAGGCAGTACTTCACATCGGGCGAAGGCTGCAACTTTACAAGTCGCAAGTCCGGCCTCATATGGAGTCCTGCTGTCACCTATGGGCGGGAGTACCTGGATACCAGCTTGGGACGTGCCATCAAAATTTTTGATGATCCCGAGCTCACAAGCGGCTTAGAACCCCTCAGTCTGAGGAGAGACTGCCTCCTTATGTGTGTTCTACCGCTTGTACAACGGAGAGTGTTCTAAAGAATTGTTCGACTTGATGCCCACGGCCACCTTCCACCATCATAACTCTCGCTATCGACGGGGAGTCCTGGAGTCCATCCTCACACATTGAAACCAGAATTATTTCGAACTGTGCGGGCTCATAGGAGTTTTCTTCCGCGGACGCTCAGATTGTGGAATGAGCTCCCCGCTGTGGTTTTGGTCGGCAACGCACGAATGATACTCCTGGTATTGCAAGCGTATAGCATAGATAAAAATATTTGATTCCGATATTACGATATTGGATCACTCAATTCCGATATTGTAATATCGGAAAAAAAGGTCCGAGATTCCGATATTACGAGATTCCGAGATTCCGATATTCATGCCCTAATGAGCACCAGTGAAGTGAAATGAAACCTATGTGTATCTTGACTTTACAAGTTGTCTCAAAAAGTCCGTGTAAAGTTTTAGTACAATGACCACCATTTTACTGAAACATGACCGGACGGTGACTGATAATGCGGACTATGTGAAAGTTAATGTGCGAACTAAATATGAAAGTGATATTGTAAATAAAATGTATGCGACTGAAGCACTTTGTATCCATGGTCATGAACAAATAAAAAAAAAGATACAGGTAATATAAGAACAACAAAAAGAAATTGCCAATATAAAATCAGTAAAAGATACCCATAATAAGAGTGAAAAATCTTTCTATAACTTGACTGTTATCTGGGGCTCTATCGCGTAACTTTGGTGGTAATCGTAACGAACACCATTAATAAATTTCATCCAATCAGGGCCCGCGAATGGTCATCGTCGCGTCGAACCGCGTGCGAGTCATTGGATGAAATAATTAATGGTGTTCGTTACGATTACCACCAAAGATACGCAATAGCCCGGCTGATGCTTACATTCAAATTAAGCTTGCCGCCATTTCCTCCCAAATTATATAGATTCAAATCCAGTTCCCCGTCCAAGCTCTTTTTGATAATGTTGAGCTTCTTCCCACCAACTCCATTAGCGCCGTCTATGTACAGGGTGGTGTTGTACTCGCCGAACACTGGCAACTTCTGACGGATATTTTTGAACGCACCCACTATTTTTTCATAATATCCTGAAATATAAATTGATAGCATTACATAATACATTGAATGAGCTTCCCTGGGGAAGGATAACAAGGTTAGTTTTTACATAGCAGAGTTACGGATATACACTGTGACTTTATATTCGTCTTAGAAACGCAGTCCACTTAATGTACCCAATGAAAAGGTACTAAAAAATGTTTTTGATTATTTGTATATTTAAAAAAAGCGTTTGAATTATGAAAAATCGAGTTAATAATTAAGGTTTACGTATAAATTGGTAGAAAATACCAACCCAGAGCACGAGTCGAGTAGACTGCGCTCATAACAGGGTGTTTTAAACGTCATGCGTCATAATGAATAATATTTGTTTTTTTTTATTACACAAATGTTCAAAAAAAAAAATGGTTAATACCTATTCATTGGATACATTATGTGGCCTACGGTTCTAAGACGAATAAAATGTCATGGAGTATATATATTAACCCCCTTACTCATAAAACGTTATTTAACTAATATACTGTTTAAAGGGTCATGTAAATAACGTCATTGTCAAATAATGTGTTTGATATGAATACATTAAATACAGTGATTGGTCGGTACTGTTATATTAATCGGTGCAAAAGCACTTACTAGTTGCGGAATTGGATTGTTCGGTTTGCAATAGTACTTTTTAAGCTTTCGCGAACTAAATTCATTGTAATATTAATGTATCGGGTTAGTCAAAATAAAATTTTGATAATAATCTGTGCGCGAATAGACCCGATACATTAATATTACAATGAATTGTTCGGTATTACTACTATAATTTAAATGTTACCTTCCTCAGTAGGTGTGCCGTAGGTGTTGTCATTGCGACACTTGACGCAGTAGTGCAACATGGGCGTCGTCACGATCCCGAACTCTTTGGGGGTCCCCTTCAGGGCGATCACGCCGTGCACCGCCGCGGCCGCTAATCTAGGACTTGTGTACCTGTAAATAAAGTTTAGAGGGGATTGATATAAACAAGGGAAAAAAACCTGTTTTACATTTTATACGTCATAATTTAATGAGGCCTGTGGCCACCAGTTTGCGCCACGAGCCAGTAAGGACCTATCGCTGTCGTTGAATAAATATGATAATAATCAAATGGACAAAATATTTATTCCTAGCCGTCCCCCGCGGTTTCACCCGCGTTCCCGGGATAAAAAGTAGCCTATGGGTCGCTCACTTCCCTCCAATATGGCGAGGAGGGCGATGGCTGCCACACGCGTCATACTTGTGAACAGGTGCTGCTTGTGGGGGTTGGTCTGCTTAAGTTTGCCATTTATTTATTTACTTATTAAATATAGATTCAGTCTACTTTGTAGTTTTGCGGCCGCGCCGGGGCACGCAATTGTTGTCAGTGCGATTAGAATGTAAATATTATGTAATGAATCTAAGCTTGTTTTGAAAAGAGTAATTGCTGAGTTTATTGCCGGCTCTTCTCAGCAAATGCAACCTTCCGAACCGGTATTAGAGTATTAGAGTCAGACTTTTCATAAGTGCCTGCGAAGGTCTATATGAATAAATGATTTTGAATTTTTTGAATTTTATGTCCTTCTCCATACCATAGGCTATCTGCGTGCACAATTTCGTGATAGTCCCTTGAGTAGTTGGGGCGTGAAGGCGTAACAAACAAACAAACTCACTTTCGCATTTACATATAACTAGCTGTCCCCCGCGGTTTCACCCGCGTTCCCGGGATAAAAAGTATCCTATGTCCTTCTCCATATCATAGGCTATCTGCATGCCAAAGCATGCGTAGCGAATTCATAGCGATCGGTTCAGCGGTTTAGGGGTGAAAGCGTAACAAACATACAAACAAACAGTTTTCGCATTTATAATATTAGTAAGTAAGTAAGTATAGTAAGTATAAGTATTAGTAAGTATGGATAGTTAGGATTATAGTATACCTTGTGTCCATTCCAATGAAAACGCTGGCCTTGAGGGCCATGTCGGCGTTGACTTGCTTGATTATCTGTTCAGTTGTTGATTCTAAGTCATTGTCACTGAAAATAAAAGAAAACACGTAATTTAAATAATGGTGAGTGAGTACCAAACTGCGCACTAAGTGAATTATAATTGCTTCTGGTTGACTAAATTTCGATAAAATGAGTTTTATGAATGAGTTTAGACACGAGTTTTTTTTGAAATCATTGCTAAATAATTTGAATCATAATTATCTGTGCAAAAAGAACAGTTTTTTCTGACTAATATACATGACTTTATACCTAATATACACGCCATTTTTTTAAATCATTAGAATTAGAACAAAGCTAAATAACAACTAGGAACAATATTATTATTTACACAGGAAATTCCTGAAAGCGTGTGAAGCTAAAGCGCGAAAACAAGAAAAAATTATGTGCCAACTTTGGTTACTAAAAACTACAAGGTTTTAGAAGCAAGCAATACAGAAATGTACTCCTATATTTGTTTCAAAAGTATTCTAATTATTGTATTTCTAAACAAGGTTATAGTCCATCGGCTTCCACCTGTTATGATGTCCTCATTTCTTTATAGGCCTAAATATTTTGTTTTTATGGGACAACATTTTCTATCGGTCTTTCAATTCCGTGTACACACATGGTGACCCTATTTATAATAGTGACCTATTTTAAAGTCACCGTCTCGTTACGGCGATGAATAAACATAAAAACAAACACACTTTTGATTTATTACATTTTCCTGAATACTGTGGAATCAAGCCATATCAACGCTTGTATGCATAAATGTATATTTAAATGAATGAGTATTTTAACTGCATCTATCATTGTTTACTATACAGATGGAGCCACAAGACTGCCGTTTTCATAGTCAAAGTCAAAGCTATTTAGGGTCTAGTTACAGAAATTATCACTTCGGAAGTCATCCTTCACCTATGATAATCTAACATGATGTGTATTAATCTAGTTCCCTAGCTCTAGTTTTAAGTCTGCTGCCAATTACCTGCCGGTGTTTTTCAACAGCTGCACTTGAGAGCCAGTTCCCTAAACTTTGTGCTTACCACCTTCGACCACATCATCACTGACCATAGTGAGATTGTGTCCTGTGTCAAACACAGGCAAATACAATGTGTAACGGAAAGGCTATATCCATATAAAGTACGCGACTTCTTTGGATAAGAACAAACTTTACGGCAAAGGTTTTTATAAATTAGCAAGTGACGTGAATACATAATGAACCTCGTAGTGCGGTGACACGTTGATGATATACAGTACAGTAAACGTAGAAACTAAACATTTTGTATGAATTCTTTGAGGTATTTATTTTGAGCTGAAACTTTTTGTCTATACCTGATCATTCATCCTTCTTTTTTTTTATTCTACTAAGTCGGTAAACAAGCATACGGCCCGCCTGATGGTAAGCGGTTACCAAAAGCCATATGGACGCTTGCAACACACGAAGCATCGCTCTCGCGTTACCGACCCTTCCCCCCACCCCTATGAGCTCTGGCGACCTTACTCACGCGCAGGAACACAACTTTACACAACATAAAGTTATTTGGCTGCGATATTCTGTAAGGTGGAGGTAATTCCCCACTCGAGCTGCTCTTTGAGCGAATAAACGCTATGCTCTACCTCTCTCAAAATAATATCTCTCTCTCTCTCTCTCTCTTGGATAGCCCTTTCCGTTACACATTGTATATACCTGGGTCGATCAAGTTTTTCTTGTACCTCGTTGCCATGATTTTCTATATGTTTTCTATGGATACAATTCACCAAACGTACATTTTTGCCGTAGTTATAAGCCCATTATATTAGTGGCATATGTTATAGCAGTCTTTAAAGAAAATCGGTCACTGTTGTTTCTTGGACAACGCGACAGGATTACAAACAAGAAAAAAAATTGAGTCACCAGTACATTAGTATAAAAATATTGTAAATAGTTATTAACCTGACATTAGCGAGTCTGGTGGCGATCTCCTCCCAGGTGTGGTCGAGCATCTCACCGTCAGGGTCGACGAGCTTCACTCCGTTATCAGGCTCCAGGTTGTGCGACGCTGTTATCATTATGCCTATTGTGCGACCTGGAATTACAAGCAGCTTGAAGTAAAGTTACCAGACGACAGGATTTCTCCTGATATGTCAGAAATTAAGGCTCCCTGTCAAGGAAACTGGAAAAATTGGAATTTAGCAGGATTACGTTACATTATTCTTGTACTAAAAAGTCGTTTGCAAAACCGCACTGATCACTTTGCGATGCGAACGCGCGTGAAAAATGTTCATAGTAGGTATATGTCAGAAATTTTGCTTGCTAATCAGGGATTTTATCCGGAAATCTTAGTTTTGAATCTGGTAACCCTAGCTTGAAGTCAGCTAGTCACGTACAGACTTAACAGATTTTTAAGTCATTGGCATTACTTGCAGGGGTGGAAGTATACTCATCAATATGGGAGCAGCTGAAATCACATAGCGATGATAACTCAGTAGTAGTGACGTTGAATGTCGATACAAAGGTCGGACTCGAATCCTACAATGAGCTTTGAGGAAAGCATCATTAGAAAACCATAACACGGTGGTACTTTGTAGTACCCGCGTGGCTAGCTACCACCCTCAAGATGAAAATCTCACTACCGGTGTGTTCCGACAGCTGGACTCGAGAGCCAGTTTCTTTGTAGGCGTTGTGTGCTTACCACGTTTTATGATTGTAGTCAAAGGCATTCACAAAGTTAAAAAAAACACGGAAAGAACATATCTGCAGCTGCTGCATACATCTTGTACGATTCCCCCGAGTTTTCACTCGCGTTTCTGGGATAAAAAAAGTTGCCATATTTTTTCCATCCCATAGGCTACGAGTCAATTTAATCATGATTGCTTGAATCGTGGAGGCGTCAAAAGGTAAACTCATACCTCCTTATTAGTCAAGTGCAATCTAGGATCAATCTAGGAGCAATCTAGGATCGGCACATTCTAATGTTATATAACAGAAAGGGCTGGGGCTATCTTAAGGCCTGGGTTTTGCAATGCTTGACTTAAGCCGTATTTATAAATAAGGGGGCTAGTGCCTATAATATTATAAATCAATATAATAAATCCGAAGTAGGAAAGTAGGATTCTAAATTAATTGCGGATCACAGACATACTCTAAAAATAGGCTATCGTGAATCGTGCGACTTCCCTCTTATTAGGTTAATGAACTATGAATGCTTTATCTTTTCGTATGGCTTCTTAATCGAGTGTTTATATTTATCAAAAATAAATAAGTAGTTATATATTTCGATGAATGTACTGTGAACCAAATCCTTACCATTTTTGACACGGGATCTGATGACAGCGAGTAGACCCATGCGGTAGACCACATGGTCCAGAAGCATAGCCCTGTAACAAATTGCACATTAGAATACCTATTAAGGCAACAATAGAATTTTAAGAAGTAGAGCACAGCATTTTTAGTCGTTTAGCTCGACTGGGGAAAGTAGCTACCTCCTACAGGTGAGTACCAAGATTATATTTATGGTATGCTCTGTGGTCGGGCAGATTCTGCAATTAGGCATGCAGTTTCTGCAATTTAACTACAACATTGAGAGGGAAGCCAAGAGAAGGATCCAGCTGGGTTGGGCAGCGTTTGGAAAACTTCGTAGGGTCTTCTTCGTCACCCATACCGCAGAGTTTGAAAACGAAGGTTTTCAACTAGTGCGTACTACCCGTTATGACATACGGAGCCGAGACGTGGACACTCATGGTACGGCTAGTGCACCAGTGCTATGGAACGAGCTATGCTCGGAGTTTCTCTGAAGGATACGATCCGTAACGAGGTTATCCGACAGAGAACCAAGGTCATCGACATAGCTCATAGAATTAGCAAGCTGAAGTGGCAGTGGGCTGGTCACATATGCCGAAGAACCGATATCCGGGGGGAAAACGTGTTCTTGAGTGGAGACCGCGTCTCGGCAAACGTAGTGTAGGGCGCCCCCCAGCGAGATGGAGTGACGATCTGCGAAAGGCTGCTGGTAGGAAGTGGATGCGTCGAGCCGAAGATAGGGCGAAATGGCGCGCATTGGGTGAGGCCTATGTCCAGCAGTGAACTGCTGTAGGCTGATGATGACTCTGTGCTAAGGTTGACAGAGGTCATTGGGGAGTGGGGAAGGGTTGGCAACGCTTGAGTTTCGTCACACAAGGGACGCTTGCAACTTGTGTGTTGCAAGCGTCCCTTTTGTGTGATGCAACACCCCTGTGGCATCACAAACATCCACATGCATGGTCGTTTGCCAAATTTATCTTATATTTTTTTAAAGTAAAGTGTTCTGTGGTGCCTACTAATATGTAACTCAATAGTTAACGCAGATTCAATAAAACTTGGAAAACGCATGAAAAACTGCAGGCCACTTCCCGATAAAGATACCAAGATTTATACAATGATAAGGAGTTTAGAGAAGTTGGAGTGACGTAACAATTAATTAATCATGCTTGCCTAAGGAATAACTTGAGGCATTTAATTTGCTTAAGAACCTCGGAATTATAAGGGATATCGCCGCACAAACGGATACCATGGGTCCAGGACATGATTCTGGACCCCCTCATGTTGGAATTTTTCGTCGGCTTTTCCCAAATTTTTAAAAAAAAAATGAGTTTTTTTTTACTTTAGACTGTTCATAATCGTTATTCTTACGTAACCCAAAGAGATTTAAAATAAATAAGTTATTAATTCATTACTTTCACTAAAAGTAGCAATGTAAATAAAACTAGAAACGGTGTCTTATGGCGATATTCGCCTGCAGTCAGCGACATACTACGTAGGCACAACGTTATCGCGCGTTTAAATCGCGGTGTTCACAATACATTGCGCGCTCGAAAATGACAATTTCTATAACCGATCATTAGCGAGGTTGAATGACTTTCACAATTTGATTAGTGGCATTAGGTGTAGCCTTTTCGCGAAGTTTGCGTTACCATGCGAAATACACCCTGTATAATTCTATTTAAATTTTATACTTCGAAACGAGATAACAAAAAGCTGCTATTTTCACTGTGGAATATTATATTATCTCAACATTGGGGGACATTCAAAACTATTTAAGTCATCATACAGCATTCATACAGATCAATTTCAACATGATTTATTTTTATTGGTGTGAAAGGTAGTTAAACTGAAACCTCATTTTGGCGGAGTGGGCCGCACCACGGTAATGTTATCTAATACTATTACCGTGGCCGCACGCACTGCCAAAATATAACGAATACAATAGTTTTCATAGGACATCTCATATGAACATTCACAATCGATTTGACGCATCGGACTTGGCGTAAATGGATGTCTCCATTCTATCTTTCGTATTGTTTTGCATTTTTGTAGCCTAGCAACCAAATCGGTGTGCAACGAGCGTATCATGTCAAGGACCTAGTTCCGCCCCTTTTCAGGGGCATTTGATTAGATAGGATGAAAGCAGTTTTACCATATCTGTAATGGCTTTGTATGAAGTTTGAAATGAAATTAAATTTTACTTAACTTTTTTTAGTGTAAAAAGCAAAATTGAAAATTGCCACATTTAAGATAATTTTGAAACAATACCAAAATAAGCAATGCAAAAAGCTAATATTAAAGAAGAGAAAATCTTTATTGAAAACTTGATTCATGGATTCTTTTAGATCATTTTATATTTTGGTAAAAATCTGTAACAAAACGCAATCATAGTCGAAGTATTTATATCAGAAGGTTCGGATAATGATAATATCAATATATTACAATTGAAAAAAGTTGAATACAAATTGTCTCTAAATTGTCTAGTTTTTTGACCTATATCTTGTGAAATAATCACAAGATATAGGTCAAAAACCTTGTAATATCCTCCATGAAAAAAAAATACTTTTATATTATAAGACAACAATATTTTTTTATGTAAAGAAAATAATAAACATTAACAAAGTACATGTGTTATCTAACTAAGCAATGATAACACAAAGAATATTGTTATCTTTATTTGTTTGAACTACTTTGATTACTTACTTATATCCATTTTAGTGATTCAACAAATCATTACTGTACTGTGGTGTAATACTGTTTAAGAGATAACTATCAATTAAATAAATAATAACAATATAGGTACTATAGTCAGATAATTATTATTACTAGATTTCACCTGCATTCCCAAATAATCATATATTTTTACAGATATATTACTAAGATAGGTTTATTGTCTTATAAAGGAAGCTAAGATACATTTATTTAAAACCACTACTTTGTGTTAATTACAAATGCAGAGATATTTATGAGTCACATATAATTAACATAATCAACATGACATCAGGAAGGTTACATAATTAAGACAAGTCTATGATATTTCTTTAGAACTGTGTCATGCAATGTGGGTGCAGTATCTTTATTTAAAAATACACTCAATGGACATCTAACTTAAGTTCATTTTCCAAAAACGATCAGCTTGGCATTTAAATTTATTTTTCTTTTTTTACGTTCAAATTTAGAACAGTTGATACGAGTATTCATTCTAATATATTTGTTCTAGTACTCAATGTTATTCTATTTGGGATGATCCCCCATGAACCCAATGTTCGGCAGCGAACAATAAATGTTATTGATCGTAAAGTGGTTGGCAAAGTGCCAAATATTATAAATATATTAAGGTGCACCTACATCAAAGCACACCTAGATTGTGCACATGTCATGAGTGTATTTGCCTAGCCAGATTCACTGCAACCTGAATACCAGTACATTGGTTTCAGTTTAAAATTTACGCAATTGTTAATGAGGTTTTATGGTAATTGCAGTTGGAAAAATATTGATAGACGAGAGACGACGACGAGAAGAAATACATTATAAAATTTAAATGCCACATATACTTTTTTCTATAAAAATTGTATTGGATTAACACAGGTCGCCGTCTTTAAGGGTTGGTACTGTAACAATTGACAGTGTGGAATTTCAAGCGCTAACTTTTGTCTCAGATTAAATATGTATACAAACCTTCCTACCTTCTTGTGTCATTTATCAATAAACCTGGAATATCTGTTATTTATGATTATTTTAAGACATTTTTCTGCATAAGTGGGTGATCATATAATATCATTTTAGATACATTGCATGTTAAAAAAATCATACTTAATTAAAGGGAGTGTTAGTAGAAAAGTATTATTTAGATTAAAGGTAAGATAACAAACTTTTAATAAGTATCTATGCTCTGTAACTAATGATGCAAATATACTTAAGTTATGTTTATAATTAACTCCGAAGCCAGACCCCCCACATTGATAGACATGGCAACCAACTATGCAGTTGATAGTATTAATTGTTAGACAGAGTATTACTCCCAATGTTACATACTGATTATACTGTTGACATTTTAATTACTGCAAGGTCTTTATCAAGTAACATTTCCTTCCACAACATGCAATATGTTTTCTGGTTTACCTTTACACAGATATATGACTGATTTACTCATTGTTTAGCTTCATAGATTACTTCCAAGTCATTGACCATAATCGCCGATCGTCGTGACGGCGACTTCCCGTTATGAATTCGTTATAAACTATCATATAGATGAGTCACAAATTGATACAATAAAATTCAACACTACTCTTGAGAATTTGCTTACGTGACAATGTGTTAAGTACATGAGAGAAAGGTCTTACAAATACACATTTATTCGTTATTGAATGACCTTATTAGGGTCTTGTTTAGACATTTAGCTTAGTAATAAATTATTTTACTTACTTTGTGCGAAATCCGGCGGTGCCGTATTCAATGAAAACTTCACTCGTTTTTGGATGCATTTCTCTGGCGAACGCGTACACGACTCGTAAGCTACTTGGCGGCATTCTGGCGAAATTTATTTATAAGGCCGCAATTCGCTCAGGTACAATCACTTGGAATCAACAAACGAGATTTCTACATTCCCGCTACGAAGAACACTGTGCAAGTTTTATTACATTTTGATTTGACGTCTAACGTCACATCAATCGACTTTTTATTAACCTACCGAGTTAGAAAGTATACTAAAATAGCTCATGGCGCTAGTAGCCAATATGTATCTACTTTGTTAATTGGATTAGTTGGTGCTAAATAATACAGTCTACCTAACTTGATAGCGTTTGAATAATGTATGACATCTGTCAAAATAAATTGTTACAAGCAAATTTGGCTGCTGTCAACAGATGGCGCTTTAACACAAATGTTGCTATTCGACGTTAGATGGCGTTAAAATTAATAAAAATCCATAGTGGTTTTTACTACTCCATACTAGATAGCGCCACAAGTTGGTTGAAAGAAATACGTAGCACAGAGCTATAACTACGTTACCACATACGTAGTGTTATTCCAAAATCATGTCCTCGTTATATGAAATATACTATGTAGGTATTATGTTTTTAAAAAGCTGTGCGTTTTCTTTTGTCTCAGATTTGATTGTTTAATCCTAAGGTGTAATCCCTCGTTCTCAGTTTCACACTCATTCGAAACCGATCCTTAACTCCTGCAAAATTAAACGTTATTTATAACACTTATAATGATGTGTAATGGTAGCTACCTAAAAAAACCTACCTATACTCTATTTCACATAGGATGAGTCGTCAAGGTCAAGGGTTTTTTACCAATATCTAGTGAAATTCCATTTGATTACTCTGAAATAGTACTCACAATATTTCATGAAACCTCGATCTATCATAGTATTCCTTTATTATATCGAAATGAACATTAACCATTGAGAAATCTAATAAAATACCATGTGTCACCGAACTCATGTTATTTGAAATCTACTATAGTTAATAGGTACTGATGTGTAATTAAGTGATATATAAGTAGTTACCTAGGTTTCAGTGCCTAGCCAACACAGAACATTCAATAGTAGGCAGGCAACTATTATGGGCATCGTTAGTCTCGCATGACGTAGATAATGAAGTAGGCTGCGCAAATTAATTGACGTTTGGCTCTGTGCCACCGGCCAGCGGATGACCGACTGTCATTGATAGCTGACAATTTTACTAGGGTTGTCACTAAGGGAAAGCCTTAATAAGTTTCTAAGATTGAAATAAATATCATCCTAAAACTTTGACTGTGTTTTACCTCTATAGGTTCCCCTTTATCATTCGTGGAAAGGTGTACAAAAGTGTGTGAAAAGTTTTCAATGTATAATGGAATATTGAACTCTCGCAAAAGCAACTCATCATTTATTTAAATAGATAAAAACAAGTAGGTAACATAATTAGGTATTAAAAGTACCTAATAGTAATATAATTTTTGTCATTTTAGTTATAGCATCGAATTAGTTATGTTACTGTAATGGTGTTATAATTTTCAATAAATAAATAAATAAAATAAATAAATAATTAAATTATGCCGATTTCGCAGATTTACGTCATTTTAAAGACGATATTTGACATATTAAATAAATTAAGGCAATAAAAATCTTTTAAAACAAACTAAATCTCGCATTAAATAAATAAAAAGCAGCTACCTAATTCATTAGATCATAATTGAAATGATCTTTCATGTTGTGCAGTAAAAATTATAGAAAATAAGTAGCAAGTAAGTAATTTTAACTGTAAAATTACGTAAATCAGCGTAATCAGCAAAATTTCGTATATGGCCTCTTAAATGCTAAGTCATAAGAACCGCCTGCACTTAAAATTTTTAGTAACCCTTACTTACCGATCCACGTAAAGTAAGTAAAAACATTTAAATTTAAATTTAACTGCGGTAGTAATGAACGACAGTTAGCCGACGTCTTAACGTCTAAATTAAAACAAGGCAATCAACTATTATTAAAACTTGACCGTTATTTGAAACCTTATAAAATGAGATAGGCCTTCCTTGTTTTCTGCTCTAGACTTCCTTCTTTGTCTACCCAAATATTGCCGTCTCGCTCGCACATCTCCCCACTATCCACCCAGGCAGAGCGCGAGCTTGAGCCACGCGCGCTATCTCGTCATTGGCGTCCTGTTTTCTGCAACGGACGGTTGTGCCTAGCCTAGCCTAGGCACTCGTAAGTTATTTGTATATTTTATATACCTTTGTTCCTTCTTAGTTTATTAAAATAATAATATAATGATTTTAACGGTGTTACCGTTCGATATTTTAATTTAATTTTGATATTTTATGTTCATGTCTTTGAACAGCTAATTCTTAAACTATTTAATCTACCCACTTTTTATTGATAATTTTGCTTTTATTAATTTATTATCCTTGGTTTTTCCTAGGTTAGTTCCTGTTTTGTTCACAGTTGAACATTAATATTTAAATTACATCAAGTGCTAACTGTATAAATCACAACGTGCGAATAGTGATAACGGATACTGCCCTGAGCAAAAATGATCTAAAAAGCAGCGTAACACTGGGTCGAGTAAGGTCCTCAAGTAAATCCAAATGCCTCATATATCTCATATATCTGATTCTCGGATCTATAATAAAATTAATAATGACCGCAGGCGATGTTAAGGTGTCGAAAACGTTAGCAGTGCCGTCTAAATAACAATTTATTATATAGATTTGCCGCTGTAACAACTTTGTGCTAGCTTGTGTGTTACTAGTTACTTAAATAAACCTCTGTTGAGGATCTTGCAATGAAGCGGTGATTAAAAGTGAAAAGTGAAAGAAGTTGATTGATAATAAAAAAGAATTTAAAGTGTTATGTAGTGAATTAGAATTATTACAACTTATTTGTACTGAAATTATTCAAATGAGGAATTGTGATCCGCTAACCAGATATTTCGCCTGCCATTATTGCTAGTCTAGTTACAGTGCTTAAAAAAGTTTAAACATTTTTGCCTCTAATAAAAAGGATCAAATGCTCCTGCTTAGCAAGCTAGTCTGATCCATACACCAACCCGCGCAGGGCCAGGTGACTCAAAACATACCCGCGCAGGGTATTTTCGTGGATGTTGTGCCCGTACGCACATTCCCCATTATTATTAGCCCCGCGCAGGGGCAGTGACTTAAATCATACCCGCGCAGGGTATTGTCTTAGATCTTGTGCCAGTACGCATATTCCTTATTATTATTAACCCCGCGCAGGGGCAGGTGACTTAGAACGTACTCGCGCAGAGTATTTGCTTGGATGTTGGGCCGGCACGCACATTCCCCATTATTATTAACTCCACGCAGGGGCAGTCACTGAAATGTACCGGTGCGGGGTATTTATTCTCTTGGATGTTGTGCCCTTACTCCGTATGCACATTCCCCGTAATAATCAACCCTTTGCAGGGGCAGGTGAGTTGAAATATACCCTCGCGTGTGTTCTTTTGAGATGTTGTGCCAGTACTCCGTATGCACATTACCAATAATAGTCAACCCCTTGAAGGGGCAGATGAGTTGAAATGTAGCCTCGTGAGGTATTTTCTTGGATGTTATGCCTGTACACACGTTCCCCATATTAATCAACCGCTTGCAGGGACAGAAATGTACCCTCGCAGGGTATTATTTTGGATTTTCTGCCCGTACGCACATTTTCCATCATAATCAACCTCTTACAGGGTGACTTGAAATGGACCCTTCAAGTCTGGTTTCAAATACATCATGTCGCGCCTGACGCATATAAATCTTTGCGTGACCTTAGAATACACTCTCGCAGGGTACTACGTTTGGATGGTGTGTCTACGCACATTAACGATGAAAGGATTAAAAAGGCAGTGTGGTGTTTGAAAACCTATTTTGCTTTTCAATTAAAAATTAAATGATCCTGCTTTAGAAACAAGTCAAAGCAGATTTTTACTCTATCCCTGCCTCGTAGGGAAAAGGGACTCTAAATATATACCCTCAACGCAGGGTACTTTACCTAGATATTGTGCCTCTTCTCACAATCGCCATCTAAATCAACCCATGCAAGGACAGGTGATTTGAAATGTTCTGTCGCACAGTCTCTAATATAACCACCAACATGGGAATAGTTGGTTTTAAAATGTACATTTGCAAAGTCCTATGCCGAGATGCCTCTACGCATATTTCCCATCATTATCAAATCTCACAGGGGCAAGTAACTGGAAAATGTACCCTTACAGCGTACTCTTAAGTACTTGACTTGGAGGTTGGTGCCCTTACGGACTTGTTCTTATATATTTATCCCTCGCAGGGGTCTTACCATACTCGTTTTTTGCAAGGTGCTTAAAGATTGACATTTAATAATTTCAAAGCGGGACAATAAATTCTATTCCACCAGCAGGGTGACATCTAAGCACCCCCGGTTTATATACTGAAAATAATATAATACACTGTCGATGCGTATTGTTTTACCAAAAAACCGTTGGTAATGTCAAGTCATTCGGTTCAGTACTGTGGTATCAGATATCCACCCGCACCATTGAACATTGTCTGCTGATGCTAAAAAGTGGTGAATCTCAGTTTTCAGTTTAAGTGTATTCCGAACCGGTGGTAAATTCAACTGTATGTAACAAATTAACGTTTATAAGTATCAGGACCTAAACTGAATAAATGACTTTTTGATTTTGATTTGATCTCACTGACCTATTATAACGTGTGATACGAATTAAATGTTTATCGTATCGCTGATTTATTTCAACCCTGACTGTTTGTGCAAAATTCAGATCTCAGGCATGTTTTCACTAGTAAATGTGAGCGACGCACATACGAATCTATGACCAATAATGGCAACTATATTATACATAGATAACTTGCCTACCTTTCGGTCTCAGCCAAAAGTTTTTTGCTTAATTAACCAATGGGGTAACAAGCATATAGGGAATAAGGAATACCTATTATCGATTATTTGAATGACTTTCTCCTGCCTTCCAAGGCGTTATGTTTTAATTCTAAAACAAGAATGAATAAAATTGTGCTACAGAGGCTTACACTATGTTGACAAATTTACCCACCCTCGCAGGGTTTTTGGGGGTTCAATGGAATAGTAGAAATATTATTGATTTTCTTTCAAAATCACCTTAGAGCCTAATCGGTCTATTGAACGTATCGAGCTTGGTAATATCCCAAAAGAGTCTGCACTACCGTGATTCAGCATACTTTTTTGATTCAACTGCAATCGCAATCTCATTTTCTATTGAAATTTATAATCAGATGAAGCCTGTAAGCGCAATAAACAGTCGAACAGTTGTTTAGCCAGGTAAATGTTGCATTGCAATAACAAAGCACTCCTCGCTATCTCGAAAGCATGACAATATCTAAATTAAACGTCACCTATGTTCGGAATGAGGGTGACAATCATCTGATGAACCGTATCATCGTCATATGAATGTAACATTCCAATTTCTTTCATATATTAGATTAGATCCTCGTCTATTGTTACTGATTACCAACTACTGCTCGAGGAGCACTTACACAGCGGATACGCCTGCATAATAATATGGAATGTACATACTTAGTTGAAAGTTTTGTATTTAGACTAAAGCATGAATAAATGTTTTACGAAGAAAAAGCACCTTTGTTCCACGTGGAATTACCACCTAGCATAACATTACCCTCTATCTTGTTTAATCTCTAAACTGCTACCTCAGCTAAATTGGTTCGAAACAAACTTTTAGTAACTAATTCCTCGATAGTATTTCGAAGGGCAGACCTCAAGTTCAGAGCTTTGACAGTCCCATTCACGATACAGCGCTATCGATAGATACATGGACGGTTTTTCTACCTCCAAGTAGGTACCATAAGATGGTCTGGAATTATAGAAATATGAGTATTGGATTGCTTGTTGTAACCATGGCATCTTTGTTGAAAAATCGCTTCTAACCGTAGCTTGTTTGAAATAAAATGAACAAACTTAAGTAGTCCATTTGTCACAATGACTCCTGTACTAATAAAGTTATTAACTACTTGCTTCTTACACTTAGATGAATGTTCATTATGCTGAATAAGTCAGTGGTATCAAATGTATGCAGTTTTAGTTCTCATGTGTTGGTTGGACATATTTTGATATATATTGATACGATAGATAGTCGATTGACTCGTGTAATTTTTAGAAACATATCTAAAATTTAAGTAACGAATTTTGTATATCCAGACCGACACAGCGTTGTCTTAATTTTGTAGTGTGTTAAGGTTGCTTTCAACCTTGTACCTTGTGTAAGTACCCTTGTACCTACATGACTTCACTTTCCAGTTTTAGAACAAGTAAAAGTTATGTTATGATGTTACTTGTGTCGGTCTTTAAAACTTATATTTCTGGTTAATGTTTATGCAGTAATGTTGCTGGTGATTATAGCAAAATACCACATGTAAGTAAATATGTACTGTATGTAATTAACGTTTTGATTAGAATATATGATGTACCTACACGTGTCGGAGAATAATAATGTCGGTAGGTACATAGACTATAGCAAAACATATAGCTATACATTACTGTGTGTACAGATTGTATTCGCCTTTTATACGATAAACGTAACACAGCAAAATCCACCAACTATTGACAAGACCTGCCAAAGCTGCATCTTTAATAGGGTGCGAAATAGAATAATTCATCGCTGGTGCTGGCATAATCAGTTCAGATCCACTAAATCTGGTCTCATACCCATTAGAGATCTGCAACCCTTTCAGACAGTTACCATATAGCTAATAATAAGCCACTAATCGCGGGATCACATTATCTTCGCATGATTAATTAAATACTTGAATGTTGCTTTTCAATCACATACGATACATGTTTTTATGCTCATCAATGATTTGATTAAGATCTTTGCTTCTAGCCATTTACACCTACATATTTCGTTTGTACTTTATAAATAAAATTACAGTACCTCGCACATCTTAGTATTTTTGATACCTATTCTCTCTCACGATACCTTCAGACTTACACAGAAGTCTGTACACGTATGACCTATACTGGAAACATCACAGGTACCTACCTACCTATGTCACAAATAACTTTATGCTACAAGCATAAAATCACATTGGCATCCACTTTCACCAGGCGAAAACAAACACGTCTCATTTTATAAGGTTTCAAATAACGGTCAAGTTTTAATAGAAGCGTTTTACCTGAAAATAAAACGCATATTAAATACTTACCTTATTTGAAACCTTAATTTTTAGTTCTGCCTGGTATTTCGACTCAATGACGAGATAGCGCGCGTGGCTCAAGCTCGCGCTCTGCCTGGGTGGATAGTGGGGAGATGTGCGAGCGAGACGGCAATATTTGGGTAGACAAAGAAGGAAGTCTAGAGCAGAAAACAAGGAAGGCCTATCTCATTTTATAAGGTTTCAAATAAGGTAAGTATTTAATATGCGTTTTATTTTCAGGTAAAACGCTTCTATTATCCGTAGTGAAGTCATGGCGCGGGCGCTTTGCCGCGGAAACTATTAGGATCGTTTATGTGACGACGACGATACGACTCGGTAATTAATCCAGCAATTTTCATATAATGAGATTGTGCTGGAATAAAGAAGGTTGTCCACTGATTTAACGGACTAGATATTTTTTTATCTGTATGCAAAAATTAAACTTTTTAGACCATCAGTGAGATGACGAAATATTTTTGAATTTCAGCATACCGATCAGATAGATCTAGATAGCAGATCTACCTTTCTTGCTCAAAATGTATAGAAATATTATTTTTTTCGGCATTGCTTTGTGGTTGCCATAGTACTGGCAACCACAAAATGACTCGGTAGGTTAATGTTTATATATTTTTCAAAATAGGAATGCTCCAGTTAAGGATATTTTAAAACGTCGGATTCGATATCGGAAACGGATTTAAAAATATCTGAGGCGAATTGATTCCAGCAATTGCTATTTTAATTTCCGATAACTTTTCGATGAATCGAATTGATATTACCGTAAAGAAACATCAACAATATTCGAATTCGGAAATTACAAAAGCAATTGCGGAATATCGCCTCGGTAGATTTTGAATCCGTTTCCGAAATCGAATCCGAGCGTTTTAAAATAGCCCTGCTGGAGCATTCAAATCCAAGGTTCATTTATTTATTCCTTTAGATCGATAGTTTCTAAAACCAACTATACCATTGTATTTACTTACATTTTTACCTTTATCATTATTAAACTCAAATATATCACTAGTTTAACTGACAGAATGGCACAAGTGTATAAACCAAAGTATAATTTGTCATTAGTCAATCGTCACCGTCTCCAGTCTCCGTCTCCACCGAGCTACATTCATAATTAGACTCCTAAATGTGCTACAAGAGCTCCGAGACTAATTAATAATTAGTGCTCGTAAATATACCCGGTTGATTTGCACTTAATTAATGCTGGAGTTATCAACACGGCATTTTTGGATGTGGTCTCTAATTATCTCGCATTTGATAAACAAAAACAACACAAGACATCATATAAGAATAGATATACGATTATAACTGCCAGTTTCTGAAAGCCAAATCAACTATTATCAAAACTGTTGCCGTTTTTGTCATTTCAGGCGTCATTGACAATGGCAGGTATAGGTTTAACAAGAGATTAACTTTTATTTGGCTTTCAGAAACTGGTAGTATGAGAGGCAGAGCGTTATTTCGCTCAAAGAGCAGCTCGACTCGGAACTATCATACAGAATACCGCAGCCAATAGCTTAATTTTGTGTAGCATGTGGTGTATACTTATTATTGGTTATGCATTTAGCAATTTTTTTAATGTATGTTTTTATTCAATCTTTAACCCGTTGATTATAATATAATAATAATTTGAATACCTACTAAATACCTACTCGTACCTTTCAGTGCGGAACTATTATAGGCAACGATTACATGGGCAATAAGCATGTAACTTTTTCAGCCTTTAATGACTGTAGTTTATGTTCGCGGAAAGCAAAGCAATTTAAAGAAATTCTTAGTATACACTGGGGTACCTATTTGTTGCTTAATTGGGTATACTTCTTATAAGCTAGGTACTTTCTTACCTAAACTACTTTCGTTTTCAAATTATGTATTTTTTTTTTCATACAACTAAGTTGGCAGACGAACATGCACCGTTTGGTGGTATAAAGCGGTTACCGAAGCCCCATGGACGCGTGCAACACACGAGGCATCACCCACCCGTTACCGACATTCCCCCCTCCCCAATGAGCTCTAGAAAAAACATTTTATTTTATTCATTAAATTAAGGTACACCAACAGTTATTAAAATAGAGTTTTATATCATTGTCATCACCATGTATGTTTTATACCTACTAGTATTATAAAGAGAAAGCGAATTTTGTATGTTTATGTGTGGAGGGTTATCTTCGTCCTCTACTGATCCGATTCAAAAAATATTTCACTGATAAGGAAGCTACAGTATCCCTGAGGGCTATAGGTATTTTTTCAGTCCGGGACGGCTAGTTTTACATAAAGCGCCGTAGCACTGGTGCTACGAGTGCTACGACCCAGAAAGTTTAAAAAGTATGTATCCTACTATAATAATTATAGTTGTAGTATGTTTAAAAAGTATGTATCCTACTATAATAATTATAAGTAGGATACACATTTTAAACATTTTGGGTCTGTAACGGAAAGTGTATACTTCCCCAGTCGAGCTGCTCTTTGAGCAAAATTATGCTATGCTCTGCCTCTCTTAAATATTATCTTAATTAATATACCTATCTTGTATATTCTCAACTCATGCAATTTGAACTCTATACTGAGTGTAACGGAAAGGGTATAAAAATCCGAAGGGGATGAAGACTAAATCAGGTACAGACTCTCTAAAAAAGGTTTCAGCTTAAAATAAATTACTCAAAATTTGAAACAAATTTTTTGCATTTAAATTTATTTTTTTCGTATTTATAATATTATTTTGGATATTAGTATCAAATCTTTATATAATATTATAGATAAGTAACATAATTATGTACAACTAAGCTAATTAACTAACAAAAAAAAATGGAAAAGTGCCTAATAATAAAAATAAAAAATAAAAATATTTAAACATAGAAGATTATAAATAAAACACGGAATTTAGGTCGCTGTCTATGGGTAGGGTGCCCAAAAGACTGGCTACGTTACCTCGCTGGATAGCGAGACTTATCCTCTGACCGAGGTACGAGCCAGCCCTTTGGTCTCCGGATGTTTCTATTAGGCGCGTCGAAAGTTCTTTGAATAATTTAAGAGCCTCTGGGCCCCACGGTCCGAGAGTTTCTACTCCAAACGGCGCAAATATGTAGCCGTCACCGATGGCCGCATACTTGCGCCGCTTTAAGCTCTCCGCGGCAGTAGCAGCTGCGCCCGCCACCCTGGATGTCGACTCTAGGTGGGAATGTGCTACAGTATCGACGCATGTGGCGTCCCACACTAGCGGTTTTCCACGACACCAGGGTAACAACGTCATTCCGTCGGGCCTCTTACCATCGTCGTTTAAATTTATTGAATTAAAATCATAACCAACATGTCACCGGTCAATGAGGGTCATTATCAAGCATCCCTGGTGATGCAACACCCGAGGCATCACAATAAGCGTGCGTAGGGCTACGGTAACCGCTTACCATCAGGCGGACCGTATGCGTGTTTGCTACCTAAGTAGTATAAAAAAAAAACTTCGATTTCTTATATAATTATTTACATTCTTTAAAAGTTGCCGTGCATTATCACACACAACCCATGCACACAACTCATTTCCTATGTGAAATAGGCATTATACGTAGTATATTTAATCCCACCAAAAACACAAATGTACAAAAAACTCCACATGCACTTACTCTACAAGCCGTAACTTCACAAACTATACACACCGTAGTCAAAATATGTGGCTATGTGGAAACGGCCAAGCCACATATTTTGACTACGGTGTGTATAGTTTGTGAAGTTACGGCTTGTAGAGTAAGTGCATGTGTAGTTATAAGCTTGGCTCTACATGAGATCTGATAAATTTTTGACAGTACGAGCCATGTCTTGGCGGCAACATTTTACATAAAAATGTTTTTGGTGGGATTTCACTTCTTTTTGTAAGTTGCTTATGTTTTTTTTTTATTGAAATTTCCAAGTTTTATAATTTTTTTGTTGTTTGTGTACTAATACAAGCTTACATACCAAATTTCAGCTTTCTAGGACTTCAGGAAGTACCCTATGAGTTTTGATGATCATCAGTGAGTCAGTGACGAAATCGGGGTTTTTTAGATATCAATAAAATCTAAAGTATAAGAGCTTTGTTATTGAAACTTAATATACAGGGTGTTGTTTTGGTCGGCGACAAGCGACCCAGGAGCGGTAGTACAAAATATATATTCCCCAAAAATGGACTTAATTCCATTAAATATGATGAGAAATACCTTATTCAATTTGAAATAAAATTACTGCAAAGTATGGTTACTAGGCACGTGCACAGACTAGAGCTAGGCACAAGCCGCCATCGCCCCACCCCTTTACACCCTCGTACTCCCGTTGAGTATTATGTCTACCCTTTAGCTTATTACATGATTTTCAAAATTTTAATTTTTTTATTTTAATTATTTAAAAAAAAAATAAGTATTATTTTTATATTTTTTTAGCACCAGTATCATTTGTATTATCGACCCTGAGTCGCTCGTCGCTGACCAAAACAACGACCTGTATTTAATAAGTTCACTATTGACATCATGTCCTGAGAATTTTGTTTATCTGGTATAATTCAAACCTAAGTTATGAGGGTTCAAAAAAACGACGAAGCGCTAAGAGAAAAGGTAGGTAGTGCCCTTTCGCTTCGATTGGCTGTCTTGGCGGGGGGCACTTCCGTGCCCCCAGATTAGTACCGTAGGCAACCTTACCTTAACCTTAGTTAGGAATCAGATGGATATGTGTGTTTAAGTCCTAGGATTCGGGATATATTTACTGAGACAGCTGTGTGAGCCTTTTCAATTCTACTGTAGTGTAAATTTATAGTCTTGTAAATGAACATTTACATTTATTTATTACTATTAGGTAAGCTAATTAGTTATACCAACCGTTTACCTACATGTTTACCGGTATACGGTTTATTGCGAATCTTTTGTCTGACGTACTTTTATGAGTAATTTAGAGAGTCTTATCGAAGAGGTTTCTTCTCTGTGGAGGTTGAAGTCGAAACTTTACTAGGCCTTGTTTTTATAATACTCTCATTGCCTCACATCAAAAAGTCTGAGTCTAATTTATTTTATAAAAAATCTGAAAAACTTCACTCCCATCTTCTTGTGACCTTAGCAAACCTTTAAATCAATAACATAACTAATGACATCATATTTTAACAATAATTTTATATACTTTAGAGTTACCATTAATAAAATAAACACGACTTTTTTATAATTGTAAACTTATATAAAAAAACACTTGAGTTGTTACGCGATATCCTACCACGTGCAAACTAAATAATAACATGCATAATATAATATGTAAAGCCACAAATAACAGTATCAATTACGTCGTTTGTCGGCATATCTAGACAATCTGCAGTAATTCCATGTAATTACCAACATTGTTGCATATGGAATATACGTTTCCATTTATCTATAAGAACAATAGTTTAGATCTCATGATTACTGTCAATCATATTGAAGCTCATGTTCATATTACCTTTGTTATACTTGGAAAATTACTGCAGTGTTTAAAATACGAATGAAATAGTAAAGATCACACAAATTGTAACAATACATATTTTGTAGTAGACACTATAATGAAAGTTGTATACCTAATAAGTTCTTTTTAGGGTTCCGTACCCCAGGGGTGCCAAACGGGACCCTATTACTAAGACTCCGCTGTCCGTCCGTCCGTCTTTCAGTGGGATGTATCTCATGAACGGTAATAGGTAGACAGCTTATATTTACAGAGATTGTGTATTTCTATTGCCGCTATAACAAAAAAATAAAAATCAAAATGGACGCCCATGCAAGAAACGGTTTTTATTGGGTTTTTTTTTTCATAGCAAAGTTGAATTAGTTAATATTGTACGGAAACCTCAGCGTGCGAGTCCGACTCGCACTTGGCCAGTTTTTTATACTACGAAGCATACGGCCCACCTGATAGTAAGCGTAGCCATATGTAACGAGGCAACCCCCCCCTCCCAATAACTCTCAAAAACTCCTGTGCCATTTGTGCCTTGTTTAACAATGTAATATTATGTAACTTGGCCGCTTGGTAGGAAAGGGATTTTTACAAACTTTTATTTTACTTGCAATATATGTACCTATATGTATGTTTGTTCGGGTGGAATCTTGCAAGTCGAATCTCACCCACTTCCAGTGGTCGGATTGACTTGATATTCAGTATACATTCGTGTATTGGATGACAATGTAAGTACAGTCAACAAAAAGTAGTCACTCTAAAAAGCTTCCATAAAAAAATATTTTTTTAACAATGAACTTATTACGCTATGATTTAGTTCCAACACATGTATCAAAGTTCATTATTGCATATCAATGTAGTTCGCACTTATTACACCTTCCTATTTTTTCGAACATCGATGTTTTGAAATAATTATATAAGGCCCTTCTAAAGTCTTGGCGTATATTTTGAGGGATGAATGTATAGGTCATTAGTAATCAAGAAACAATAATAGAAAAATAATCCGTACATTGAAATTACTACATTATTTATAAATTAATACTTGGTACTTACTTACATAAAGTTCAATTTTGTTTTATTTTAACATAAAGGAGCTCATTTGTATTCATTAAAATTTTAATTTGTGTGATCAGTTTGAGAGAATAAAAAACTTAAAACATCGGAAGAACATCGATGTAAGTATAGTTATATTTTTTTTAAATCGACCTTTGTTACATCCCTACGAGTCGTCCGTCCCGCTTTAAGTATAGTTGCTATACTCTTTGCCGCGTCCTAGTTAGAAAGCAAGATAGTGTAGTGTAATAAGTAGCTTCCTGCTTCCTTGTTAGAACCATCCTAGTTAGGATCCTAAATATAGGAAGGTGTAATAAGCCCTTTAAGTTCCGTACAACATAGATTATTGTAATTATAATATAGTCGTCGATAATGTCGTATGTTGTGGGGGACATAAATGACTGCGCGGGCGCATGACACGCATCGACTCACGTGACTGATCGATGTGGCGCACGTATAGTTCGCAACATTCTACATCTTTGATATTAGACTAGTATAATAATATCCTGGGCAATTCCTCACACACGGTCATCTGATCCCAAACTAAACAGAGCTTGTGCTATGGAAACCAGATAACTGATATAATACATATACTACTTTTTGTTTGTAAATACATACATAATAATTACACCCAGACTCAGGACATACAGACATGTTCATGCACACAAATGCATGTCTTGTGTGGGAATCGAACCCACGACCTGCGGCGCGTAAGGTGAACCTTGACCAACTGCGCCAACTGGCCCGTCAAACTTATTTGGACTAATTAGAGTTGAATCTAGAAATAATGGAAGTTAATTCGAAATGTATATCTATTGACTAACAGATAACACTCAACCTAAAACGGTAGGCCTTAAAGCATGAAATCCATAGGAGTTACATAAATATAGCGTAGGGGTTTACTTTCGGAAAATCCTTTTATAGTTCAGAAAGGATTTTCCGAAAGTAAAACCCTAAGGGGGATCATAGGTCACCGAAAAGCTAGCTCATTAAAGTTTTCTAAAATAAAAATCGAGTTACAACGAATTTTTTGTTTCATCACAAATTATTTGGAAACTACAATATAGACATTAAATTGTCGACTCCAAATATTTTTCCTGTTGAGTAACAGGAAAAATATTCGCTTATATAAAAGACGATAAGAAAATCAGCCATATGCATCCTCACTGAAAAAAAGATTCTACAAAACTAGTTATGTAACTTGACGTTTTGCTTACATTTAATCAAATAATTTAGTAATGAACCAAAACTAGTTTTGTTACTGGTAAGTTTTAGTTCGCAAATCATTCTGTTTAGGTTATTGGTCATAAAATTTTGTGTTACGGTTAAATACATTTTTTTTTCAGTGCTTGTTTGCTAACCGTACAGACCACGGTAGTTGGCACGGAGGCAGCTAGTGACAAACAGACAGACAGACAGGCAATACTTCATCGTTATCTCGATCGTTTCCAGTTAGTTACTAATATTGAACGCATTAATTAACCCCACTACAGCTGTATGCCCTGGTACTGTGGGGTATTTAATGACCCAGCTATTTTGCTGCTATGGAGGAATATCTAGTTTGTACATATCTAGGAAATATCTTATTTTAACATGTTATAACATAAGTATTCTTTCTGTACGACGAAATCGGTAAACAAGCTTATAGCCCGACTGATGGTAAGCGGTTACCAATGTGCTCTGTGGACCTTACTCACGCGCAGGAACACAACATAGAGTTTGTAAGTATCCTGTAAAGTGGAGGTACTTCCCCAGACGAGCTGCTCTTTGAGCGAATAAACGCTATGCTTACTCTCTTGAAGTTTGTAAAGTATGATTTCTTAAAATGTATAAAGCAGAGTTTAGGATAGACGCTCTCGAAATGTGGTGCTGGAATGCTTGGAATATCATGGACAGAATTCCGTACAAATGAGTCCATACTCCAGGTACTCGTTCTATCCTCAGTAGTGCAGGCTCGCATCCTAACTTACTTCGGACACGTGTCGCGGCGTGGATATGTCTCCATAGAGCGATTGGTGGTGCAGGGTAAACTGGAGGGCACCAGAACGCGTGGAAGATCATCCATGCGATGGACCGACCAAATTAAGGCCGCAATAGACGGTTCATCAATGACTTTACCAGTAGGGCAGAAGTTGTACTTAGTATTTATATACTCTGAGGCAGAAGTATTGGAAAGAATGGCGGCGTGTTGTGAAGCGCGCCACAAATCACACGTCATGACGACCACGAACACTGTCAAGAGTGCAACGCATAAAAAAAAAACGGAGTTTAGCTTGTCATAATCGAGAATTAAAATGCTGACAGAAATTGCCAGAAATAAATGGTATTTAAAATCAGTGGTCTCAAGCTTTAATTGTAAGTATTTCATGCTGGATAAGGAGCATAGATATACTAATACAGACACTAACTATAACAAGAAGGGTAATCCAGAATGTATTTTAAAATGACGAATGTTGGTCCCAAAGTCATATGTAGTTTAATAGTAGCATGTGTACCTATACTTTATGCCTGAAAAGTGTGTTATTGTTGATATCTGTACAAAAATTGTAATATAGCAAAAGTTACCAACCAACAAAATTAAGTAATTATCTGGTATTTGATTTTGTCTGTCACGGATTTCTATTTTAGATCACATCAAAACGATATTACCCACACAAATACTGTAACAGCACTAGTAACGAACATGTATCATTACTGATATCATACCAAATTGTGGTACCAGTGGAGTAATAGGCGACCTTAATGGGAACGATTTGGTATCACACACCAATATAAACTGATCTCCCAACCCTCTTTCATATTGCACTTACTACTTCATCTACCGCAGTCGCTGCGAACTCTATCTTTATTCCAATAGAGTTTATTTTCGTTTGGATTAACTGTAGATATATCTTTGCAGGTACATGAGAGGGGGTATTTAATATGAAATTAAAGGTCAATAATAATTGGCAGTAGATATATATTAAGTTATTTAGTTATATGCCAGTAATTTCGCTATAACTATTAGAACAATTTTGTAATATCAATTTCATTGCTTTGTATTAGTGTTACGGTTATAGGTACTCTATGTATTTGCTCTTTATTTGATGTTATTCAATTATTTGTGTATAATCTACTCGTGTCTATGATAAAACGGAGCGGAGGCGTGTTTGCGTGTAAGCCGTTTTAATGTATGTAATATATTTAATTTTCATGTAATGGAATGTAATTTTGTTATAAGTTGTATTAAAATATATTATTATATATCTCTTTGGTAATGATATTAAGAGAGGTAGAGTGTAGCTTTCCAGCTTGACTGGGGAAGTACCACCTTACAGAATACCGCACCCAAATAACTGAAAGTTGTGTTCTTGTGCGTGAGTAAGTTCATTGGGGAAGAAGGAAGGGTAACGCGTGAGTGATACCTCGTGTGTTGCAAGCGTCCGCTATGGTAACCGCTTACCATCAAGCGGGCCATACGTTTTTTTTACCGAAAACATGGTATAAAAAAGATATAGTATTGAGTATGCGAATAAATATATATATTTTTTTACTGTTTATAGGCCTGTGTTTGACCGCAATCTCACCATGGTAAGTGATGATGCGGCCGAAGGTGGTAAGCACACAAAGCCTAGAAGGAACTGGCTCTCAAGTGCAGCTCTCGGAACACACCGAAAGGTGCTTGGCGACAGATTTTCAACTTGAGGGTGGTAGCCAGCCAGGCGGGTACTACCACCGTGCTATGGTTTCCTCACGATGTTTTCCTTCACCGAAAGCTCAAGCTCATTGTAGGATTCGAACCCGGGACCTTCGTCTCGGTATCCGACGTCACTACCATTGAGCTATCATCGCCTTAAATTAGCGATTATAGCGTACATTTAGCTACATCTAAAATTGTCAAGTTTGTTTGTTTGGATGTAGGAAATAATCTCCGTAACTACTGATGCGACTTTAATAATTTATACAGATATAATTTAAATAGCAGAATGGATTTGGATGAAACAGCGCACATAGATGGTATAAAAATTTATTCATAATTTTTATCCCAGGAAAATAAAAGATCCCTTGGGTCGGAAACCGGGGCTGCAGCTAGTATTAGAATGATGTAATTAAAGTGATTAATTAATTACCAGTTTTACATAACGGTGTTTAATATATGGGTACCTACACATACCCATTGGATAGAGCAGGATCCATGAGCCATCTTTTCAGAACCTATAAGGTGGGTAGTTAACAATCTTCTTATATGTGACATTAGACTAAGTAGGCAGTTAATACGAAGGCCTTTATTCGAAAGCCGTAAAAACGAGCTCTTCAATGTCGATGATACATATTATTAGTATTGCAGATGTCAACCATCTGTCCGCTGTCAACCGGCAACCTGAAATGTGATGTGGCGAAGGCGTTCGATCGGGTCTGGCACCGAGGTCTCCTAGCGAAGCTACCAGCATACGGGCTTCCCGAGGGACTATGCAAATGGGTCGCCAGCTTTCTGTCCAGCAGATGCATAAGAGCCGTCGCAGACGGTAGCTGCTCCGATAGCATGGACATAAATGCCGGCGTCCCGCAAGGGTCTGTGCTGTCCCCAACATTGTTCTTACTGCATATCAATGATATGCTGTCTAATGACGGCATTCATTGTTATGCAGACGACAGTACAGGGGACGCTCATTACACGGGCCGTGGTGGAGGAAAGCCGCGAACGGCTGTTGTCCGAAATCGAGAGTACACTAACTAGTGTCTCCGATTGGGGTCGACTAAACCTAGTCCATTTCAACCCCACTAAGACACAAGCCTGCGCGTTCACCGCTAAGAAAACCCCATGGTCTGTGGCTCCACAATTCCAGAACACGTCCTTGAACATCAGTAACAGCATTGGGATCCTTGGCGTCGACATTTCTAGCGTAAGCTGGCATCCAAAAAGCTCGGAGTGCTCAACAAAGCGAAGCAGTACTTCACATCGAGGCAAAGGCTGCAACTTTATAAGTCGCAAGTTCGGCCTCATATGGAGTACTGCTGTCATCTATGGGCGGGAGCACCTGGATACCAGCTTGCGCCTCTAGACTCGGTTCAGCGACGTGCTGCTAGAATAGTTGACGATCCCGAGCTCACAAACGGTTTAGAGCCCCTCAGTCTGAGGAGAGACTTTGCCTCCTTATGTGTGTTCTACCGCTTGTACAACGGACAGTGTTCTGAAGAATTGTTTAAGATGATGCCCACGGCCACCTTCTTCTTCTTCTTATTTTTAAGTTTGGCAACCAAGCCCAAATTAGGGCTCATTTCTGCCAGTGTCGAGTTATATTATAGTTTCCCGTCACGATAAATCACTTTCACATATGGTCCACAGTCAATCACCGTCCATAAAAGTCATGTTTTACTACAATGGTGGTCATTGTACTAAAACTCTTCACAGACTTTTTGAGACAACTTGAGAAGTTACGATACACATAATTCATTTCATTTCACTTCACTGGTGCACATGGATGATCTTTATTGGGTAAAATACCATCGAAAATACACAATAAAACTCAAAATACACGAATTTATGAAAATAAAAACGAAAATGCAACATCACTCTGCAAGTTCCCGCCAAAAAGTCCCACGGCCACCTTCTACCATCGCAACTCTCGCCATCGACAGGGAGTTCATCCTCACATATTGAAACCAGAATTGTTTCGAACTGTGCGGTCTCAAAGGAGCTTCCTTCCGCGGACGCTCAGATTGTGGAATGAGCTCCCTGCCGTGGTTTTCCCAATGGAGTACAGCATGGGGTTCTTCAAAAAGGGTCTGAAGAGATTTCTGCAGGGTCGGCAACGCGTGAGTGACACCCCTGGTGTTGCAAGCGTCCATAGGCTGCGGTAGCCGCTTACCATCAGGCGGGCCGTATGCTTGTTTGCTACCTAAGTAGTATTAAAAAAAAAAAAAAAAACTTATTAAAAATTTTTTTTTTTATTTGTTCCGTATTTTACGCGTCTCATGGTTTTGAAATCACGTGACATTGACGAAGTTGTGGTGGCATTTCCGCAAAAGCCATAAATAAGAATTGAATTGAATTGAAACTTGAACTAAAAACTTTACAATAGCTATCCTCATAACGTTACTTAAGTGCTTAATTAGATCAACATTAATTCTTGTTTTCCTGTAATAATGATCAAGATTTAAATACATAAAAATCGACAATGTATTACGATGTTTGTTCTGTTTGCATCGTCAATAGAACCGTCTCTAGTCTATGATTCAGCTTTGAGGATGCAACTCAATCTTCCAAGTCACAGAATATTATAGTGGCATACCAGACAAAGGTATGTGGATTAAGATAGTCGTGTTAATAGAACATCTATCATGTGAAATGTACCTAACGTCTGGCTGTGTGGTCCATTCCGATCCATTCATACAATTAGTGCGGGGCCGAGTGCGAGTCGCCGCCCTCCGTGCCCTATGGGAAAATGTTTTGAAAATAGAACTGTTATTTCGTTTTAAATTCTCTATGGTTTTGTATTTGTGTAAATGTTTGGAATATATATAAAGAATATACCTACATTTCTTTTCAGTGAAAATCGTTGCGTGCGACTTCTATTTGTACTAAACATTAAAAATTAAATTAAATTTAAAGGTACCTAGTTTTCCGAATAAATACGTCTTCTATGCGAGTCACAAATCCACCTCCGTATATAAGTATGATGAGAAAGCCAAACCAATCAACTGTATAGGGACTAAATAACAACTTTGTCATGGCAAGCTAACGCGTTTGCTTTTGCGACATTTCTCTAAAGGAATTGCACAGCGCCTCTAGCGGAATACTCCTGGTACTCATTTCTCCCATACTAATTTCTATACACCCTTTTTTGCCTTTTAGGGCGTAAACTGAATAAACTGAGTTTATATTTTGATTTGAGTAGGTAGATTCTTTATGTTAGAAGACTGACATGCAGGTAGTCCACCGGTGCTAAGCGAGAACCGTTGCCTTTGGTCAATATCAGGAGCTTTTGCCGACCAAAAGGCGATAAAACATCACCAAAGGATCTTCAACTTGAGGGTGGTACAGCTATCCTCAGCCTGTGAACAGAATATATGCTTATCATTTTCTAGGTATCATATCACTCCACCAACCAAACCAAGAACCAAATATGAAACAGAAGCCTCTATTAGAGAAGACGCCACACATCACAACTATGTTCCGTTCAAGTGAGGCCATCCGGCCACAATCTTTGTTGTAGAACGATGAACGAAACTCGTAAGCACCGTGAAAATCACGCGGCAGTGTTTGCGAGAACAATACTCCTAAAAGCGTTCTGATAGCGCTACGTGTTTCTACTGTCTGCTTAGACGACTAATTATTGTTTCAGCGCTAAAGAGAACTTTAGCTGACTCTTAAAAAAATGGGACATAATCTTTACTTATGATAGTTTCTCTATACGTAGTAATAATAGCTCAATGTCTATAATTTACGTAATCTTTCGTTTTTAATTTAAAAAGTCTCTATGTATTTCTTGTCCTATTACCACAAGCAGCAAGACATACATAATACTAGATAGGTGCAAGTTCTAATGAATTATAAACCATTCCACCGACCCATACATTTCATACTACGATACGATACAGAGCCAAGATGTAAGTGACGGTAATGTACGGCCCATGTAACCATTCAGCTTAATGTTTGTATGATATCACGATTTGGTATGAACGCGGCATCGAGGTGGTCTTCAGTCACATTGTAATGGAAAGTTTGTGGTTTTATTCCAAATTTGAAATGTATTTTTTTTTCTCAATTTATAAATTACCAGTACGGTACCTGGTGTTCTATTCTAAAATCGATATTTTTATGAATTCCATTTTTGAATCTGTATTGATTGCTTTTACTGTAATGTAAATATTACATTCATAGAAATAAATAAGTCCTACATGTGTACTTTGTTCCAGCCAGTAAGGGCAAATTCTGAACTACAGGTCTTAGAGAAAAACGCTGGAAGGAACCCCGTGCTGAATTTTGAAGAAAATAAAAATGCCATTAAAAAATGATATTTTTTTTTTTTTTTCTGCTTCTACTTCAAAATACGAACAACATTAAATACAACAATTTTGGTCAAAAATTGCTAGAAGTTATCAAAATTGACCTCTAATTGTTTGTCAGAACGGTAAGAGCTAATACTTTATGGCTAAACATAGTGAGGTCCCTGCAAAATCTGCTCCACCTCGTCAAACTTTACGCAGTATAAAAACATGGTCAAGGAAAATATAAAATAATATTTTGGGACTTTTTGGGATATCTTCTAGCAACTTGTGACCAAGATTGTCATTCATAATTTTGTTCATATTGTGACGAATAAGAGAATTTTGAAAAAATAAAAATTTTTAAAAATTCCATATCTCCGAAAATACTATTTTTTTTAAATTATTTTAATGCCACGTTTTAATATTTATTATATAAAATATGAACTTAAAAACCTTGTCTTTCGTCTGTTTGTTCTGAATCTTCATTTTACTACAAGTTGTTTTTATGAAGATTTCATTATTTAATCATTTCTGAAATTTTATTGTTTTTTTATCTGGTTACCATCTTTGACTAACGGACATATATATTTTCGAAGGTTACCATAATAAAAGCCTTGCGTGAAGATTTATTTATTCTTTTCCTGTTCACAATGTAGATACATAATAGTAAAGATTATGGAGAAAAAAAACTGGATCTATTTACTTACGATAAGTAAGTACTATATAACTCATAATATAAATTCTATTTAAAACTTAATTAATCCGAGCTATAAATGAGATAGATAATTCCAATAAAGTTATAAACCGACTTGACATAATAAAATTAGTACCTACAAATTCCACTATAACTCGATGATAATTCTTAGTTCTTAATAGAAGACCACCTTTCAGTCTCTATCGAGCAATAAATGAATAAAAACAATTACATAATTACAAATTTAGATTTACACCTAACAATAACGCTCTCACAATACACCACATACCTCACTCCACTGTAATAAGGTCTATATTTACATGCGGCGATAAAAAATATTGTTTTCTTGACGGCAAAAGGATGTTGGGCTGTGTGCTTAGGGTGTAGAGCGCGGCGTTATGAAAGAGCGGAAGCGGAGGCGTTTTTTATACAATAGATTATGAAAAAATAGGTATCTTATGCCTTATATAATGCAAATGAGGGTTTAATATTTAAAAATGTTGATTGTTTAACTGATATTATTGCTAATGTGCGTTTTATTACAATACTCATTCGTTATAGTTTGATGACTCCCGTAATTAGCGGAATAATCAAAGGCAATATTTACTTAATGCGGTGTGGCTTTTATCATTATTCTTAATCAAAAGTGTTTGTGCAAATAATTAAAATGCGAGGGTAATTTAGTTTTAAATATAGATACACTTTAACGATACTAGACTCATTGCATTTCTCAATAATGTATAATTTTGACATTTCTTAAAACGTGCAACGCCGCACCGCGTTAAACTTTTGAGTCTGTGAAAATAGAGCCTATACAATTCTATGCAGTACTAACGCAAACGACGCGAAAAAAGTCCGGCGCACAACCGTTTGTTTTCACACAGAATTTTTGTGTGCCGCAGACTAAAGTCCGTCGTTTGTGCTGCACCTAAATATTATTGAAGTTGGGACTACAGCTGTAGTACGTCAGTACTATTATCTATTATGTGGTTGTAGTAATCTCTCTTTAATTCTTAGGCCTTTATTGTAAAACGAAAATAAAAACTTAAGTCATGTCTCAAGAATAGATTGTGTTAATCGAAAATAAACATTATGATAAAAGTTCCAAATTCAAATGTTTTAATCTCGACTCAAAACTTGATCTTTGACTGAGTTAAAATACGGACTTTAGAGTATATCTTATATAAAAAATCCTGGTAATCATAATATCTTCATAACTGACTTTGATTTATAGATTGGAACAATACAATTTCATTGGTTATTGATATTATATGAATAAAATAATACTATCTACTCGTACTACCCCCAAATCGCTTTCCCCGCTCCGCCCGCCTAAGCACCCAGCCCTCACCCGTCGAGCGGCGAGATGAAAGTCGGCGGTCCGTTTGAGACGCGTATTGCGGCGCAATTAGGGCCCGCCGTAATGAGAGAAGCGACACAGCCACCACTAATCAGCCGCAGCGCCTTGCTTCGCCTTGCCTTGCTAGCTAAGAACTTTTGACTCATAATGTGAGATTGAAAACCAAGACACGATGCTCAGGCGTGAAATATGTCAAGTCCGTAAAGTATAAGTACTAACTTATTTTTAACTGTACTTAGTTGCTTACATATTATTTGTACGTAGTATTTATATACTCTGAGATATTATTATGTCAGTTAAAACACAACAGTTTTTTTTATTAAAACCCGACTGCGTAAAACAAAAAATACCTGAAAAGAGAAAAAAACTCCTTAAATACAGGGTGTTGTTTTGGTCAGCGACAAGCGACTCAGGAGCGGTAGTACAAAATATATATTCCCCAAAAATGGACGTAATTCCATTAAATACTGTAAATATGATGAGAAATACCTTATTCAATTTGAAATAAAATTACCGCAAAGTATGGTCACTCGGAACGTGCACAGACTAGAGCTAGGCACAAGCCGCCATCGCCCCAGCCCTTTAATCCCTCGTACTCCCGTTGAGTATTATGTCTACACTTTAGCTTATTACATGATTTTCAAAATTTTTATTTTTTTATTTTTATTATTTAAAAAAAATAAAGTATTTCTTTTATATTTTTTTAGCACCAGTATCATTTTGTATTATTGACCCTGAGTCGCTTGTCGCTGACCAAAACAACGACCTGTATAGAATTTTGAATATAACTAAAATTTTATAAGGTATTGCAGTCGGGGACAAACCAATAACATAAGTAAGTATGTTTTATTGGGGGGTGGGGGGTTTGGATGTGAAGATGTTTGTTACTCTTTCACGCAAAAACTACTGGACGGATTTGGATGAATATTAGCGTATAGATATATTATACTCTGGACATATAGGATACTTTTTATCCCGGAAGAACAAACGATCCTTCGGAAACACGGGGTACTGCTGGGACACAAGTAATAAAATAAAGTATATTTTAAGCACGTCGATAGTACACTATTTATTTCGATTACTGGCTTATATTTACAATTGAATACATTGCTTTTGTAGCTATATTAACTTCCCACAAAAACTCTTCGTACTTGACGTCTCGATCAATGCCTATTTCAATAACACGATGCGGTTAATAAAAACTACAGAGTTATTATTGATTATCTATTTAATGTCATATTTAATTCAGAGAATTTAGCACAAAACGCGTTACATTGCCTGTTTTGTTAATATTCTTTGCAAAGAGTTTACATTGAACGAGCATTCGACTACAGCCTTTTAAATAATCTTGTAAGAGTTGTATAATATAAGCTGATTAGAAAAGAAACCGATTCTTTTGTGCACCCAAAAAGAGTCATAATGTGACATCCGTTGATGACAGATGACCATCAATACATCATTTATTTACCACTCTAAAACCTCTGTTACAGTAAAATTAACCTTATCTCGCAAAAAATAAGGATTATATAAAACTTTACAGGTAAAAATGATGTTGGTTTTTCACAAGAAGGGTTTCGAAAGCTTAAATACAGAGGCGCTAAAAGGTGGTCCCGATTAATATATTTATTTGGAACGACATTGTTGAGTTATTGACTCTGGGATAAAGACGTTTGCATGACGTTTTAAACTTATTTTAATGTAGCTATGTGAAAATTAGCGTGGCTCCTTCAAAGGGCAATTCAATCTGTCTGCATCATGTTTACCGAGTAACAAAAAAGAGTAGTATGAAAATTTTTGTGACACCGTATTTGGGTTGGGAATTCAGTAACTTTATTCTTATGTGAATTATGCGGCTTACAGTTTTTGCTCTTTGAGCAAATAAACGATGCTCTACCTCTCTCAACTACATCACAGCAACATAGCTCTACTTACAAGTACCTATAGTATGGCTAGGAGTCAGCTCCGACCCCCTACTTTTCCTGTTGATCATGGACACTCTGACATCTGCAGAAAGTGCTAGGGTCCTACTGTTTGTTTGTCTATTACATTGTCCCACCAAAAACATTTTCATGTAAAATGTGGCCAAGACAAAACCATATGACTCGCACTGTCAATAACTTATCAGATCTCATGTAGAGCCAAGCTTTTATCTCTACACGCCCTAACTCTACAAGCCCTAACTTCACAAACTCTACACCTTAGTCAAAATATGTGGCTTGGCCACTATTCAATTATTTTTCCGTAATATTTGTAAGTTCTTGTAGTATCAAAACGGCCAAGCTTCATATTTATTAAATTTAATTGAAATAATGAACTTTAAATTAACTTTTAACAAAAAAAAAACCGTTTCCGAAGTGGGTAAATAGAAAACTATGTAATTGTGTAAGTGATTAATTATTCCAGAGTGGGTAAATGAAATAAATTTATAGTATTACTAACCCTTGGATCTGTGTTATCTCAATAAATGAATCAATTATTATTATTACTATTATGTAAAATTTATTTCATTAAGTATTCCTTACCGTACCTACCACCTAATTAATCATAATTTATCCATACTTTACCATGACTTAACAATGTATGTATATCATTATCTGTCACAGGATCCATCATGTGTCTATCCCCTGGGTACATGAATAGCAACACTAAATAATGCCAAGTACATCGGTCACAGATAATTAAACGATCCCATATTATACTTACATTTAACATCATTGTCCCATATTGTCACTTGTAGGGTGACTAATATTTAGCTAAAAATTGAGACAAGGAAGATAGTTGTGTGATGTGAGCATTTATAACCACATTAATAATATAATAAGCTATATGGTTAACGTAAACAAAAATTTTTTTTTTAATTTAATTTCCAATTGTTTTTCAATTTAACGTCGTCGTAGGGCCATCCATCAACACACAACATACATGAGATTAGAACTATAGACATAAGATTAAAAGGAAAAAAGGCAACAAATCCTGATGATTCCATTAAATTGCGAAAGTTTGTGTACCCATTTGTTAGCACGTTAGCACTCAGAGCTTCGTAAAGCCTGGTTTTTATTTGAGTGGATTTATACCTAAATACATAAAGGTCTTAAAATAATAATATTCTATCGTAGGTAATAGTTGTTCATATTGATTAGTAGGTACATGCACCCCTAAAACTGAGCAGGTGAATTAAAATTAATTGAGGATCGTGGCGGAAAGCTAGTAAAAATAATAAACGAACCACAGAAACGAACACGATGCTAGCTTGCTTATCGGTTTTCTACAGGATATATTTTGGAGAGTGTGCGCAGGAATTGTTCAACCTTATTCCACCATCCCCATTTTTACACCGAACCACAAGACGCCGGGAAAATTTTCACCCGTACGTTGTTGACATACCGAATATACGGAGACAGCGTTTTGCATCCTCATTTTTAATGCGGACAGCAAGGGAGTGGAACTTGCTTCCGGCGTCTGTGTTTCCTGACGGTTATAATCTAGGTACTTTCAAGGACAGAGTGAATAGATTTCTTCTGGGTAAGCGTGTTTCATCTTAGGCTTCGTCATCGCCCCTTATGGGCGAGTCAGTGGCCAAACGCAAGCCCATCTAATTTAAAAAAAAAAAAAAAAAAACGAATTCATGAAAAACAAAAACAATATCCATCTAAATTACAAAATATGGACACCACACAACATCTGCAGGGCAACAATACGCGTGATTAGCCGCGTCGGACAACTTTATCTGCATTGTAGTGTTGTCGCGACGATACGGTGATGTGTCGTGTTGACGCGTCGTGCGACACCGCGGCAACCGGCCGTGTCGCTGTCGGCTTGTCAACGAATCGCCGGATAAGGTCTGATGACGATTGACGATCAATTTCTATCTTTATTGGAGTTGAGTTTTGATATTGATGAAGTATTTGAATTTGTATATGGAACTAAAAGTATATTATGATTATAAGATGTAGGTAAAAATAATTTTGTATTCATCTAGTCAATGGTTTCATAGTAAGTACTTACCTACCAGCCAGCGCCGGCCCTAGCCCTTGATCATGGTAGAGCGAGATTGTCTTTCGGCGCCTTTTGATTGACTAATTGATTTGGCTGGCTACAAACAACGCAAGTGTAGAGTAACCGGCAAACTTGGCGTAAACTGCACAGAAGGCAAATTTTTGGTCTCTTCGGTGCTGGAGTGCAGTGACTGGCGCGGGAGCGGGCGTGAGACAATAAATTAAAATAATATACGAGTACATTTATGTTGCCCGCGCAAACCATTCCCCACTACGCCCAAATTGTGCCAAGAAGTTTGCCGGGATCTATACCCCGCTTCCTGCTGCTCCGTTTCCATTCAGCCGCGAAGCCCCGAATCTCTCAAAAGGCGCATAAAATGTTTATTCGCCCTAGACTGCCCTAGAGCAAACGCTCCTCGCTCGCTCGCTCTACAATAGGGGCGGCGCTGCCACGCTGGTACCAGTTCTGTGTATGGCTCGTATGCCTGCTTGTTAACCTTCCTACAAATCTAATCCTTCACCTTCCAAATTATTTCCATGGTAAATCGCTCAAATCATTAATATTATAAACTAGCTGTCCCGTGCGGCTTCACCCGCATTCCCGAGGGATCGTATGTTTTCCCGGAATAAAAAGTATCCTATGTGTTAATCCAGAACATATTCTATCTGTGTGCCAAGTTTCATCCAAATCGGTTCAGTAGTTTTTGCGTGAAAGAGTAACAAACATCCTTACATACAAACTTTCACGTTTATAATGTTATAGTAAGGATTCGACAGCAACTCGTATTTTTTTTTTATGTCAAAAGGTTGACAAACAGGCAGACGGTCCACCTGATGGTAAGTGGTCACCGCCGCCTATGGACATTTGCAATACCAGGGGGATTGCCGATGTGTTGCCGACCTTGAAGAGCTCTTTTTACGCCCCTTTTGAAGAACCCCATATCGTAGCGCTGAGGGAAAACCGTAATGGGGAGCTCATTCCACATCCCAATAGTCCGCAATAGGAACATCGTCGTCGTCGTCTGTCTCATTGTTACCTTTTCACGACTTAGGTACTACTTTCTATCCAAAAACACTGGGAGCACGGGCAAGGTTTTCTATAAATCGTGTGTGGCCATCAGATGTGCCTATAAATTCTAAAACACATATCCATAACACATTTCAAAGCAATCACGACAAAGGAGCAATCAATCCTGGTAGCTAAAACACTCGCAGTGTAATTGAGCGCAATTTCAGGTAATTCCCCGCATCCAGTATTATACTGCTACCGTATGTAAAGTGGAAATGTCAATTGATTTCATAATGGTTCGAATGGTCTACGATTGTAGATGAAATGTATTGATTTAAAGCTTTACTTTTGCATGTGACTTCGTTTGGAGGTAAAGCAATGTAAAGTACATCGTATTCTGAAATGAGTTTCGATGCAGGTAAATATCATGAGGATACCACATCGAGGAGTTTGTTTTATACTATGAAGTCCGCAAGGATACGGCCCGCCTGGTGGTAAGCGGTTACCGTAGCCATATGGACGCTTGCAATAACCGGGGCATCACTCACCCGTTACCAACCTGAGCTCTGGCGACCGCACGCGCAGGAACACAACATCCAGTTATTCTGTAAGGTGGAGGTACTTCCCCAGTCGAGCTGCTCGTTGAGTGAAAAATAACGCTCTACCTCTTTCAATATAGAATAGGAGCTACTTTGGTCTTTGACCCTCACGATGCAAATCATCACCGAGCATCTGCCGGCGTATTTCAGTAGCTTCACTGGAGCACCAGTTCTCTCGTAAGGTTTGTGCATGACCTTTTACTTCATTATTAAGGCGATGATACCTATTATGGCTGATGGGTTCGCTATACGCAAAAATCGTACAATGGCATACGCGTTCAATATAAAAATGCATTCAGGGCACTGTTTTGGCTGCCACGCTTCTGTAGCGCGTCGAGGATGTTCGCTGAGGCAAGCGTAGACTATTTTTATGCTACGACGCGAAGGAGGGCAACCTCGGTCGCGTGCAGAGTGCGTGGCAGCCGGAACAGCCTCCTGTGTGTGATTTCGAATCGTGTCGACGGCCCGCTTCTGAGACACTGGATGTCGCTACATGCACCAGTGTCTCAGGAGCGAGTCCTGTAATTTATTTATTTTTAGAAATTATTATATGTTTACTAATGTACAAAATAATATGGATGATTAGTGATATCCGAAATAAATGAATTTATTATTATAGCTCAGAGGTAGCGACGTCGAATGCAGTGACTTTGTTACTTCAATGAGCGTGAGCTTTCAGTGAAGAAAAACATCGTGAGAAAACCTTGCACGGTGGTAGGGTACTTTGTAGTACCCACTGCCAGGCTCCCACTCTCAGGTTGAAAATCTGTCGCCAAGCACCTAGCGATGTGTTCCGAGTTCCGACAGCTGCACTTGAGAGCCATTTCCTTTCTAGTATTTGTATGCTTGCTTACCACCTTAGGCTACATTAGTTACCATGGTACCGTAATTGTAGTCGAACACAGGTCTATACTTAAAACACAAAGTAAAAAAAAAATGGTGTTTAATAAACTTCTAAAACTAGAAGTTACAATAAATAAATAAAATAAGCCCGTATTGCTTTTTGTAACAGTCAACACTTATATGCCTCTATGATATAAATATGAATATTATAAATCGGCATCTGGTTTAAAATTTGCCACAGCTTGTCTTTCTATAAAGGCCTCCTCTAAAGTTTTCCATTTTATCCTATCCCTTGCTTCTCGAGTCCATCCACCCATCGATATATTATCTTATGCGGGTACCATTCTACTATTAGTTTTATCCGTTTTTCCTCAATTCCACAACCGCAACCATATGACAATACATGTATTGAACACTTTCCTCTTTTCTTTCATTGGCATTTCTTTATTCTTCATGACTTCACTGAGCGACCAAAACCGTTTACAAGACCAAAAACGTTTCTTCTATCTATTCCTTTTTGTTTGGTATAGTAGATGTACTTCGTAACATGCTCTATTGGTCATTATTTTTGTTTTTGTCGTATTCATTGACATACCAGCCAGTTACAATATAAATTCTTAATTCTAATTCTGACATTATTTTATTTACAAGAACCCATATAATTTTGCCACTGTTTCCTATAATTTCACGTGAAGGCTTCCGGCTTACTACAGCAACATTAGAATCAAATAATCATAACTGATTACCGGCCACACATTGCGATGTGTTGGAGTTAAATAGAGACTTGATGTAATCGACTCGAAATTGGGCCGATTTGGGAATAAGGTCTATTATGACTCATAATCGTGCTTGGGTACTTGGGCCTGCGTGATTTCAGCTGCACTTTTTTGGTTCCGTACCCAAAGGGGATCCTATTAGTAATCCTCCGCTGTCCGTCCGTCTGTGGACTGTATCTCATGAACCGTAGTAGACAGTGGAACATTTGTCAGACTGTGTATTGCTATTGCCGCTGACGATTTAAGGCTGATAGAAGAATTGAGAACCAGCAAGAAAATACTCCAATGAGGCGTGATAAATTATATAAAATTAGTAAATTTTAATTTTATATTTATTATTTGTTGTTATAGCGGCAATAGAAATACACATTCTGTGAAAATTTTAACTGTCTACGTATTATGGTTCATGAGATATAGCCGCTGACGGACGGACGGACAGCGGAGGCCTAGTAATAGGGTCCCGTTTGGCACCCTTTGGGTACGGACCCCTAAAAAGGAAATAAAATTAAAAATTATAGTGCGGCCCCCTACAATTAAGAAACGTCTTTACGGAACCCTTCGTGTGCGAGTCCGACTCGAACTTGGCCGGTTTTTGTATATTGGTGTGATTGTAATCTCTTTAACCTTCTACAATTATATTTTTATTTAGGTATAGACTTATAGTGTATAAGCAAACTTATACTGAAGACTGCAGGGTAGGCAGAAAAAAACTGGCATAGCTTCTAAGTCTTACCAGTTGAACACTGAAATAATTAACAATAACATCTATAATATAATCAATAATTACGTCCTGAATAAAGTTTGAACCTTGGTTTCCTAGTATACCTACATGATCATAGATTCATTATGTCCAGAGGAACGATGTCCAAATCATCTGTTTTGAAGACGGAGAGAGTTGTAAATCACTTTAAACATCTTTAGAATATGGACTCATTATCATGTTGATAGAAAGTTGGTGCCAGCTTCATTAATACCAAAATTTACATGGCTTCACCTTGAGCTGGTTGTAATGGGATGATAATCCCAACGGCCACCCGCATTCTGACCCACGACGTCTACTTATTACAATTTATGTGTTGAAACTAAATTGAGATGTGTCATAATGACCACACCCGAAATTACAAACTGTAACTTTTGTGTTTTCCTGTTGCTGACACCGTGTTTGATACCACACTTTTCGGGCTGTTCTGTTTCTTTTTTGTAAAATGTCTACTGCGTTTTGTAAATTAATTTTCCCAATTAAAATACTTTGATTATTAGCAACTAAATAATAATAAAAAAGACGAAAAAAAATAAAAAACATAAAAATTATTTTGTAATGTTTATCAATTAATTAATCATTAGGCATATGTTTTTTTTATTTGCTAAATTGAATCTACGGTCTTATATACTCATTAAATGCTATTTTACTAATAATTGATTAAATGGACACATAAATATCATCACATTATTTGACAATGATAGTAAGGCGATAGACAGATATGTGACAATTTAAACAGTGTTTAAGTTAGGTAATTAGCATTTTAAGAGTAAGGAAACCTAAATTTAAATCAGTCTGCTAAAAAAAACTACGATTCAGTCAATAAGGTACAAATCTAAAATAATTTTACCAAAAAATTCTCCGATAAACAATAGTCAAAAGCGTTAACCATAACGCGCTATCCCCCACGCCTGCGGGTCCTAGATACCCCTAATGACACAACCCTGCGCCCGCCTCATAATGCGGTAGCGGGTACTTCCGTTACCCATTTCCACAAAATAGTTCGCCACCTTTAAATATAGGGTAGTCACCGAATTATATTTTGGGATAGAGATGTCATTTATTAAATTGGAATGAATTATTTTTTATGATGATGATGAACGGTTGAATTTTGCACTGCCTTTGTTTTTTTTATTGCCATGCTATCCGAGAAAGATGCATGACGGACGAATTATTTAAATTCGTACTGGGTCTTACTAAATCTGCTTGTTATAGTCTCAATCTAATATTAACGAAAGAAAATATTTTTCTTTATGACTACAATTTCAGCCAAAGGTGGCAAGCATACAGCCTAGAAACTGATTATCAAGTGTAGCTTCTGGATCCGGTAAATTCTTTTTCTACATGAGTGTGTTATAGATATATATTAGAACTAGAAAACAAAGAATGAAAGACATTTATTTTGCACTGACACATAAACAAAAGCATAAATAAAACTGTGATGCAAAAAATCAACTATCTCAGCTCTCAGGAAATATTTAAAATAGCTTCAACTGTGACCACCGTCATGGAAAAACTAGTACTTATTATGCAAAGAAATTACCTATTAGACTCGAGTAAAGACTTTCCTGGCTTTCCTTTACGAACTGCTAATGCATCCCGGAAGGCATAGGTATAAGCAAGGAAGGGAATATGTAATTAGACTAGATAGGTACATAATATACATACTTCTGAAACTATTATGTTTATATTCGCATTATTATAGCTTAGAAAGGAAATAGGCGGGTTCAACAGCAGTCCATTTCCTATTGGTAGGTATAAGTTACTAAGTAATTATCTATCTAAGTAGGTACATGTCGTAATTACAGTAGAGTCTCACTATTCCGGCACTTCTTCAGTAGTGGGTTACGTGCAAAATTCCGGCACCCTCTGCTCAAGCCTCATGTTATAAATGCCACTGCTTTCTTTCTATTTAATGCTTTATTTAATTTACTTATTATGATTTATTCTATGCAATCTAATAATAATCAGAACAATCCAATAATCCGGCATAGTACCGAATTAGTGAGACTCTACTGTATTTAAGGTATAGGATAGGTAGGTGTATTTGGATGTAGGTATAGGTTTGTTTTTTGAACCAAGATATTTTAATAAAAATAATTAATTGTGAAGTTCTAAACTGTAATCTGTGTAAAATCCTGTAAAATCTCATTATACCTACTTTTCTCCTATTGGTTCTACGTATTAAGTATTTATAAAGACCATTTAATTTTACAGGCTTCTTTATTATTTTTATAAATTTGTCTAGTTCCCTTTAATAATGGAACCATTGATTATTTTGTAAATGCATATAATTATGATATAAATAATATAAAAATAAATCTAACCGGAAATCGATATGATTGACCAATAATGGTGCGGGAAAGCGAGCAATATGGCGTCAGTTCCGGTTGTAAAGTTTGTGGGAAATGGAATCAATTTTAATAACACGGAGAATTTGATTAGAAAAGGTCTGTTTAATTTGTTTATTTTTTGCCCACTCAGTGGCCAATAACATACCAACTTTATTGTTTGTATGGAGAGTGTGGCGGGGAATATTGGACCGTTCTAAAAAATGTAAAAAATTGCCTAGTTTGCATTCATTATTTTATTTTTATTGGATCTTAGAAAATGTTATATTTGTAAATTGCTGCTTGATGACAACGTTATACAAGATTAACTTTAAGATAGGATATGATTTAAGTAAACCGTTATTTACCTACCTAGAATAGACATATCTAAAATACAAATTATAACTGATTTTGGATAGGAATTCATGTCATCATAGTAGGTAAGATGGGAAGCTATTTAAAAGCCATTGTTATTTTCACAAGGATTATTATTCTACAATAAAAAAGCTTCGATGTGAAAGCCATAAATAAACAGGGGTATCCCCGCTCTACCCTACATAACACTCAATGAATACCAGTCACTGGCCCCATAAAAACAAAACTCAATGTCAAATTAGATTACTTTTTCCACATCAGTCACCCCAAAAACCACAGAGCGTAAAGTTACGCGGAAAGTAAACATAACGTTCCCAAAATGGCAGCGCGTCCGTTACGGTGTCAATTTAAATATGGTTCAGTTTTATAATTAAATTATTTATGTTTATTATGACATAAAATTATTTTTAGCTTTTTATTATGTTATAAAATAATTCTTATTTGTATTTTTTGATTTAATTATGGAATCTCAGCTATAGGTAATATTATTAGTTTGTTTTTTATAAGAAATAAGTAAGAATAAAATACTTAGGTTTAAGATATCCGGTTTTTTTGTTATTACGAAAAGATGCTATTCTAACCATTATTTTAACTCAATTGCTACGCAAGTTGGTATTTATAATGACAGCGCAAATTAACTATGGCGTCTTAAACGATAAGTAATTATAGAGTAATTATAAACTTTACCAAACATAGTGGATAGTGAAGGTATTATTGTGAGGAACACCTGTAAATTCCCTTGAATAATAAGTTTACGCTAGTTGCTGCTACTCCAAGTTTCGACAATTAACCGATGAACAATAAATGAAGGAAAGTGGCAGTTTCACTAGTGACAAACGTCGGCCTTATCGACGCTAAATAATGGAGCGAGTAGTTAGACTTGCGTCTTCATCCCGGTAATTAACCGACACCCCCCTCTCATCCCACCATCCTCGCCCGAGTCCACCCGCGGCGAACTAAATTAATCACACCACGAATCTCGCCCCCCAATCCAGGGCCGGATTAAAAAGTTTTATTGGAGAGCTGAGTGTGACAGCCCGGCGCGCCTAGCGTACACCCATCCACCAATCCTACCGCGGCAGCTATAAAGCCACGCGCTCCGATTGGCCGGAGCTTAATGGACCACGCCCACCTTCACCGCCCGTGGCAGGGCTGTCACACGCCACGTCAGTTGACCGAGGCGCGTCGACCCGTCAGCCGTATCCCGTGTTAGCTTGGTGTTTTTGTGAGATAAATACAATCAACGAACGTTTCGATTTATTCGGTGACTGTTGTGTGATGGATCTGTGAATCGAACAATGGAGGAGGAGTCGATGTCCGGACATAGCTGTTCTGAGGACGATATCAGTGTTGGACGTCCGTCACCGGCACCGTCGCGGTCGCCGTCCCCGCAAGACTACTTCAGACCCTTGAAGCGCTTGAAAATGGCCTCCGAGCCGGTGGAGGAGCGACGAGGGGACGGTGTGAAAAGTTTTTCTATATTGGACATTTTATCTCACAGTCCACGTACACCCCCGCGCATAGTTCGTCCTTGGGACGCGTCAGGTTTCGAGAGGTTGCAGCGGTTGCAGCGCTTAGCCGGTGCTGCCTTGTTGGATGGAGAGAGATGGAGGCTAGCGGCTTTAGGACTCTTGAGGCCTAGAGATATGGCCCCAGCGGAATGCTGTGACTCTGTTTCGGAGAGGTCCTCCTCAGCGTCTGATTGTTGTTCGGAGCCACGGAGAGCGTCGCAGCAAGGGTCGAACGCACCCCATACTCCCTTGGACGCTTTGTTTCACATGACAAGCAAAACCTTCGAAGCAAATAATGCTGACAATGGAGGTAAGATACCTATTACATTTTATTACTTTACATAACTTCTGAACAATTTTTAAAGGATTTAGCCAATAATATTTTATTGTAGCTCCATCTGGAAATTTTACCTCATAATTTTCATGGCAGATATACCTATAAGAATAATTAGAAAGATATCTCTACATTCATACCGTTATTCTAATAAACCGTGTTTTAATAGAACAATTAAATCAAATGCAATTATGAATGTAAAATGGCGGAACAATTTGCAATATAAACGCATGTGATTGTAATTAATTGAAAGTTTAATCTTAAATAATTGCCTTCCACTGCACTGAGTGAGTGGCGAATATAAATTATATAAATGAAAGTAGATTTAACTATATCAAATTAAGTACATCTTCTAATTTAATAGCAGACGGAATTTGATTTATACGAGTAGTTTATATGTATTTTAAAGACCAACATTTTCACCCGATTTTCTATCTAACCATCATCTTATTTGGTACCTATATTTGTATTATTCTATAGTTTTAATTATTATTTGTTACAACTATCCCAATTCCAAAGTTACTAGAAAATAAACGTTTTGCGATTCTTAGCGAAAAATCATTCAAGTTTGCGACCTTTGCCTTACCTACCGTAATTTTACCTATTAGTATATATGCATTATTAGCAGCCATATAATATTGGAAGGAAACAAATAAACATTTGAAATAAGAACATTTTAAATATATTTCAGGGCACATTTCAAGTATGAATTACGTTACAGTTTTGAACTGGTGCAAAACCCGGCGATCATGTTTAGTCGTTCATATATTGTTTAATGTGTATTAATTGCACTAATTAGAGGCCATTGGCGGTCTATTGAGCGTTCACTTGTGTTATTAAAGCTGACATTATGCCTGTGTACCTTTTGGCATAGGCGGGCTTATGTAGAATGATCTTGGCAGTATTATTACTAGGCCTAATACGTGCGCTTAATTTTCAATCTGCAAAATTTTCCTTTTAACTTTTAGGTCTAACAATATAGGCTTTATAATAGTAATAAATACTACATATATATATAATTAAAGCAAATATAATTGATTAAAGTTAAAGAACTTAAGGGCGGTATGTAAGCTAAACGTCATAAACAGGGTTCGCTATTTTAGTGGTTTATGAATGAAAACATGAAAGAAATAGTAATATATGAACATAAACATAAAACCAAGATACTAATTAACAGATCCGTGTTGGCCCTTTTTTTTTAATTTGCTGCAATAACTAGCAAAAACATTACAAATATTACCAAAATCATAAAAATCGAGGTTTGCCTCTTTAGTGATACCATCAAATTTAGAATCCATTTTGTAAAAATTATGTCTAACATCGAATCACAAATATATGTACAACAGATCCGTGGGGCCACATTTTCATTTTTTTGTTTAAGAATAATGTAATTTATTTATTTATAAGCATCAATTTTGCGACGCCATTTGTCCATACATTTTTCTATGAAATGTCAAGTGAAGCTTTATATACAAGACGCAATCGCGAAAGCAGTCAGTTCCCCCCAGTGTCCCAAGGTGACACCACGTCGCTTTTTATTGACACCGGAAATGACGTCATCCACATATCTGTATACATACGCTTGTTAAAAAGAACATGATAAGTGCATTTTTATTTTTTACATTATTAGAGTTATGAAATACACCATGAACATTTTTTTATGGTCATCAGTATTCATTTCATGACATGTTGATACGCCCATAGTCTTTTTGAAAAAGTCCCGTATGCCAAAATATTTTCCTTGTTCTCCCTCACAGCTATTGATTGCTTATTTTGTTTCTTGCTTATAGATTAGACTAGTCTTATTCATAAAATCATAAATAAGTTTTTGTATGGTGCGGATTTTTACTTGAAGGTAAACCTTAATAATGTATCGTCGATGCTGAAAAGAAGGTTAGGATACGGCCATCGAAATAATATAAGTATTTTATTAGATTTCGCGTTCCGAACAAAGAAACCGTCGAGCTTGGCGACAGCGGGGGTAAGGTGGGGGCCTGTGCGAAGCGAGTGTGCAGTGGACTGACTGTTGCAGTGCTAAATCAAGCTGTGTCTAACCAAATTATAAAAACGATAGATAGATGCTTATAGATTATAGTTTTCTCGCGACTAAAATATCTTAAGCGCCCATGAATTTCATAGCGCCTACGCGTTTATTCAACGTGTCGTTCCTATAGAATTACACCGCAGTCGTAGCATTTAAATGAAGAAATATTTTTTCTATTGTGATATTACGATATTATTACCTATTTATTCACTTGAACAACAAATAAGTTTACTTACTTGACTACTAAATTGTTACTTACGTCCAGGTTTACACTCAGGTTTGATTCGATTTCTTGTATTATTAACGCTGCTCGCGTACGCGCCCATCTCACAGAAAAGAGTTCTAGAGTTCCGCGTTCCGAGTTCCGAGTTCCGAGTTCCGAGTTCCGAGTTCCGAGTTCCGCGTTCACTACTTTACACACAGCGAGCGAGCAGTCTAGAGTTCTAAAGGTAAATGGGCAAATTTGCATGGAGCTTTTCCCTTTGGCGGCCAGCAATAATTTCTGTTTTCTATTAGGCAATAATATATTAACAAAAATATGAAAGCTTAATACTGTGGTGTATTTAGAAAAAAAATTGTAGATTATTGAAGATTTAAGAAATAATTGGAGATATTATGAAATTGCAAGGTAGTTGCATTAAATGTAATTAGTATCCCGTACCAAAAGGTGTAATTATATACATACAGCAAGCAAAAGTTTGTTGACATTCTTTATCTCGTCTCATTGGCCTTACTTAAGTTTCATTAGTGGCCGCTCATGGGCCAGAATGCCCATTGCCTTTCTACCTTGTGTCACTTAATAAATAAGACAGTGATAGCTCAGACGTGTCACCTCAACTGCCAGCTTTAGATAATGGAACTCCGACAGAACTCGAGTTCTCTTGAACGACGAGTTCTCTGTGTGCAATGATGAAAGGCGCCGCATAGATAACAGTGAACGCGGAACTCAGAACTCGGAACTCAGAACTCTAGAACTCTTCCATGGGATCGGCGCCTAAAGGTGAACGGAACGCAGTTCAGTTCATTCGAACAGAGTGAATGTTTGGAACGCTGTCTATATATATACTAGCTATCGATAGATTTATTTATTTTATTTATTTATTTATTTATTTACTCTTAGGAAGATTTACAGCTTCATTTCTACGATAAAATAAACATATAGATGATCCTATGCCATTTACAAATCTCCACCTGTATATAAGATATATGTAAATTTTTCATGCAAATAATTAGAAGTTAGTTGTGTTAGAAAACAGACTATAAATACTTAACTAAGAATTATATGAAGACAGTTCAATACAATGTTGAAGAGAAACTAATAAATTCAAAAGCTAGCAGTCTTCGTTAGTTTTAGTAGTACCAAAGTAGTTACTACATGTGAGTCTTTTAATTGATGCAGTGCTTGAACAAAACAAGTCTATATCATTAGATAATTCGTTAAAAGAGTTGCAGGCGCGCAAAACAAATGTGTTGGCTCTATACTTGGTCTTTGTCGAAGGGACATTCAGAATACCTCGCTGTCGTAATCGAAGAGTATTCGTTCTTAGGTTGATTTTCGTCAATAATTCAGGACAGTCAACCCGACCCTGAGCAATGTTCGCTAGGTAACAGATGTCATTTATATTTCTTCTGGTTTCAAGGGGTAGAAAGTGATACTTTTTACATCTGTGATGGTAATCCGTAGAATACTGATGGGTCTTAAAATCAAGGTAGCTAAGGAATCTTCCTTGAATACGCTCAATGCGTGAATTATAAAATTGATACTGAGGGTTCCAAATCTGAGAAGCGTATTCCAGGTGACTTCGAACATAGGCACAGTATAAGATTTTAATTGTTTTTAAGCTACGGAAATGGAATGACCTTCGTACCTCATGTACTCTCGCTAGGTTCTTATTGTTGAGCCTATATCCTAGGTCAACTGTTTGAAGGCAACGTGTAAACGACATATAAAAGCACTTAGATACATTGAGATCCAGTTTGTTATGTAAGCAATATGCTTGAAATCTATATAAATCGGCCTGTAGGTCATCAACATCCCTTGCATTATACACCACCTTTAATACTTTCATATGTCAAGTCGGTATATATAACATCGACTTGAGCACGTTGCTCCATGCCAGCAGTTATGAAATCATTGGCTACTACGAGGTTAGATACGGTGGAGCGACCTTTAAGGAAACCATGCTGATCCTCACTAAGACTGCTACTCAACACACTATAGACCTGATTATAGACAATCTTTTCCAGAATTTTAGCGAATAGACAAAGCTTCGAAATGGGTCTATAGTTGTCCACTCTGGATTTATCACCCTTCTTAAAAATTGGTGTTACGAATGCAGACTTCCATATTGATGGAACCAGGCCTTCCGTCATTGATCGGTTGAAAAGAATGCAAATTGGCATTAAGAGGCTATCAGCACATTTCACAATATAAATTGGAGGTATATGATCTGGACCGCCAGATTTTGATAGGTCAAGAGATTTAAGAAACTTCAAGATTTCCGTAGAGTCCACGTTGACCGAAGCAATACCGGCACCAGAAGAGGAGGAGGAAATCGCGTTCGACAAGTCATCCGTCAGTGATAAGTACTACACCTCTTAACATCATGTTCTTCCTATGAAGAAGATGATGTTAAGAGGTGTAGTACTCGAAGGAACTATTTCCTTGGAACTTAACCTCCAAACTCCCAGTCACACTTCTCACTTCTTACTCTTATTCCCAATCTTTTTCTATCCAAGCGTCTCTGGAACTCTCTCCCTCAGACTATAAGACGGGCCCCGACGTTAGACTCTTAAATCTCTTTTTATTTCACACTATCACACGCTATAAACTTCCTCATTTCCTGCCTTCCTTTCTATTTTACTAGAGTTGTTATTTTCACGTTATGAAAGTGTATTCTTATCTGTTACAGCTATCATATTCTCATATATCCTGTTACCCAAAGGTTGTCTGGAAGAAATCGCTTAAGCGATAAGACCGCTTGTTTTGTATCACTTCTTCTTGTATAATGTTTCGTTTTCTACTATATGGTGTACAAATAAAGCATATTTATCTTATCTTATTAGTGAAATAATGTTCAGAATCGGATTAGTAATTTCAAAGCCTCGTACATGCCTCTTTATATAATACTAGCTGTCCTCCGTGGTTTCACCTGCGTTCCCTTGATAAAAGTAGCCTATACCCTTCTCTATACCATAAGTTGTCACGACGCGATGTAGGCTTGGCTATCAGCTCTACTATCAGCCTACGACCGGAGCATTCAAAATAGTTGATAAAGCAGTTGAAGAAGATGAAACTGATGACTGTTTTCCATAAAGTTTATTGCGTAAAAATAAAGAACCCAGCTGGGTTCTAGTATGATAATTCTTTATATTATTGATGCACTGGTAAACGAACTGTATTAATGTATTACTAGGATATATTATTTCACTTTAAAAACATGTCCACACAAGTTGCGTCTCAGTACTGATTGAAATGAATGAATGTCTGATGGGACATTCTTCAATTATGAGAATTAAAAATATTGAAAATTCGAATTCGAAAATTTGATCATTTAAAAATTTTAAACATTTAAAAATTAGAATAATATGTACATTTGGAAATAGTATTTTTGACCAGAAGCAATAATTGAAATAGCCAAATCTCAATACGATGGCTTCAGTGGTTTAGGCGTGAAAGCGTAAGCAAACAAAAACAAATGGGCCAGTTGGTGCAGTTGATTATGATTCCACTTATAGCGCTGCAGGTCGTGGGTTTGATTCCCACCCAGGACATGCATTTGTGTGCATGAACATGTCTGTATGTCCTAATTCTGGGTGTAATTATGTACATTATGTTACTTATATATTTACAAACAAAAAGATGTCCATAGTACAAGCTCAGCTTAGTTTGGGATCAGATGACCGTACGTGAGGAATATCCCAGGATGTTTATTTTATTTATTTATTATTTAAACTTATTATTTATTACTAAACTTATTACCATTTATTATTATTACTACTTATTAATTCTTAAACAAACTACTATGGATTAGTACCTATCTCTTCAAAAAATGTTAACATAAGTACCCACAAACTACTAATATAAAGCATCGCACTGAATTTCCTTTGCTTATAAGTAGTGAATCCATGCTGTTTAATAATTATGTAAACTTTGGTCGTGCTTATTTAAATAAGCCACTAGAAAAGGTATTTAAATAGAAAATTAAATATTATATTACTTAATAATATTGGAATTTTATCGGCTGGTACCACGTTATGCAGTACGCATCTAATTTGACGCAACGTCAAGTTTGGTGCCGATGCATGTGTGCGTGCCTGTAACACAACTGCAAAGTAACAAATGAATGCTGGTTTTGGCGCGCGATCTAGCCTACATACTACCCTTAAATAAAAAAAAAACAGTGTTATGTCAATATTTTATATCAGATTTTTTTTATACGACTAGTCGGTAAACAAGCATACGGCCCGCCTGATGGTAAGCGGTTACCGTAGCCATATGGACGCTTGCAACACACGAAGCTGCTCTTTGAGCGAATAAACGCTACGCTCCACAGTGTTTTAAGGAGACCATTTTTCGGACATCGCGTTTTTATTCGAAAACCTGATAGATATAATCATTTAAATGCAAGATTTCAAATCCCCATTTAGCTAACATGTTTAGTTTTTGAGTAAATGGATTCTGAAAATCGTAAAATGTTCAACCCTCTTTATAGAAAAAAAAATATAACTCTTTAACTAAGCATGATACGCAATAATGATGTTAGGTACATCGGTGGCTCTTCTTATGTTGCACCTTTGAGAATATAAACGAATATCGTAGCTTTGTTAGATTCGCATATATACGCGTTTTTAAGTTTTTAGTTTTTCTTATTTTTCTCAAAAATACCGCCGTATTGGGATAAGTTATTTAAACTAAAATTAAGCTCTTAGCTTCCCCTACACACTACATAAATTTCACATCCCAATTCCATGGAATCTAGAAGCTACAACATTTTTAAGTTAGATCCGGTTTTTACGTCGTTAGGGTTGTCACAGTATCAGATAATAATTTATATCCGGATCTAATTTGATTTTGCCAAAAATTATATTTACTTGGTAGCATTTTCGTTGATATAAAATCAGTGGTTTGGATTATCTGATGTAGGACTCTAATGAGACCAGCTATATTAGTATTACAAAAAATTTGTTCAGGGTGAAGTAAATTAAAAGGCAAAATTAGACATTAAATATAATTTTAAAGGCAAAATTAGACGTGACGAGCAAAAGTCACGTACTCAATTGTAATAACATAATCTGGAAGTACCTTCACGCGGTGAAGGTGGTAACAGGTTTTACTTGCTAAAACTCTCATTAATATCCATAATTTTACATGTTTATCTATAATTTAAATAGAGGCAAAGACACTCCGTTTAGTACCAACCAGTAGCGTGCATTCCATATAAGCAAAGTGATCCTTGACAGAAAATTCAAACAATTAGGATTCATACAGAGAGTCTCCCAACCCTTTAAACGCGCTTCTACATTCAAAATTGTGTACTTCTCATTAGTGCGCAGTATTTTAGAATTCGGATGCTCTGTAGCCCACATTACAAAGTACACATTGAACGATTAGAAATAATTCATAAAAGATTTGTTAAATTACTTGATTACCGAACTGGCAACTATGTCATTGACTGGGACTTCCACTATTAGACATATTTTACTTACACTGCAAAACCGACGTATCTATATAGGGTGACTGGTGATTAGTAAACGATACTCAGACATATTGACGGGCTAGTTGGCGCAGTTCACCTTACGAGTATGGGAATCGAACCCACGACCGCAGGTCTCACACAGCACATGCATTTGTGTGCATGAACATGTCTGTATGTTCTGAGTCTGGGTGTAATTATGTATAATAAGTATACATACTTATTATACACAATTATTTATTTACATTTTTACAAAAAAAGTAGTATAGGTATGTATTATATCAGTTAACTGGTTTCCATAGTACAAGCTCTGCTTAGTTTGGGATCAGATGACCGTGTGTGAGGAAGGTCCCAGGATATTATTATTTAATATTATTTATTGTACGATTTTTAATTTTTTTTTAGAAACAAATTTTTCTTCTCTTCCTAATATTAAAATATAAATAGACCTATAGTTTCATACTTTACTAATTTAACTTTGGGAAAGTTGTTTGGTATCACGAGTACAATCATGTATCTAAATGTCGTTAATTACCAGTCACCCTATATAGATGTTTTATTCTTATTCAAAATCCTAAATAATCATATTGACTCCTCTAATATTTATAACAAATTAAAATTACTGTACCCCGTCCCTCCTCACGTTTCAAATCAAAATCTTATATTAAACAATGTAAAAAAGGTATGCACAAAATTAATTTTTCAGGCATTCGTTGAATTACTATAACAAAAATCTAACGAATATTGATATTAACAATCTATCCTTGAGCACTTACAAAAAAGTTGTGAGCACAAAATTATTCCCCTGTTAATACCTAAATTTATTATATTCGTTCGTAACTGTTTGTAATTGTTGTTATTAGTATTTAATAGTATTTATCAATGCGTCTATTGCTTATATTCTTTTCTTTACTTATTTGTGTAGCTACTTATGTGGAACTTTAGGTCTATCTGTCACTATTTTTAATGTATATATGTCACCGTATTTTTGTGAAAACCGTTAGTTTATAATCTAACTAGCGAGATTATAAACTCCCCGATATATTGTGAACTGTACCATACTGCTTACAATATAACATACTCATTTTCGATAGTTATAGATCTAACGTTGTCAAACCGTCATATTGTGAACCGTCCCTGATTGGTCAGTCTTGGCGGTAGTTCGTTCTGTATTCATAGTTAGAAAACAAACATAGGTGTATAAACATAGTATAATTAAAAGAAATGCACATTTAATTGTTTGAAATCAAAATTAAATATGTGAATCATTTTTTTTAAGAAACAATAAAAACAATCAACTACGTTTCGTATCGCTAAAGATGGTGTCGCGGGACACATGACGTTGAATCAATCAGCGCGCAAGGTGCGTTCCGACGCATTCAAGTATGATGCCGGTTTACAAAATGATGGTTTGTCATGGATAGATTATAATCTATCGGAAATTAATACATTATATTGTAAGCAGTGTGATACAGTTCACAATATATCGGGGAGTTTATAATCTCGCTAAGTAGATTATAAACGTAACGGTTTTCACAAAAATACGGTGACATATATATAACTTGTAAGACTGTATGATCCCCAAATATAGAATTTAAAAAACCGGTCTAATGCGAGTCGGACACGCGCACCGAGGGTTCCGTATAAATCTGTAGGTATGAATGAATTAAATATTCTTTATTGTATACACTGACATAGTAAAAATAACAAAAGTATTACACCTTAGGGAAGTTATACAATGTAGGCAACCTTTGGGTACAGGTTTTTAGGTATATAAGTAAAAGGTATTATAGACCAGAGTATTTGATATGAATTTCAATTTAATACCTCTACGCGTTCATGAGGAAAGGGGATAGTAAGTTTAAAATTATTAAAAACATGATGTAACTAAAAATTTATGCTTTTCGCATTTTTTTCCTATATCTGTGCTATAAGACGTTGCTTCATACCAAATTCAAGATGCTGAGTTCACGGCTGTGTCTTTTGATTGTGGTGGCTTATAAGTTTGATTTTTTCACAGCTCTAAGGGACAGTAGACCTGAGTATTTGATATGAATTTCAGCTTGATACCTCCTCGCATTCACTCATAAACAGAAAGACGGACAACAAAGTGATCCTATAAGGGTTCCGTTTTTTCCTTTTGAGGTACGGAACCCTAAAAACTAAAAATAAATAGGCTGTTAAGCAGTACTTACCTCATAAGATTCAAATATACCAACTACATAATTCAATTAAATAAAAATCTATCAATCATGATTATTAAAAACCTAACTTTAAATACGAAACTTAACTATCCGCGCCAGTGGACAAGCACTTGCAAGTCTTTCTATCAAATTCATGCACACTCAAACGATCTCTGCATATTCATATACACACACTTCTTAATTATCATCAGTGGTAGGCTGTGAGTGAAACGGTGTACTTACGTTCTTTTTTTATCATTGTGACTACGGAACCCTAAAAAATAGTACGAACGTTAAACTTCAAAGTTAAAGTATGATGCCATAGTCAATATCGAACAAAAATTGAGTCAATAAATTCCGGATAAAAAAGTTGACAACCCTAACAAAAATAGTTAATATGCAATTACTTCTAGATTCCATGGAATTGGGATGTGAAATTTATGTAGTGTGTAGGGGAAGTTAAGAGCATAATTTTAGTTTAAATAACTTATCCCAATACGGCGGAATTTTCGAGAAAAATAAGAAATTCTAAAAACTTAAAAACGCGTATATATGCGAATCTAACAAAGCTACGATATTCGTTTATATTCTCAAAGGTGCAGCATAAGAAGAACCATCGATGTACCTAACATCATTATTGCGTATCATGCTTAGTTAAAGAGTTATTCATTTTTTTCTAAATATCCGGATGAATATTTGACGATTTTCAAAAAACATTTACTCAAAAACTAGACATGCTACCTAAATGGGGATTTGAAATCTTACATTTAAATGATTATATCTATCAGTTTTTAGAATAAAAACGCGATGTCCGAAAAATTGTCCTCTTAAAACACTGTGCGCTCTACCTCTCTGAAAAAATATTAAAATGTAAAGTACCTACGTAAAATACGGTTTAAGAAATCTGTATTTTAATGTCCCTGATGACAATTAGTCCCTAGCTCCTCATCGCTCTTTGTAGGCAGATTAGCCATGAGCTCCTGATGTTAGCAGGTACTCTTAATTTGGCTCGTTGTAAAGTTCAGGTCAGGTGTACGCTGTCTATCCCTGATATACCTATTAGGTACTTTAGACGCATTCACGGGTAGAAATAGGTTGATTTGAATTTGAGTTTTTTTTTGTATCTGTGGTATAATTCAAGTAAGTATGTGTATTTAGGTATTATTTTAGTTACATTCTACGACACCCTGTCATAAATCGAATCTAATCTGAAGCTGAAGGAGGTAAATGTTAAGAGCATCTATTTAATAATATTTTTACTTCTTGCTATTCAAAACAAAATAAATACCTGTATTAAAATAATCTTATTTTTAATTGTATACTTTTTAATTGTATACATTTATTATACTTTGTATCGATTCTACTCTCTTTTCGATGCTACGCAATAGTTAATCCACGAATAATTTCGACCAAACCTTTTACCTATAAGCCGACAGTATATATTTTCGATTGAAACATCATTAGCATCGCCCATACCTACGCAAAATTGTGTTAATACGTATTTGATGACGGACAATGTGATGTGGTCTTAATGTAAATATTACTAAGAAAACCAGCTCCGAGTACCTTCATTTATGTCCAAGGATGGACTTAACCTCTCTATAGCAGACGAGTCATGGATTGTCATTTCTTAGGGCAATAGCACATACATTTAGCATCTGCAATTATGCGGCCATTTCGCGTTTTGGCGATTTCTTTACCCAACCCAAAAAAAGGAGGGTTATGATTTTGACTCATGCATGACATATGACCACGGCTATCCTCTGAACATCACTATGAATATTAAATACATTAATATATATTACGTGTAAGTTGTTTATTTAATCTACTATATATAAATAAGTCGGGTTTTCCTTCCTGACGCTATAACTCCAGAACGCACGAACCGATTTCCACGGTTTTGCATTCGTTGGAAAGGTCTCGGGCTCCGTGAGGTTTATAGCAAAGAAAATTCGTAGGGTAGGGTAGGGTAGCGTTGGGTAGCACCACAGGGTAGGGTAGCACCACGCGAACGAAGTCGCGCCGGGCAGCTAGTAGACGATAAAATTGAATAGTGTGTACATAATAATTTCAGGTCAAAATATTTTCTTGTTTCATACTTTTTAGAGCGTAATTTTTCAGTAGTCAGGTTTGAGTCTTTGAACTTACTTTTTATTTAATGGTGGTGTCAAAATCTTTCGCGTTTTAGCGTTCAGTTTACGCATCGAGCTTCTAAATAGCGACATGATCCCCGTGACTGGAGTTTTTTATGCGAAATGGCGCGTTCGCGGCATCTTGCTGATGAGTCAAAGTAGCAAGTCTGTTTTGGCCCTTTCGATCGTAGACCAAACAAAAAAATCACGATAGCACGCGATTTAATTTTTTTATGTGAGAAAACGCATGTTCCGCCATTTTGTAAAATGATATCTTTAAAATGTGTTATGAAAAATAGGTATATAATATAATAATAAATCAACAATTCGATTCTAATCCCATTTTTGGCTTGGTTCTTTATTAACATATAGATTGTAGAAATGGGCATTTTTTATTGCTTAATTGATTGTATTTTTTTTTACAATTTTAGCTGTAGTTTTGACAGCTGTTAAGTACTGTGTAGGTACTTAAACCACGTTAAACGCTATTTTAATTAAGATTTTTATAAAATTGATATTTTCATGGTGTTTAAAAAACTATAGGGACATAAATGCTGTACACAACGAATATTAAAACAAATAATTTGCCTATTAAAAAAAAATCACAACATTATTTAAATCAAATGTCAAGAGTAAAGTGAATGGATAAGAATCGATTATTTAATTATCGATATAACAAACAAAATGATCGGTGGTTGTATGCAAAGCCGAAATAGTCGATTCTGTTATGATTATAGAGCGGCTTTTTGGTGTAATTGAAAGATCCTTGAATGGAATGAGCAATGCGGCGCTTCGAAAGCTGTCATTAGCTTCAAATTGTGTGGAGTCTTTTTTTTATTACGTTCGTTATCATCAATACAAATTGGCATATTAAAATTTCAAAAAGTTTCATAATATTTTACGAGGGTTTTAATGTAGGTACTGCACATACAGAAGCACTCAAGTTATTGTAGCTTTATTTTTTTCCTAAGCAACTAAAATATGAAAATACCGGACCCTAATTAATAAATACTAAATACTTGTGTGCCTTTTTACTTTTCTAGCAAGTATATAAAGCTAAATGAACAAAATTGCTACCAACTAAAAAAAACACGGAATGTGACACAAAATAACCACAAGTAGACCCACATAAAATTCCATAAATGCATTTTAAATTAACGCCTATTTAACTCATAATGAAGGGCATTTATAAAAATTAAACACTTAATAAAGCTACAGAACAAATCAATGAGCTCTTAAAGACCCTTAAAGTTACACACAGTCATTCAACTCAGACCCTTTTCACAAAGAAACAGTTCTGCTATACTCGGCGTAATTTACACGGACTTTGCAAAAAAACCTATTGTTAAAGTGGCACAAAAGAAGACATCACGTCGATTAACAAAAAAAAAGAAATTCGAAATTCGAACAGACGTCATAGAAAGCCGGGAATAGTCTATGCCCCATATGTTACAAGATTAACTTGTAAGCGCCAAACAGTCATTTGTCATTGCCGCACTGAGTACAAGACCGCTTGATTGAGGAAGTCATTTCTTGTATTATTGAACGGAAACAATATTTTTTTAACATCCCCTTATATGAAGGCACCGCGGGAGATTAGATATTATTGTTGGGATAAATATGTATGTCATTATTACACTAGCGCATTAGATAAATGAGTGTGTATCACGGACATAATTATGGCTATATGAAAATGTCACTTGTATGTGTGAGTCGATTATGGGTTTTTATTATTCAGGGACTGGTTATATTTTAATATGAAAAGCGTCATATTTATAAAAAAATATGTGTGGCGGCCTTGCCAATATCACTTGAATAGCAACTCCTCTTCCTCCAGTTTTTGTTTTAATGAACTTTGGGGAAGTGCGATCTTGACAAATTGACATCATCCGCCTGGTCTATTTGTCCAACATTGGCAAACGCCTTCTAATTTTTTTTTCTATTCTATAATATTTATCGCTGTCCATGTTTTCCTTGCTGTTGCTTTTATATCATCTTTCCACCTTCGAAGCTGTCTTCCCCGTTTTCAATTTCTGTTTCAGGGATACGAAAAACGATACTTATGTTCCATTTTTCTGCTACTCTTTCTTTTATTAAAGTGATATTACCTGATTTTTTAACACTATGGAAATTACAGTCTACAGCCTCTTTAAACATTTGATTCTTAATTTATTACTTGCGTCTCATTGACATCAAGAAACATCAATTTCCACTTAAGTTCCAATGAACTTTCAGTGGTGTCAAATCTTATGATTTGACACTTTGCTATTACAATTGTGTTCCAATCTATCATTATGACGCCATTATGACTCTATTGTGTTAGTAGTCTACCAAAACTGTAAAATGTCATAATGTTGACACCACTGAAAGTTCATTGGAACCTAAGATTGGAACACAATTGTAATAGCAGACTTGGGCCCCTGATCATCAAATTCTTCTAATAAACTCTTTATTCTTTATCCAACTCGCATTTGTTTCTTTTTATAATAAACTGTAATATATGTTTTTGAAAACTTCTCCGATAAAACCGAGGGTTATAAACAAGTGTAATAAAAACCCATGCCTCTGTGTACATACTACAAACAGTCAATTCAATATTCAAACACGAACGAACTCAATCAAAGATCATTCCACGTCGTCACTCACAGACGCGCCTAAAGAATTAAATTTTATTATCCCACAAATTATTGCGCTCCTATACAACCTCCTGTGGGGTCCCGGCAAAGGTGTCAGTCCCGACACGTTTATATTACCCCCTATTATGAAAAAAAGAAAAAAAACGAAGGCAAAAAGCCGCACCCGCCATTAAGGGATACACAGTGCGCTTTTACACGAATAATGCGAGTTTCAAAACGAAATCGCTGACTAATTGATTGTGAATGGGGTGTATTAAAAATTGGAAATCGATGGGGGTGCAAGCCGTTGTGAATTTCATACGAGCAAATTAATTTATCTATTAAATTTTAATTGGAAAAATCTACACGTGCTCAATCAATCCTTTAATTTGTTAATTCAATTTAAAATCTTTGTTTAACAAGCAAGTAGGTACTAATAAGCCTAATTTATTAGACAAACTGCTGTCTGCCATTTCCAAGAGATTTTTCTTCTATGAGAAAGAGAAGGAAAATTATTGGATTACCGCCAGGCTTATTCCATCTAAAGCTAAGCGACAGGTAAAAGAAGTTATAATATAAGTTAGTTATTAATATGTAAGAACCCATATTTAAAAGTGGCACATTAACACTAATTTTATGTTACCCAAATAAAACCTCAGGCAAGGTGCATATAACCGTCTTTCCCTATTTCGCTGAGTTAGAAAGAGACAGATGGTGACCTCAGTTAATTTAATTATATTATTCGGTACACCTTCGCGTCCTATCTCATGACCATCTGTGAAAGGTTTTGGATATGATGCGTTCGAAACATAATGGTGCGAGTTCAAAAAAAAATCTCTCAATATTTTAGAAGAAAAATAAGAAATAGGCTTTATGTGGACAATTGATTTAATTAAATATCATTGCAAAACTTTGTTTATTTTTTTTCTCAACCAAGTTTTACAAATTTTAAGTAAAGATTGGAGCCTTCTTTTATGTATTTAAATACTTGTTTCAGAAGACCCCGGGTATTATACGCAATTACTCACATCTAATTACAATTAATTTGTAACATTACATTATTCAAATAGGAATATGAAAAGCGAATGCATGTTTTATTTAATAATTAAATAAATAGGTAGGTACAGTTACAAACAACGCTCCAGCAAATAATTCAAAGTACATCAATTTGTTAAGCAACGCAGCACATTTTAACGTAGGTATACAGCATGATATAAGTATGACCGTCGGCAGCGGTTCATTATTTAATAACCCTATATTTGGCCGGACACCCTGTGTGCCGAATTATAGGCCTGTTTTTGTAAATAAACCGCCGGGTCTTTTGTAAAAAGCCTGTTATTTCGGACAAAATTGATGTTCCTGCACGACGACATTGAAACTAGAGTTTAGTGCTATTACTGAAGATTGTATGGACAAGTGTACTTTCATGTACTCTGTGGTTAAGATAACACAGAAATGTTGCTGAACCAATGATGAGAATATGTTTTTGATCTTCAGATACATGTTTTAATACTCCTCATACAGTGTTATTTTGCAACCTAGAGCCAAATTTTTAGGGGTTAATGTACTCATCATTATAATCAAATTTTACAATGGGACCACCTCTGAAATCTCGAAAAACGAACTTACTTTTCATACATTTTGATCGTGCAGCGTTAGCACTTTTGTATGAAAAATTGTTTTTATTTCCAGATTTCAGAGGTGGTCCCATAGTAAAAAATTATCACAATGATGAGTAACCCTTGAACATTGGCTAGAGGTTGCAGAATAACGCTTTAATAAGTAGTTATTGGCTTCATAAGAAACATTGTAGCAGTATCATATCTTTCTAAACTTTCTATCGTTTTTGTTACGTTGTATTTCGCTACAATCTGACCGGCAAAGCGTACAGGGAACTGGCCTGCAAATGCAAGTAATGGTAGATATTGGAAGGTGCATTTCCAATCAAGGGTGGTAGCCAGCCAGATGGGTCCCACACAGTAGCCTACCACCTCATAATGGTTCCCTTTGGTCTTTGTCTTTTTTATGCAACTAAGTCGGCCAACAATCATACGGATCGCTAGTGGTTCCCATCTCCCCGATGAGCTCTGGCGACCTTACTCACACGCAGGACTTTGACTGCGGTATTCTGTAAGGTGGAGGTATTTCCCCAACCGAGCTGCTCTTTGAGCGCAATAACGCTATGCTCTACCTCTCTTCTCTAATTCCTTCACCGAAAGCTCATTATCCATTGTAAGATTCGAAGCAGATCTTTGTCCAGACATTGGAGTTATCAAAGCTTTGAAAGCTTTTGATTACAGACGCTTCGATTATATGTAACTGCATCTTTCCTAGACAAGTATAGCTACTCCACGTTTTTGGGTCAAACAGACCTCCCTAATGTTCCTTCAGATATTGATTTAGATAAGTTAATCGATCTAAAATCGATATTTTTTCTTTTCATTTAGCCGACTGCGCTTCGTGTAATTATGTGTTTTAAAGTGGGGTTTGTGAGTTTTGGGGGGTCAGGTGTGCGACCTTTTTTAATTGGTTGATAGCAAAAGGTGTTCTGTTCATTCCTTTGATGTTTTTTATGTGTTTGAAATGGGTGGAGTCGATTTCCTTATTGGTATATAAGATATGATGGTTAATACATATATCTATAGCATATACCTATTAAAGATTATTTACAGCAAGTAAATTCGTTAAATTAAAAGATAGAGTTTTCATAGGAAATATTGTTCTGAAATATAAAAGCGCACAGATTTGTATAAATCTGTTATCTCCCGGAACAGTGCTAGTTCTATGTGAAATACGTAAAATCATCGTACTGTTTTTTTTTTTTTAATTTAATTCTGTCTAATTTAACGTGCAATATTTTTTTTTTGTTTGACCTAAAAACTTAAAAATTGTTGATAATAATGAATTATCGCGATATGAAGCATAATAGACAAAAATGTCTTCTAACGTGCATTTTTCACTCAGAGGTACGAGGTCCTTAATTTAAAATGCATTTAATCTAGTTAGGTAACATAAGTTATATGCATGAATTATACAATAATAAGTACATAGTGAGTGGAAAGGTATTTCACTTGATTTATAGCTATATCTCCCTCATCCGTTCTGCCCCGGTGATTCTGAGTTGGTAACATTAGAACAAAGATGGTAGCGTAGATTATAATCTAAATAGGCAAAACATTTTAAGAAAGTAATAATAACTTTATATAATAAGAGTTCTTGAAGGTCGGAAACAGATCGGCAATCCCTTTGTACGGTAAACTAGAGATCCCCCGCGGTTTTACCCGCGTTCCCGGGATAAAAAGTCGTCAATGTCCTTCTCCGTGCGTGCCTCATCGTGATCGGTTGATTAGGTTACAACAAACAAACTTACATTCACATTTATAATATTAGTAAGGATGTCCATAGGCGGCGGTGACCACTTACCATCAGGTGGATTGTCTGACTCTTTGGCATTAAAGAGCCTTAGATGGCTTTTAGTGAGTGCTGAGCTGCCACCGTGACGTACAAACATAAGCAATGCCATTACCTACCAAGTAGTCGACAGACGACCAAACCTGGTACGGGTACGGGCGAACCATCGAACATGGTTTGGTTCGGCTCGCACGAGTCGCACGGTGCAGTGTTCACAACAAACGACCGCCACAATATCGCGTATGGTTCATTCACCATGTTCGATGGTTCAGCCGCACCAAGTTCGGTCGTGTTTCCTCCCTGAAGCCTGGCCCTGGCTACATCGTTGAAGTTGCCTCGCCAAGCACTGTGCTGAGTAAAGGCAGTTGAGAGCTATAAGTTGTAATAGTCGGCATGGAGGTTGCATTTCATGGAGAAAATTATAATTTTTTTGGAGACTTCGCATGGTGTAATGATAGTTTATGCATAATTGAAGAACCCTGCGACCGTGCAAGGTTTTCTTCATTCAATATTCCAAGGAATGAAACCTCAATGTAGCATCAGTGGAAAGTAAAAATGCTCATTTTTTAAATGTCCGATTCTGAATCTGATCGATTCAGAATTGGATCGATTCAGAATCTGACTGATGCTGGATCTGACCGATTCTGAAAATTGCATCTCATTTTCTCATCGTTTCTTTTTTTTATTTTAAATACAGGTACCCTGAATAAAATCATGAAAGGCGCCATAATGTGAACACAAAAACGTCCGTTCACCACATAACAATTCGTGTTTAATTATAACGAATTGCAAGGACTCGTTCAAGCCCTCGAGCTGATCAAAGGGCCTCTATAAGAAGTCTTCACTTTCCAAAAACACCACTTTTATACGTTTTACACAACCGAGTCACGACTTCACATTCATTAATACACGCAAACCACATTTTCATTCATGGATGCATTAAAATAAAATTCCAGATTCCAAATCATTTTTGTTATTGACAGTACTGCTGGTACGAAAATTGGCCCTCGATAAAAGGAGCGGGTTTTAAATCGAACAAAGGATGATTCGATTGTATGAATATCGATACTTAATAAAGCGTCGTTGTCTCGATTTCGACGAAATTTTGATTGTGTTTCAACATGCAATTTTTTTTGTAATGAAATTTAATATCGAAGTCACGAATATGATGCATTAATTATTTAATTATCTTCATTAAAATAAGTTTCGCATTATGCTCTTTCGTTCAACAACTCTTATGTAAAATGATACAACGCTATTGATACGTTTTCAATACAAAAATTGTCCGTCTAGCATAGCAATACGTACGTTCTTATAATATGTACCTACACACTTTTTTATTTTATGAATTATTTTAACAGACATGACATACAATCCTCATCTAATGATAATAATAAAAAAATTCACATACAATACTTTCACAATGAATTATTATTTTTATACAAAGAAAATGTAGGAAGCACTATGGAACTTGTTTTTCTTTTCAATGTTTATTTTTTAATTAGTGATAGCATAGAGTTATCTATTCGTCCATGGTGATAGGTACATTTGTTTACAAGAAATATGTAAATTATAGACAATTTCCTCGAGTGTGTCGGTACTACCGATTTACGGCAATGTTCCCAGCCGACTGGCAGCGTTTCCTCTTTGGATAGCCAAGCTGATGCGTAGATGGAAAAAGCTCCCCGCCCGCTGGTCTCCGGAGGCCTCATGACAAAGTGCGAGCAAAAAAAAGTGAGAGCTTCGGACCCCCACGATCCCTTAGTCTCGAACTCTCGACTCGACTGCAAAAGACATGCAAAGTGTGGTTCAACTATACGTAAATTTTGAATGTTCCGCACCGGCAGCATGCCCATACATCTTTACAAGTCGCCGGTGTAGATAGCGTGAGTGTATCGATACATGTGGCATCCCACACCAGCGACTTGCCGACACTCCACGGCATCAAACACCGGTCTCTTGCCGTCGTCGGTCGCCCCACGCTGTACCGACTGGTTCCAGTACGGATGGCACGTTAGCGACAACAAGAGCCCTGCGAATAATGTCAGAAATAGCAATAATATCTTGTATCGTGCGTGATATTCGGACGGCGCTTAGAGAAAATCCAGTTGATACCCTTACGCTTCTCATGGTATTCTCTTAATCGGATTTCAAAGGAAACCCAAAGATATTGTATATTGGTTTGACCACAGATAGATTGATATCTTTGCCCTACGTAGCAAGAGCATGTCAAGAGTCAAACCAGTAAGAGAAAACTAATTATAGCATGTCGTACGGCAAAATTATGTAAATTAATTACATATAATGAACAACCACTCCAATTTAATTAGCATATTAACGAACTTTTTAAAAAACTATTTAACATGTGAATTGGTACAAGACGATAATAAGAGATTATATTATACTCATAGAGATGACAGCTCAATGAAGAATATTCCCGCTATATTGCTACAACTGACAGACAGAAGTCCTTAATAGTAACAGTGGCTAGTGATTCATCATCACAAAGTATCGCACTGGCTACTCTGATGATACAAATGTCTTCTCTATTTGTCCTTATAACCTCAGTACCTTAGAGCAGGGTTTCCCTACCTGGGCTCCGCGGTGTGTTTCGACTACACGGTATTGTCAATGTATTACGTGTATTGTTACGCGACGGTAACCTGATTTCTGATTTCTGACATAAATACATGCACCTATATTTTATCGTATTATGTATATGTATTTTTTTTTTTATACCACTAATCTGGCAAACAAGCATACGGCCTGCCTGATGGTAAGCAGTTACCGTAGCCTATGGACGCTTGCAACACCAGGGGTATCACTCGCGCGTTGCCGACCCTGAAGAAATCTCTTCACGCCCTTTTTGAAGAACCCCATGCTGTACTCCATTGGGAAAACCACGGCGGGGAGCTCATTCCACAATCTGAGCGTCCGCGGAAGAAAGCTCCTTTGAGCCCGCACAGTTCGAAACAATTCTGGTTTCAATATGTGAGGATGGACTCCCCGTCGATGGCGATTTCTAGCATTGCAGTGCTGATAAAACAATCTATTAGCGTTAATTCGTCGCACACGATAATGTTCACTAGCGATACGATACGATAACGCTAAGCAAAACACCAATGTACTTAATTGAATTATGTTTACGTACATACGATAGTGTAAAGCGTATCGCACTGGTTAGACCCGCCGGGAGCTCGCACCTGATTGGTCCGTTCGTATTTAGAACAATGGCGGACATGCGACATTATCAGTAAATAAACATGTCGTAAAATGCTACAAGTGAATTAAATAGTTTTGCGATTCTGTTTTGTTTTTAATGCAATGCATTGGTTTGCTTCGACATAAATATTCTTTTACATTTAAATAGCTTTTTTATATTTATTTATTTTGAATTACAGATTACATAGATAGACTTGATCCAATTAAAAAACCTACCTTACCTATATGTATTACGGTAAATGGTAATGTAATTAAAGTTTGGCAACCTAGATAGTTTTGAGAGAAGAGGGAGAATACAAATAAATAATGCAAGAATCTGATATGCACTATCAAAGAACAAAAATGCACTATTGCAAAATCAAACAGCGCCGGTCTTTCTTTATATACTCTAAGCTTAACCAAACTCTCTATCGCACCTCTAACACTGTATGACACCGTGCTACACACAGCAATATAAAAGCCTGAATAAGCAACGCAGTGCTGTTAAAAGCTCACAGTTGGAACACAACGAAGTGCTAGGGCTATTGCGTTACCTTTCATAATGCTAACCGCATTCAATCTGAGACGAGGAAGCCGCGCCGCGCCGCGCACGCAATTTAAATATTTGACAGGATAATAATTTGCGAATTAGTGAAACATTTCACTTAATGGAGTACATTAACAATATTGCGTAAAAGTTAGAAATAAGAGTTGAATAGCTTAAATAGAGTATATTTTTGAACCTAAATCTCACCATGGTAAGTGATGTGGCCTGCCTGATGGTAAGCGGTCTTCGTAGCCTATTGAGGCTTGCAACACCAGGGCTATTCCACAAGAGAGCGTCTGCGGTAGAAAGCTCCTTTGAAACAGCACAGTGCGAGGCCATTTTGGTTACAATGTGTTAGGATTACTGAGAATGGACTGCCCGTCATGCGTCAATGGCGAGAGATCATACGTTTTCGAAATATACCAGCAAGTTTTTTTTGACTCAAGCTCATTGGAGGATTCGAACTGACAACCTTCGCCACGGACATTAGCTGACTATAGCTATCAAAGTACCTAGATGTAGTTTAGTAAAATCCAATAAACGCCCTTTGAAAAGTTCACAATAAGGCCGGTGTTCACATAAAGGCTCATTAGCCCACTTATAAAAAGAACACACGAAAAGCAATACGTGGCGATATGGCGGCAATATGGTCGGTAGCACAAATCACAATACAGTCGATTTGCCCGATACAATAACTCCACAGTGCCGGTGGCTAGGACAGGCTATAAATATACCATTGTTGTTCTAATCCTGCGTTGACTAATCGTCTCTGGCCGCACATAAAACAGCCTTACGGGTAATCAGCGGTATTAATAGACCTGGGTTTAATTAAACATGGTACCAACGGTCGTTTGGTTCGATTCAATGTGGGTTTTCTTGAGTATTGGAATGTGTTGGTGGTATTAATAGGTACTTAGCTATATTTAATGTTACGGATACTAACTGTATGGGGCACTAACAATAGTAAGTGCTTATAAAATGAACTTATTGGCTCCACAGCTCAAAATAAAAATGTCGTAGATTCTTTGAATTATGGATCTCTTATAACCCGATTTATTTAGTTGTAGGGATGTAACCATCCTCATACATAAGCGATGGCTTTTGCCTTCCATTTTTCTATTCCTTTCATAAATTCTTCCCCACAGAAATAAATCTAAATAGATAACGCAAGTCCCTACCATAATGTCACAAGAGCGCTTTAGTTAGGCTGGCATTAGCTATAACGTGAAAATGAAGCGATCCTAGTTGTTAGCTAAACGCATCCCTCCCTACACATCTCTGGTGGATGCAGCCTTATGCGAGTTATGCCCGCGCGATACAGTTTCAAAAGAAGAGTATTACTCTCCCTTTTGGTACAGCTTTTGGCACGCGAAGTATACTCGCGTCAACTATTTAGATTTATATTTGTGCTCCCTGAAACCTTATCTTAATTGGAGGAAATCTAAATATAATAAAATATCTAATTAATTATGTATCTATAAAAAGCTTCCAATATCAAGTACAAGCCCACTTGATAGTACTTAAAGCCAGTACTGTGAGGCGAGGACGCGGAATAATAAGGTTAATGCCTCACAATTAGTTCCAAGATCGACCACCGGCGGCGAATAACATATGCTCTTTGTGGATTGCCGAACCGGTTCCGACGATACTGTCTTGTGCCTCCACTGGAACGCTGAAGGGGGTGAATGGAAAATGATATATAGATGGAGAGCTAGCTAAGTATTACGCTTGGTAAATAGCTTGTCTATGAGTGCCCAACTTCCCCACTTTTCTACCAACGCACTACTCGTTGACAATATGGAGCTAATTTTCATATCCTTGACCCGCATTTGTTCCGTCGGACGTTACTATTGCGGACGCTACGCCTACGACATGGGGTTCTTTAAATAAGGCGTAAAAAGATACTGACAACTCGTTGGCCATAGGCAGCCATGACCACTTACCATCAAGTGGAACGTCTGGCAAATTATCAATGTTTGACCGAAAAAAAAATCAGGAGATCCTTTATAGGTTAGTTAGCTGATCCCACAGATATTTAAAAAAGGCGGATGTATTCTCGCTAACAAAAAACTATGTCGCTCAGAGTCGGCCACCTCGCTGTACGTACATGCCGGCACGCACACATTCACACATTAGTCGGCCATTACGCGGATAAACGTCAACAGAGTCAATACGTCTGCGGTGCCGTAAAATATTAAAATACAGCATGTTTTGTGTAGTGAAATGGTGTAAAAACCGTACTGTCCGGAGGAAAAAAATACCAGGAATCACGTTTCACAGGTAAATTAATAATTCAATCACTTAGTTTTGATTTTATACATCAAAACAAATATTCATTCACCAGAACAAAATAATCTGTCACAAAGCCAGTGTTGCCAATATTCACTTGTGTAAATTACCCGAAATATGGGAATGTTATATTTTATGGTCATTATTAATACTATGTATTTTATTATAAATTGATTTTAAATTTTCGCGACTTGTACACATACTTTATATCAGTGGTTCTCAATCTTTTTTGGCGAACGGACCCGTTTTAGAAAGCGAATTATTTGATGGAGCCCTAAAATAATCAAAGAATAGTTTATGTGTAGGTATTCTTTATTTTACCGCGTAGGTTGTAAAATATAGGTACTTATTGTATTTAAAATTAATGAAATTATTGGACTATCGTAATCAAATTAACTATTTCGAATTATTTATTTAATTGAATTATTTTTTTGAACTTGTCTTCCTGTATACCGCGTGATTCGGGAATCACCCGGTATACATTGTAATGTATTTTGGCCATAATATCGCAGAGCCCCCACAGAGGATTTAGGGCTCCGCGGAGTATGCTTTGTGTATGGCTGATTTATATTAATTGCTTTATATTTTTCGGGACAGTTGCGCAGTTGGTTAAGATTCTACCTATCGCGCCGCCGGTCGTGGGTTTGATTCCCACAACGGACATGCATTTGTGTGCATGAACATGTCTGTAAGTTCTGAGTCTGGGTATAATTATGTGTATTAAGTACGTATTTGCTAACAAAAAGAAGTATAACGTATTTTATCAGTTATAGCTGGTTTCCATAGTACAAGCTCTCCTTAGTTTGTATTCATATGATTGCGTGTGAGGAATGTCCCAGTATATTTATTTATTAATGTAATAGTATTACGGGTATCAGCTGTACATATGTTATGCTGATATGTCAGTAAATTCAATACTTGTAGGAATAAATCAATATAGCTATTCTAGCACCGTAGAATGCGCAATAGTACAGTCGGGGACTGAAAATGTTTATCACTTTTCAAACTCGATTCCATCTCATACCGCGCGCAATAAGGTCTAATACCTATGTCATATCAACAAACATAATTATAACATTTTAAAATGTGACGAACTTAGCAAAAAGGCTGTCAATGCCTTTTTGATTATGTAAACTCATTTAATAAAATGTTTTTTTTTTTATTATTTATCATGCGTTTGTAAGCAAATAAAAATCTCAATAAAAATACAAAGGTAATAATGGCAAGTTTAGTCCTGCAGCAAAGGGCAGATTTTTATTTGTAAACTCTATATTTAGTGCTATATCAAGAGAACTCAATTCATACTAGGTATAACACCTCTTTGAATTCTTTTTCATGTCAAATACAATCCACGCCTATCAAAAGTAATTTTATTTCCGGTCAACCTTATGAAACAGAAATGTGCAAGCGATTATAGACCGTAAGGTGGTAAACATTTTTAGACCGCGACTGTACATTGTGATAGATGTGTGCAAAGTTGATCATTACAGACGCGGCGGTATTAAGTGCGTGAGCCGTAGGCGAACGCGATTTGGAAGCCGAGAGTTTAATGATCAATGCACACGCGTGTCATACGTCGTTATTCAACACACTTACGAGGAAAAAACAGTTTTTTTAAATAGATTTTTTTATTAACCACAAATAAGAACGTCAACAAACATGGCGCGCAGGTTCTATTTTTGTTTCGGCGATGCGCTGTCAAATAGTTTTACCCGTTTAAATTAAGAATGCTTCGTCTACACACATATCACTTGCAGTGAGGTACAAACGTATCATAATCGGGATTATACCTATCATAAAACTGTGCGGTAATGTAAAGTAATAAGCTACTTTAAGATACTAAAAACGTCACTTTATGAGCGAGTTTGTTGAAAAAACATTTAATGACTAAATTTTCATGGTTATTGAAGATGTCAAACATCGATATTTTTTTGCAAAGAACTCTTTAACGTTATGGACATAGGCACTCCATTATTTTTATATTCGTATGAGTGTCCTCAATCGATGTATAAAGGTTACATCGAAAGCCGCCTTTAAAAAAAAACGGCGCCTGATGAATATGCCAGACTGAACAAAAATCTTCGACCCCTTTTTTAGCGATCGGTTGATAGTTGAAGCATGAAAGCAGAACAAAAATAAAATTAACAAACAAACTCACTTTCAGATGTGTATAATATTAGTTAGGATATTTTCATAGCGAGATTTGGCCACCATTAACATTTTAAAATGATACGGTATATTCTGCCTACATTACTTAATTTTCATTTAAACTTGTCTACCGTTACATATTTGTCTGAGTATAATAGTGGTATAACATAATAAAAGAGTGGGTAAATTTAGCCTAACATGGCAACCCTAAATATAATCACACATAAATAGTCGCCGCCATTACTGTTCCTCAGTTTTGTGATAGCGAGAATGCCGTCCGGTTTGTCTGAGGCTGATCCCCGCAGTTTCACACGGCGGCATCGGCTTTAATTATTTAGGCTCAGGCTATTTTAGACTCTACTTCTCTACAAACCCTATATCTTGGTTAAAATTATGGTATGGCTGTTTCATAGAACTATTGCATGACACAACATAAGACCAGTGATTTAATTTCTTACTATATGGGTTTGTAGAATTAGGCCTTGTAGGTAGAGTTAGTTTAGCTCTTCATAGATTATGAATTCTTGCCTTCCAGTCTTCATAATGTATGATTAAATAGGAAGGGATTGTAATATTGTGAATCGGTGTTACCAAATTATATCGGGATGCTATCAAAATTGGTTCATAAACAGTTATTTTGGTCCGATTCTGAATTTAAAATTGTCCCTTCATCCTTTTCTGGGTTGATGGAATAAACTAGGCTGTATGGATTGGTAGATTCAAAACATTCAGCAGAAAAAAAATCATAGACCATCGTTACTAAAACATAAAATATTTAAAAATAAAGCCAGTGGGTAATAAAGAACGCGCGAACGCCAATCGTCTAGTGCAAAAAAATAGAACAGTAGCCAAATATAAAATGAGAATAGAAACGCATAATTGAAACGTATCGGAGATATAGAATCAATTAACATTTCGCCACGCGCACTGTTCCAAATGTGCCCAATATTATTCACTTATGATTCTCCTTGTTTATGACCATGAAGATGCTTAAATAGAATTAGATGTGATTTCTCACTTTCCTATGCGATTAACTATCGAGATTTATTAAGATTGGATAACGTTATAAATATGAGTGATTTGTTGGGTGTTATCATTAAATCTCTCTCGTTTAAGATCGTTTTGCATAATTTTGAATTAATAATTATGAGATACCTATAATAAAAATATCACTTCTTATTAATAATATCTTTGATTTATCGAAAATAATTATTTATGTATAATTCTACTAATATTTTAAATGCTAAAGTCTGTAGTATGTTTGTGTATATACTTGCTATAACGATTTGGTTATTCTTGGGATATATCTATGGAGCTCTGGTAAAAGGCAGAAGCCAGTAACCATTTAAATTATATGGTTATTCATACTTTTGTATCATACTAATTAGTATTATGTAAGTGGAATTAGCGGATATGTTTCCATACAGCGATTGGTGGTGCAGGGTAAAGTGGAGGGCACCAGAGCACCTGGGAGATCACCCATGCGAAGGACCGACATTATCGAAATTAAAGCTGCAATAGACGGTCGCCTCAACGACTGCACCAGAAGGGTAGCAGGTTAGGCACGAATGGCGGCGTGTTGTGAAGCGCGCCACACACAAATCACACGTCATGACGACCACGACCACTCTCTCAAGAGGAATATTATGTGAGTACAGTAGTACCCAACTGATAAGGCGTGTCGTGAATCTTCGTTCGCACAGAAAAGAAAGTATAGCACCGAAGATTAACGAAAGAGCACCGAAGATTAACGAAAGAATGATTAAAACTTACAATCAACCTTAGATCACTAATATAAGGTTCATAATACACTACAGCTGTAGTTCCTACTCACTCGCAAGTGACGCCCCTCCGCACGGCGCGCGCTAACATGGCGGCAGCTGCCGACCAAAAGCATTTTACATCGGTAAGCCATATCAGTTGAGTACTACTGTAAGTTTGTTTATTTGTTACCTCTTAATGCTACAACACTAAAATTTGGCGGCAGGACACGCCTGATATGGAGAAGCATGTTACTTCTATCCCGGGAACACAGTTGAAACCGCGGGTTGGAACTTGGAAACAAGTGGTAGGATATTTCGCAATGTTAATCAATTAAATTAAACTTAACCTCCAAATTATCTCCGAAATCCCAGATCACTCCAGTATGACGGCCACCCTACATCAAGATTGAGCCATTTCATCGGCGCCCGCGGTCCGATGCTATCTAGAGCACTTTTGTTCTCTTATTTTGATACTACGCAACCTCTCATTATGAATTAGAAGCGCTTTGGCGCGGTAAGCGTTGTTTGACCGCGCTGGTTATTACTCAAGTTAATGGACACGACATATTTGTATCAATGAATGGGCATCTATTAATAATAGTACATTTTATATTTTGTATAATTTAGCTTAAAGTTGATCTTGTCATCGTGAGGAAACCATAGCACGGTGGTAGGGTACTTTGTAGTACCATCTGGTTGGCTACCACTCTCAAGTTGAAAATCTTTCCCCAAGCAAGCATCGGCGTGTTCCGACAGCTGCACTTGAGAGCCAGTTCCTTCTAGGCTTTGCGTGCTTACCACCATCGGCCACATCATCACTTACCATGGTGAGATTGTGGTCAAACAAAGGCCTATACACAGTAAAAAAAAATTGTCTCTTGGTATTACGTCGCTGGGGCTCTACAGCGTATCTTTGGTGGTAATCGTTACGAACAGCATTAATGAGTTTCATCGAATAAAGCCCAGTAATGTTCTTCGTCGTACTGCATCATTGGATGAAATCACACCACGCTACCAGCACAGCGTAGAGCTCCTCATATAGTGACTTTACTCACCGAAGGAACACCACCACACTTATGTTATTTAGCTGCGTTTATGCCTATAATTTTAGTAGATTTAAAATTCCCAGGCTTCAAACAATTTTAACACAGATATAACTTCCCAGTAAAGTGCTTTTTACACCTTCCTATTTGTAGGATCCTAACTAGGATCCTAACTGGGATCGCTCTGACTAGGAAGCAGAAGCTGTTCTAACTGCGATTACACCTTCCTATTTCCTAGTTAGGAACCTAGTTAGGATCCTAAAAATAGGAAGGTGTAATAGTTACTTTTACAGGATCACTGTGACGTGAGCAATATTAGATACAACCTAAAGCAATGGATGGATACATAATAATTATCAGTGTTTCGTAAAATAGATCTTTTTGCATACTCAGCATACAAATAAGCTCTAGAGCTAATTCCTGCTATAAATTCTGTATACCTATTATGTAATCTTAATATATAAAATGATAAACTGATTGTTGATATATCAACGCACAGCCCAAACCGCTGGATCTAGAGATTTGAAATTTTGCACAAAGATACCTTATATAGTGGAGGCATCCACTAAGGAAGGATTTTTGGAAATTCCACCCCTAAGAGGGTAAAATAGGGGATGACAGTTTGTATGCAAGTCCGTCAGTTTTGAAGTTAGGATCTTCAAATTTTGTGTTTAGGCTGACGATTAAAAATGAATGTATAGTTATCTCAGCATTTGTAATAATCCCACCACCGAAGGGAGGAAAAGGGGGATGAAATTGTGTATGCAAGTCCTTCAATTTCAAAGTAAACTGCACTAAATGTACTATTATACGGTGTAGGCATCCACTAAGGAAGGATTTTTGGAAATTCCACCCCTAACAGGGTAAACTAAGGGATGAAAGTTTGTATGCAAGTCCGTCAGTTTTGAAGTTAGGATCTTCAAATTTTGTGTTTAGGCTGACGATTGAAAATTAATATATAGTTATCTCAGCGTTTGTAATAATTCCACCACCGAAGGGAGGAAAAGGGGGATGAAGTTGTGTATGCAAGTCCTTCAATTTCAAAGTAAACTTCACTAAATGTATTATTATACGGTGTAGGCATCCACTAAGGAAGGATTTTTGGAAACTCCACTCCTAACAGGGTAAAATAAGGGATGAAAGTTTGTATGCAAGTCCGTCAGTTTTAAAGTTAGGATCTTCAAATTTTGTGTTTAGGCTGAAGATTGAAATTTAATGTAATAGTTATCTCGACGTTTGTGATTATTCCACCACCGAAGGGAGGAAAAGGGGGATGAAGTTGTGTATGCAAATCCTTCAATTTCAAAGTAAACTTCACTAAATTTAATATTATACAGTGTAGGTAGGTATACAGTAAGGAAGGATTTTTGGAAATTCCACTCCTAGAGGGGTAAAATAGGTGATGAAAGTTTCTATGAAATTTCGTCAGTTTTGAAGTTAGGATCTTCAAATTTTGTATTTAGGCTAACGATTGAAAATTAATGTATACATGTTTCAGCTTTTTTGACTATTCAACCCCCGACAGGGTGAAAAGGTATGGGATGTATGTAAGTCATTCAGTTTCAAAGTAAACGTCACTTAATATATTATTACACAGTGTAGGCAACCAATAAGGATATTCGGATATTCCATCCTTAAGGGGGTAAAATAGGGGATGCAAGTTTATATGAAAGTCCATCAGTTTCGAAGTTAGGACCTTCAAATTTTGTGTTTAGGTTGACGATTGAAAATTAATTTATATGTGCTTCAACGTTTTTGATCATTCCGATCCCGAAAGGGTAAAAAGGGGGATGAATTTGTGTATGGAAGTACACTAAATTTATAATTAAAGCTTATGATTATAAACTATCGCAACGAATATCGGTGTTGTTGGAATTTGAACCCTTAAGGAGTAAAAAGGGGGATTAAATTTAGTATATGAAGTTCTTTATTTTCGGAGTGAAAATTTCTAATTTATTATTTCGGCTTATGGTATTGGCGTATTGAAATGACTCGCCTAAACAACATCAGGAAAAAGAGAGGAATCGGTATTAAAACAAAGATCCGGTTAATACGAGCATTGGTATTCCTCATTTTCATGTATGAAGTGCAAGCGTGGACTATACTGGCCCGAGAAAGAAAAAGAATTGATGCATTCCAGATGTGGTGCTGGAGACGGATGTTGGAAATACCTTGGACCGCTAAACGCAACAATGCATCAATCCTATCGCAGCTCGAAATTAAAACACGATTGTCCACCATATGCCACCAACGTATTTTTTCGTATTTCGGCCACATGGTGCGCAATGGCGATGAAAGTTTGGAAATCTGATCATAGTTGGGAACCCGGAAGGAAAACGACTACGTGGTCGTTCACCAACAAGATGGTCCGATCAAGTAAAAGACTCATCGTCCTCCAAGTTTTACAGAAACCAGACGACAGAAACCAGTGGAGGCAGAGCATTCGCTCTAGAAGCAAACCCGATGTTGACCACGATCCGCAGACATGAGGGAAAGAGAGATAAGGCCTCCAAAATTGTGCTGTGGAACTAGACTACAAGTAACAGCTCTCCGCCGCAATGTTATTGAGGCCAAAATATTTACTGGTTCTGCCAGAGGAGAAACAGTCTTCTTGCCGCGTATACCATTGATCCCAAATCACATTCCGTTTGAATTTAAAAGATAACAGTTCCTAATTAAGGTTTGTAGTCACAGGGAAAAACTCTGAAATTTGCTAGAGTTGATTTGCGGGAGGACTGTTTCAGTTTTATGTGGCATCCTTGCATATGAGCTCTTAATCTACCTGAACTTTTGTCAATATCACACGTAGTGGCGGACAATAGCCATGAACAAAGCTCTATATTGTTACAATGATTCATATCTAGAAAAAAGAAATAATCTACGCGGACGAAGTCGCGGGCTATAAAGCTAGTGCAGATATATTCTTATCCTTATAAAGAAAATCAGATATCAAAAGGTCAATTAGCGTTTGAACGGCAACTTTAATAGCCTTAATGCTCTCAACATTGGTATCGTACGTTTGTAATCAAAAAGGCTTTTGAATGCCCGCACCGTACTGAATGACCTACATACAACCAAACTGATTTATTCATACAATTGGCACTGTAATCCAATCATACTCTCCTCATTTCAGAACGAAACCTTGATTCCCTATCAAAAGATCCGAAAGGGACACCAGACAATATACAAATGCTCTCGATTTATTCGATTTTGATCTCTATACATCCAAATTTACGGGTGAAGTGAAGTGTGGGAATATATTGGTAAGTTAGATGAGAGAAGCCGAATCGAATCGGTACGAAATCGGACTTAGTGTCAACACTTCACGGATGGTGGCTGTAAATGAGGGTAGAGTGGGACAATGCGGCGGTGACCGCTTTGTTGTTTTCAACAAACTTACACGCCTGTTCTAGCTAGATTTGGTTAAAGCTTGGACATTACTAAATACCTTTCATGTTGTTTACAATGCATTTTGATGACATTACTAAAGAGTTGTAGTTTAGTTCGTTTCAGTGTTGGATCATACGAATGAGTTATATCTATCTTTGTTATACCACCCACAGACATGAATTTTCATGATTTAATAGTAATTCACCAAATCTAATAGGTACTATTATTGACTAGCAATGATCACAACAACATAGTTTAAAATAAAACACGATTAAAAAAGCGATCTCCTACCTGTCTCCAAAATTCCAATAAGAATGTAACACAAGCACAGCCTTAACCCCAATAAACCGTCAATACAAAACGACAATACGGAATGACATACCGGGCGGACCTATCGAAAACCGTATCAAGTGACCTCACACAACAAAGGCATACTAATTGCCTAGCGCGGATCTTGCGGTGAAATTAATCAATCCTTGCGCGGGAGTGTATACCTGCCTAATATAAACGTTGTAGTGTCGGCGAGCTTTGAAGTTGCCGCGCTCTCCAATTAGCGCTCGCGCCGACGCCTTTGGCGTCCGCCGCCCGCTTTGTGCCGGCCGCGGTGTTGCCTCTCACTCCAGTGTTGCTGTCTCACTCACGCGTCCCTCCTCGCGCGCAGCCTCCATGGATGCCATTTGCGCCACTACACGAGTACATTGGAGGCTTTTATTTGTGATATGTTAGGAATCTGGCTGATTAATGGCTCAATTTATTAGTGGATCAAAACAATCGCACGTTCTTATTCTTTGGTATTTCGCAGCTAACGTCTAATTATTTATCTATCATGATAATTAATGATGTGAGCAAACAAAGTGAGATCCATGACTTCAAATCACGCTTTGATACAAGTAATACAAGAATGATCAATCACATTAAATTTACATCACCAATTTTTCTAACTACTTACCGACTTGTCAGTAATACATGATTCTCCTATTACTGTTTATTTGCCTTCGCCTTGCTACTTTTAATCATCCCTGGAACAATCCCCATTCAATTTTATGATTATGATAACCGAGCGGTGTCCGCGTGTGATCCTGATCCCGGCCACAATGTGATCCTTTTTGTTGTTCTTATTCGCCACCACGACGAATTAGTAACGTGTGGGAATTAGTCTCGGAGAGATCCTAATATCTCAACGGAAATAGGTGTTAGTTGGACCATCATATTTAATTTATGTTACCAGTCTGACCCATACATTAAAGCTAAATAGAAAATTATTTGGATCAAAAGACACTGAAAGAAGAAATCACTGGCATTACTGGCTTTGTCATCAAAAACTTTTTTTTCTTCTGATTATGGTCATTGTTTTGTTTGCTTACAATCTTACCACCACATCGGAACCAATTAAATGGTAATCAATATTGGATTACACTTTTTGCGACTTGTACCAATCCGCTCCACACAATGCCGTCGGCAATGTGGAGTTTTGTTTCCATAGAGTTTTATAGAGTTGGTTGAAAATACCCAAAAATACCTGTAAAATCGTAAGGTTCAAATTAGTTCGAATTATCAGTTTGACAGGTATTTTCAAACTCTATAAAACCCTATGGAAAGAAAACTCATTGAAAAGTTGTTTAAAGTTATTTAAAGCTATTCTAATTTTGATTTTAGGGCTTTTTAAAATTCAAAGCAAATGTGCGATAGTCGCATTGTGGCTAACGCAGTTACGTTCAATAACTAAAAGCTTTTATTCAGCATGCTGCAGAAGGAATATACAGTACACGTTACGTCAACTTACATCACACAAGCAAGATCCGTAAAATAATTATGATACAAACTAAACCAGTAGGTACTAATTCTCAATATGAATACACCCACAGGCCACCCCGCTCACAATAAATCTTTACGACGATATCACTTTTATTTTGCATAAATAAAACTGAATTATAACAGCCCTTTGCATCGCCCGGTAGCCGCCAGATAATATTGTAACCAATAACAAAAATAAATTAAAGAAAAACTTGTAAATGGTTTAAAAAGGATGTATCAAAGAGTTGCCGCGGTCACGTAGAGGCGGGTTATGACGGTAACAGCGGGATAGAGCCACCACACCAAACGAGGGAAATTAAAAACTCACCGAGATTAGTAACCAAATAGTTTTACGTTATTTCAATTCAGATTAAAATGTTGAACGAACTCGCTAATCTATTATTATTAACACTATAAAACCACTGCAAATCTATTTTAAATCCTATTCGAATCATGAACACAATTTAAATGACCATATTTTGAATGCAGCAGTTTTGTGTATTGTTATGTTACTCAGCTCAAATATCAATTAGTGTAAGTGACAGAAACTAATATAAATAATTTAAGTGTATGTCCATTGAAGCCGACGTTTTATGAAAGAGACATTCCGACGCGTGATCCGGGCGTGTCAGCCTGTGCCGTGTGCCCCGAGGTGCCCCGAGGCCACCCGAGGCTCATCGGCTGCCATAACACCATTGTGTTGAGCCATTCACGGTATTCGACTTGTCTATGTGGGTTGTAGTCCAATGGTACCGACACGGGAAAATATCGGGTGATTCTTGAAATACTGCCAACGTTGTTTTACTATGGTTAAAATGAGATAATTCAAATTATTATTGACTAGCTCTCCCCCGCGGTTTCACCCCTATTCTCGAGATAAAAAAGTAGCCTCTTCCTTCTCCATACAAACAAACTCAAACAAGAAGTTAGGATATCTAAAAACCGACAAAAGTGAAATATTTTCTTGTTTTCAAGTTATTTAAAAGCAATATTTTCATGCAAATTCAAAACCACTTGACACATCATTGAACAGCGCTCATTGTGCTGTAGTTATCACTTCACAATAATTTCCTTCCGACATTCCAAAGTTGGGACTCACCGACACACGCGTCAGTGGAAAAGCTTCATGCTCTTTGTAAAACGCCGCGGCTATTAAAGTGCGATTAAGCCGACGCCCCGGCCTCAGAGACGATGTGGCTCCCACTTTCGATTTTACAACTGTCTAAAATCGAACCCCAGACCCGACTGTGATGTCCAACCGTTGAAATAAGCGCGCTTGGAAGTTTAAAATAAGGCATTTATAATAATGATGGAATTTTCAATACATAGAATACTTTTTTTTGTAAACAAAATATAATTTAAAAAAATTCAATTTATTGGTATTTTAAGAAGTACCATCAATGGGCTAGATGACTGAAAAATTATATTTAGTCCGTCATTTACATCAAAAATAGACACGTATTTTTAACCGACTTCAAAAAAAGGAGGAGGTTTGTTACCTCATAACTCCGTCATTAATGTTAATTATTTACGATTTGGAAAATTCCTGTTTTATTTGAAAGGGTACACTTCCCGTTTGGTCCCATTGTCATCAGATCAGGATTTGATTACTTTTTAGAGTACTTTGAAGTCGGTTTAAGTTTTTTGTAAAACAGTTCAATTATTTCTTTTGTCAATTAAACAAACAAAATAGGAACATATCGAGTGTTGAAGTTCCGCGTGACGTCAAATTATGGAACAGTTTTTACTCTAGAGTGACGTCACGAGCCCCAGTACCCGAACTTTGCCGCGCTTTATTTTTATAAATTTTTAATGATATGGTAAAGCAAAAAATACCCAATATTTTTTGATAATCTAACTGACGGACTATTTAGAATATTATTTTTTTACCAAGGAATCACCCCTATTAATTATTTTTGTTAAATCTATGAGAAATACCATTTAGGAGCATAGCTTTTTTAAAATACAAATCAAGCCAAGCTGCCTAGTTAAACATGAACGAGATTCCATCCATCGATATTATACTCATAATAAATAGCTGTCAATAATCTCGGCCGGCCATTAATTTAATGAAATTAGCATACTTATACGGAAGATAGCTTTCGCGGATAACCTCAAAGGTACGCCGATTTCATTAAGTATTACTTTAATACCATATAATATATGAAACAGGTTTTTTTATAGCCCACCGTGGAGCTACCGATTAACATCGAAATGGAAGAGGCATCATCATTCAACACATCCGTTACCAAATATTGGGTATTTCTATATCTGTGCAATTTTAGTGAATTGAGACAGTGATGTAGTCTTTAAACTCAATTGCTTTATTAATTAAATGGTATTCCCACATTATAAAAAAAACCTAACTAAAACTTAAAAAAAATGTGCTGTCCTTAAATCGAATAAAACTTTAATAAATAATCATTTGATCTTCATAAAAATCCACCCACACATATTATTGATATGGACGTATTATAAAATCTACAAGATCGTTTAGCAAATAACTAACGCGGCGAAAATTAATGTACGACCCCGGCCAGTTAAGCTTGGAACATAAATGAGACTTCGCAAATTAGTGAGTTAATAACCGGGCAGTTCATAAATAACCACTTTATTGTTATAAGGCCTATGAGTTTAAAGTTATATTAGAAACTAGTATCGTAAAATGGCCGAGGTTTATTGGTTTTTATAATTTGCTCTAATCGGTCACTTGCGCAATGTGATTGATGTTTTTATTCGCTTTTTCTGCCATAAAACGGAAAAAAATATGCTTGAAGTACGATCTGGTAATTCAAAATTTAAAAATAATTTGCAGTTTTTTTTTTTCAATCTACGTGAATTTATATGAGGTGCGTAAATGTGTGTATCGAATTAATTGATTACCGATTCGATGTATGAATGACTTTTTATGCATTTGTTCAGTAACCAAAGAAAATTTATCCTAACGGAAATTAAACACGGTAAAAGGGTATTTAAATATCTACGTGGTATTTTGGTATACAGATAATCACGTAACTAAGATAATTAAATATTATATTTTCCTAAGTCGTATTATCGATAAATAATTTATTGTTACAAAAGCAACTGTAGTTTCAACCACTATAGAAACAATTTGACGAACAAGTACTTCTACACTCGGATCAAAAGCACCGCAAGTAATGAACTACGCCTTAACATATTTAAAACACATTACTATGAAAATTGAGGCTAGTTTAAAAACGATAATTTCCTCAGCCCTGAGCAATTCGATAGTGCGTTCTATATTCAACCGATTAAAGAGGACATCACTACAATGTGTAATGTAGGGATGTTGCAGTCAATCGATTTATCCCGGTTATAACGCGTTCGGCTAGTTTTTATACATAATTGTAGGTTTATAACATCTCAATGGTTAGAAAGTTTTTTTTTCTCAAATTACGACATTACGGTTCGCGTGGTTTCTCGTTTCTGTAATATGTTAATTATGGTGATTGTAAGTTTGACAGCTTGTTTGGGTGCCGCGCTAATTGGTGGGTAATAGCTGTCAGTGATTTGCGAACCTATTTAATAACAGTTATAAACATTTTATATAATTCGTTGAATGAAACTTTCTCGAGACGTTTTGATAAGTATCTTATGTTTATTACGAAAATATTATGACATCATAATATTGCATTTAAAACTTAGTTACTTATCACAAAAAGTGGACTAAAATCACCAAAAAAGTGGCGAGATGGAAAATATATAATGTACTAAAAATAGTTAATTCTTATAAGAATGAGGTCAAATGTGCAAAGAGCGTAATACAAAGTGTCGATTGTTAAATTAATATTGTAATAATATCTGACAGTTACATGAAACAAAATTATATGAATTGAATTCGTATAATACCATCTAATCTTTTCGTTTATTTAGATATGATATAACGCACCCTAATGACGGTTTCATGCGTATTCGTGCCTTCATTTTTCCTACTCTTTCACATTGAGCTATTATTACTACGTATAGAGAAGACGCCACACATCGCAACTATGTTCCGTTCAAGTGAGGCCATCCGGCCACATTTGTTGTTGTAGAATGATGAACGAAACGCGTAAGCGCCGTGAAAATCACGGTGTTTGCGAGAAAAATACTCTTAAAAGCGTTCTGATAGCGCTACGTGTTTCTAATGTCTGCTTAGACGACTAAATTATTGTTTCAGCGCTAAAGAGAAATTTTGTTGACTCTAAAAAAATGGGACATAACCTTTACTTATGATAGCTTCCCTGTAGGTAGTAATAATAGCTCAATGCTCTTTCACAACCAAAGTCAACGGGCAATTCAACTATTAACTACTTTTTGGCGGGAACTTGCAGAGTGACGTTGCTTTTTAATTTTTATTGTCATAAATTCGTGTATTATGAGTTTTATTGGATATAATCGGTGGTATTTTATCCAATAAAGATCAATACATGTGCACCAGTGAAGTGAAATGAAATGAATTATGTGTATCGTCGCTTTTCAAGTTGTCTCAAGAAGTCTGTGAAAAGTGTTAGTACAATGACCACCATTGTACTAAAACATGACTATTATGGACGGTGACTGACTGAGGACTATGTGAAAGTGATTCATTGTGACTAGAACTTATAATATTACTTGAAATTGGCAAAATACACAAGCCGTGTGACGCCATTGAAGATAAAAAAAAAACTATTAACTTTTCCCAAAAAATCTTTTGGCACTGTCTATGTTTCGCCGGCAATACCTAGATCTAGCTCATTACACATCATTACAGTGCGCTATGTGCCGGGCGGACGTGCATAGTTTGTCTATCATGTGCGCCTAAGGCGACACTTACGACTATTGTTTCACAATGACAGTAACTGGCCACGAACGTCGCACTCGCATCGTACTTGCCACTCGTTTAACGTGACTAGACGTGCTGCGTTTACATTGTTATTGCTGCTAATAGACCTATACAACTGACAGATTGCAAAATGCCTAGTATTAGTATTAAGCCTATCACAGACATAGCTATAATATATATTAATATAAATCATAGCAAGGCATATTACGATATATTTTCAATACTAATCTTCGAGTGACCGCACACGCAGCTATAATACAGGGTGTTTTTTTGGTCAGCGACAAACGACCCAGGAGCGGTAGTACAAAAAATACATTTTCCAAAAATGAACTTAATTCCATTAAATACTGTAAATGCGTTGAGAAATACCTTATTCAATTTGAAATAAAATTACCGCAAAGTATGGTCACTAGCCACGTGCACTGACTAGAGCTAGGCACAAGCCACCATTGCCCCACCCCTTTACTCCCTAGCACTCCCGTTTAGTATTACGTCTATATTTTAGCTTATTACATGATTTTCAAAATAATATTATTTTTATTATTATAAAAAAATAAAGTATTTTTTTTATATTTTTTTTAGCACCAGTATCATTTGTATTATCGACCCTGAGTCGCTCGTCGCTGACCAAAACAACAACCTGTATATATTTCTGTTTCTTCGCCAACCTGTACTGTAATTTATATTATAGCTGGGCATAATAATATATATTATAGCTGCGTCTGTGATGGGCTTTACTGATAATTTTAATAAAACAACTTAGCAAACTAATATTAGTTAGTTTGTTTTAGTTGTTTTTTTATTATTAATAGTCTGAACATTATATCACATGTCGAATAAATCGTAAATAACATCTGTTACTTAGCAGCAAAAAATTTTAAACCAAAGTTTAATTGAGAAGCAAGTTCAATTATGTTTTTTTGTTAACTAAAATGCATTTCAAGAATACTTAACAACACCTTTATTCAGGAAGTAACAACTAATATATCTTCTAAGAAACCTATCCGACTATACAATTATCCAATTTTGTACATTAGCAGTGGCATAGGTGGAATACAACTGTGTGCCAATTACATCGTTAGTTCGCTTTAATGAGGCGGCCTCAAGCGGTCGATCATGATCTCGTGTATACTAGATCACTTAACTATAAACAATGTTAAGTTATGCGGAAACTAGAACTGTTAATACCTTGACATAAGGGTGGTATTAAGGTATTTGCATCTCGAACATAAGTTGGCATTTCATGAATATCACCAACACCACTATAATAATTCTAGTTCTTATGCTAAATTACTAATAGAGGCTTTAAATAAAACTCATGGTATATGGATGGTCCTTTACTAAAGTAATTTAGGTTAGGTACTTTTTTTATTGTTCAATTATCAAAAAAAAAATTGGCATAAATAACTCTCACATCTTTAATACTACTAGTATAATAGGTTTTGCAAAGATTACCTACTCAGATTACAGAACAAGGCAGATGGAACGCGCGGAACACGGGAGTGAGGCCAAAAAAGCAAATACAAATTGAAAAACATAGCTGTTATTCGCTTTTGAATTTGCATTTAATTTGTTTAACAAACTTTATTTAAAAAAAACACTTTGTTTAAACCAAGCAATACAAATTCAAAAGCGAATAAAAGCTATGTGTATTTCAATTTGTATTTGCTTTTTTGGCTTCACTCCCGTGTTCCGCGCGCTATATCTACCTTTTGTTCTGTAATCTGTGATTACCTAATACTAACTTACTTCAAATTCTCTTCAAACTACACACAAAATTACACAAATCTTGACAGGAGATTAATTTTAACCATTTTGTTAGCTGCTAAACTTACTCGTAAAGATGTAAAAAAATGCGAGTCCGCGGTTTTCGCTACGAGGTCAAAGTAATTGGCCGATTACCCAGGCAGCTTGTTCGATGATACAAAAAAACGCAACTGCCTCCTTTTTATCCAATTACCTCCTCTGTACCGTATAATTGTGGCCGATAATTTAGTTGTCGCATGTATTTCGGCCATAAGTCCTGTATTATATTGCCGTGGGTTCAGACTACGGACTCGGATGGCCGGTCGAATATTTATTCATTTAGTTTGTGCTAGTCTACCGCGGTTTCACCTGGGTTTCCGGGATAAAAAGTAGGAAAATTTTATCTCATCACGATTGACTGTGACAAACAAACAAACACACCTTTAGTTTTGTAGGGTATTAAGATTTATGACGATAAATTTGCTTTAAGTAATTATTTTGTGCAAAGTTTAATGAGTGTAAGTACACACATTTTACTATGAAATTATACGGATTGGAAGAAAATACGCCATCTAGACCTGTCTCTTTCTATAGATATTCAAAAAACAAAGATAGATATACCTTAATCTGTCATTAAAATTCTAATTGACATCTCTTAGTACGGCAGTATGTTAAGTACTTTAAATAAAGTTGACGTCAGCTAGAGTCATAGATTAAATAGTAACCAGATATGCAGTTCTGTAGACCGCGTACAAACGTCATATAAACTTGTAAATTGAAGATGACAGTCCGCTGGCACGCAAATCATAAACAAAGGCACAAAGCTCAATTCAATGCGTTTGAATATAAAGTTCATTTTTTATTAACCAATTAGTATGTAACGTATGTACATTAATTGTACCGTACTTAATCCCGTTTTATAATTACTCTAATTTTAATAACAAGCAAAACATTATGAATAATTTGAATGCAAATAGTCTTATAAAGGCTAAAATGCCGTGGCCGTTTTAAATTGATCACTTTTACTGTCATTACTTTAATCAGAAGCTTACTTAAGTCAGCATTCTTATACAGGTTAACTATAACTTTGTATTTTAACAATATTATTTTTAATTACAACAAAATTACTACGCTAAAGGTTTTCTACTCATTTAAACACATGAAAATAATATTTCTCATACGGGTAACTCTATCACACAAGACAAAACAAAGTAACAAAACTAATTTGTCTCAATACCGCAATAGTAATTGGTTGGTAACGAGTCGACTTAACGATGCCCTCACGGTTCGCAAAGGTTACCTACTTCCAATCATAAGTTATAAGTTACATGTGTTTAGACTTTGCACGGTGTACATGTTATAAACGCGAGCGATTTCGTTTCAAGAAAGGTGCGTTATAAATATGGTCATGGTCTCTACATATTTTTTAATACAGTGTAATCACGCATTTTTCATTGAAAAATGTATCTAATCCGTAAATCAACTTGTTCAGTGCCTCACTTCAGAAGTTCGGACCTTATTGTAGTATCATTAACGAAAATTACTGCACATTAATATTGCCTTATACAGTGCAAAATGAAAAATCGCTCGTAGATCTTCGTAGCACTGTACGAAACATACGCTCGCCTTGTAGCACTTCTTATTCCACGTAATCCACTGCCTCTTACAACTTATCAAAGATCATAAACGACTTACTCTACTACTGCTCTACTACAACTATTCTACTAAATATGCTAACTTCCAATTTTGGAGAATGCGTCTTAGTTATTACTTAGCTTAAAATTAACAATGCTAACTTTTACTCAATATTTAAGCTAATTAAATTTCGATTTGAGTATGTTATTAGGTATAATATTACTATGATTAAGTTGAAAAAAGGAAAATAAAATAAAATAAAATTGATATACATATCTACATAAAATAAATATACAATATTATTATTACAACAATCAATTTATGAATAAAACATAAACAAAAATTTATATATTATTTTAAATTAGTAAGGTTTTAGAATCGCTTCATCCCACATCTTAGGGCAATGACAGGGACGGCACGGATCATGTTGTATCTCATTACTGCAGGTGAAGTTGTTGCCTTCATTACATACACATTCACCTCTATTTATTAATTGCTCTGTGAGAATTTTACTTGCACAGAAGGTGGCTTGCAATTTAACCCACTAATGTAAATTAATTTTGAATCATTTTTGATATAAGTAATATGTATTTATAAAAAAATAGTAATTGTTTATTTTTCATAATTTCACGTTCTTTTAAACCATATTCAAATATAAAATTACAAATACGTTTGCCATTATTCTTTTATGGACCTAAATAAAGTGCATCAACGTTCTACAATTGTAATGTTTATGAATTAATAATAATTCCATATTTAAAACTTTCGTTTTTTTTTAAAGAATACCCTATTTGATTACATTCCATATTCAAATTTAGAATTATAAATTGCGTTTGCCGCTACACAGCGGCACACGGCACACGCTTGGGCCACACATGCACGACCGAAGTTGCGGTCGGATTACCAATTTGCAGCGAGGAAGATTTTCCGCGATCATTAACCTTACCTTAACAATTGTTACATTTTCTTTATGAATTAAATAATTTTTAAACATAATAATTGTTTCACTCACCCGTTAGAATACCAATCAATATTTTAGGTTAGATCTGAACTGAACAAAATATTCTTACTGGTTGATATTACCTAGATAGTGGCTACGTATTAAAAAATGCTACCAGGATAACATAAGCTAAAAGGAGTAGAAAAAAATGCCTATAGGATACTTTAAATGTATTTTTTTTTCCACAAAAAGTGTAATAAAACAACTCTACCAAGTCAACACGGGTTTACTAACAATTTATATGACATTTTAGCAAAAACAAGTCTGTGTTTACATTACAATTTATCATGCACAGGGGGTCTATCTAATTTATGCGTCACTTTGTAAAAAATAGCGAAGGATCTTCTTCAAAATTTGTTTTTAGAGTTGCGCAATCTGTGTGGTCTTTTTCTTTTGTTTTAAAGTAAACATTGTTAACAGTAAGACATTGTCTGTCTGTTTGTAAAGATGCTGTTTCCGGACCTTTTACCGGATAATAATGTTTTTTTTCTAATATTCTAAGATTTATTTTATTATTATCAGAATGTATTGAGCAAGAACCAATCTTAAATTTTATAATAAATATTAATTATTTAGTTTCTTACCGGAGTCTCAGTTCAAGTTGTATCTGGAACCGGTGTAGAGTCATTTTGCTAACGTTCATAAGTGCCTTATCAGGGGCTAAATTGGATAAATACTTTTTGAATTTGAATTAATAAAGGAAATACGGAAGACATCATTATTGTAATATTAAAAAAAAAACGCTGTCGTAACAAATTATGAATTATTAATTATATACAATTTGATAATTATAGATATCTGAAAAACATACATGCGAGCATTTTAGTAAGTTAGTAAATACCTACCTACATTTTAATATATCAATTAACATCCCATAAAAATCAAAGTAGAGCGATTCTGTTATCTACCACTTAGCAATATTTCATAATATTGAAACATGTTCATCTGTTTAATGTAAGCTCATGTTGCAGGCCTGTCAAAATATTGGCGCCACAACTCTCACAAAAAATATATAAAAAATATACCCGACGCGGAGTGTCATAGACATTTCAACGTTTTTTTTATCCTCAACATTTCAATATGAAGCAGACTTCACACATATGTACTTATTTCATTGAGTAATAGCAATGAGAGATCTGTTCCGCGTCTAATCTGCAGCATTTATAATAATAAATACCGCTGCTGTTAAGATTACCCATTTCTAAATCTCACAGCCACCGTTACTCTCTGAATAAGCATCGTAAAAATAAGAGCTTATCGATTTTAATTCTCTATTGAAGCTCATTTAATTCTTCACTTGATTTCCCTGGATTTATTTCGCCATTAATTACGTACACGACGAAGCCACCGCGAGATAATTTCATTTTAACGGTCTTAATTCGCTAATAGCCAACGCTCATTCAGACTGCACCGATTCCGCCCTGTCATTCAGTTTTGTTTTCGCTTTATGAAAGTTCATCTCCGTGAATGAATTTGAAATTGGATTGTTTTTTCCGACAATCGTCCTCTTTTAGCATTAATGTCGAATCACCGACGGAATCGCATCCAATATGTTTTAAATTAGGAACATTCGTCGGCGCCTTGTTCTAGCTCGCTCGCTAATGAAGATTTCGTATACGGCCGTCCTTTTTTGTCAGCCATATCTGTTTGTTTTGAGCTCACCATCAATTATTTTCCAGTTTTAAATTAGCCGTGTGCTCGCACCGGGCTATTTCTGTCTCGCACGGCGCGTGGGTGCAGCATGGTTGCGTCTCGGTCGCGCGCGTCGCTCAGTTTGTTTTTGTGCGTGACGCGCCCCGCCCATAGTCGTCGGCAGCACGGGCGGCTGCTTTGACCGGTAGCGGTGCAACTCGTTATCTGTTTTTTCGGTCGGGCGGTATGTGTCCAGCCTAATATTTGTGTAGGACGTAGAAAAAGTCGTTTTGTGTGCAGTGGGAGGTGCACAGTGTGTGTTATTGTTGCGTTTATTGCCCGCCATACTCTGTTTTGCGTTAATAAGATGTGCAAGGCACGTCGTTAAAGCTTTTATGATAATATTTCTACTCATTCTTGTTTATAAAGCAATTTTGCACCCGTCTTGTAGGTAGATATTATTCATGATTCTAGATTATGAAGACTGCTTTATCTGTCTTCAACTCTTGTATCAATCAAATCAGCTAAAATTACAAAACAAAACCAACTTTACCAGTAAAATGCTAAATATATTCTAAGCAAGGCTAAGTATGTCCATTCCATTAGTTTACTAAAGATTACCTATTTTTAATCCCTCAACTCAAAATCAACTTAACCCTAAGCCATCATATTTAAGGCAAAGAATTCACGTGAACCGCGGAACACATTTGTCCTTGTTTCAGTTGTTTCAAACTGAAATATTGTCGCTAATGAGGGCTAGTTCGTAATTCCAGTGATTTGTCGCGCGGTGTCGTGAGCGGGTGCGATTTGGTCGCGCGATCGGCCGCCCGATTGTCGGCCGACACGCGACACACCGCTTGCCTCCGTACGACATTACTACGTTAATTATACAGGGCCACATGACTTTGCTTATGTCTTAAACAAATTTTTATTTGACTTGTATTGTAAGGGAGGTGGGTGGTGAGCGAAAGCGGAAAGCGGAGGAAAATGTTGAGGCAAAAATCTAAAAAATTTTAAATGGTATCTAATGTTGCCTGCATCGTTGACTTTAGCTACAATAATAATGAGATATCACTTTTATACCAATAAGGAAGTAGCTACCTATTTGAGCCAGCACTGGCCGCCTATCCAGACTAGAACCTAAAAAAAAAAGTTTAGTGTAAAACTTTTCCTCAATAATAATCTAAACACGAAGTCAGGTGAATTAACTCAAAAAATAACCGCGATAATCGCACAATAAAGAGGATACAACCGATTGTAGCCGTGACTTCATAGAATTCGTAACGAATTGCTGTTACTTTAATAACTTCATTCATGTTTTCGATTTGAAAAACGCTACCACATAGCCACTCTATTTTAACTCACTGAAGTTTCATTCTATCTAAAGATACAATAGTAAATCTCTAACTAATCTCGGATTAACAAAGACGTAAAAAAGGATTATCCGCAAAAAACTGTGAAGAAAATTCAATTAAATAAAATCCGAATACCTACACTTGCGTAAATATTTTTATTGAACAGATTTCAATTTAACGCGTCGCACGACCCGAATAAAGCGAAAATAATTCCGCAGCGTCATTTACGCGTATTTTTAACAAGTAAGTTACGGCATAGCTCGCTTTTCAACGCTGCTTACGCTTCTATCAACATTTGGAAATGTGATCAGTGAGTGTTAATGTAAAGGGTGCAAGACGAGGTTTTGTTTGGTGGAAGCGCCAATGATAATATTGGTAGGAGAATTAGGTGGGCTGCAAACAAAGCCCCTAATCTCCGTTAATGTTTTATAGTTGCTTAAAGAAGGGTGATTCGGCACGCTTTCGGTCCGACTGCGCATTTTGTAAAATTACATTTGACACCGGGTGTTGTATTTTGGGGTTCTATTAAAACGATTAGCGATATTTTTAATTTTCCATTACTTTCTCGGAATTAAATAAGACGCCATTAGCTTTTGTAAATGTAACTATAGGTCTTTGGATTCTATATAAACATATAAATAGGAGAGGAGCATAAGGAGTATAGCACTGAATAAAAACATAGTATGCACTGGAAAAATATAGAAAAGGTAAGTTGCATCACCAACAATAATATTGGTAGGTAGGTATAGTTAGATACAACATACGTGTAATTTACCTACTTATGGCCCTTGCCAATTAATTCACGTACAGTGTCCACAATCACACGTTATCAGTTATTCCATCTGTCAAATTGTGCAGCTATTAAACGACAATGTTGCATAGGTACGGTTTGATAGATGATATCTTCGTTTTTCATACCGTATTTTTAGCACGTACATTGTGTTCGTAGAATTGCCACATTATACATAAATCGTTATCATTTCGTGCAAAGTTTGTGAAGTTTTATTGCAAATGAAATTTATTTTATATCAATCATCATCATCAGCCTATAATGTCCCACTGCTGAGCACAGGCCTCCTTTTACAAATGAGGGTGAAAGAGAATGGGCTCCACCATGCGTGCCCATTGCGGATCGATGGAGGTAGGCTAGTGGTCAACCTACTGTTGGAATTTTTCAAGCCGAGGCATCCAACTAGCTTAACGGCTATCACAATTAAGTGATAACCGGGATCAACGGCACGGAAACGCTTGATTTGAAATACCACTAGGCGGTCACCCATCCAGGTACCGACCACGACGGTGTTAGCTTAACTTTGCCGATCGATTAAGAACAGCTTATCATGCTACACCACGAACGCTTCATCAATAGTAGGTATAAATAATTCTATAAACCTGAAAGAAACAAATAGTTTACATTATAACATCAATAAATAAAAATATGTCAAACTACATTCTATAAAGCAACCATAAAATAACCAATATCACATCTCACACCACCAACAATAGTTTGCCAAAACACTTGCCAAATCTTTACCACCCCAATGAAACTCAAACGGTAATAAAAGGACCAATATGTTTGTCTAGTGGTTTGGAAAATGACAGAATAACACAGTGCTGCCAACACAAAGCAACGATTGTGCCGGGGGCAGTGGCGCGCTCTAATATAGTGGCAACACAGTTTTATGTCGCTGGAATCTTATCTCACACACAATGGGATTCTTTTGTCAATGGGCGACATAGAAGTGTATTTTCATAGATGGTTTATTGGAAGTAAAAAGAATATTTAATGTTAAAATAATGAAGTTTCTAAAAAATGCTTTATTTCCTAAACCATAACAGTGTTATTTGCCTACGCTAAGCCCTGTGTACCTGCATACACTTTATTATGAGATAACATTGGAAAAATTATAGCCAAGATGGCTCAAAAATTATGAAAAAAAAACTCTACTCTAATTAGCAAAATTCCCTGATGTTTGTATATTCATTTAGCACAGTCTGACCGTCCGTTGCCATAATAGAAATGTTGTTATATTGATGCTAAAATGTAGAGTCAACAATATTCTGAGACGGTAGCTACACCTGTTATATAACTGACAATTTGACAAATGTTACAGTTTTACTGCTAATTTGACAGAATTTGACTTCCTGTTAATTCTGTTTGGTCTGTCTTATAATACGTTATATTAGTCATACTATGCAATAGAAAACATTAATTAGCATTGTTTAGATAAATAAAAATTATTTCTTAATTCAAAAGGAATCTAAATGCGCCATGGTTTTCCTCTATTTGTCCCGTCCTAGACAACGTAGACATTCGTAGCACTCAGCGAGTGTAGCTACGAATTGCTACGAAACCACTACGAAACTAATTAGTTTGAAATTAGATGTATTTTAATTTGAATGCGTATTAATATTTTGCATCAAAATAAAGACTTGGCTATAAAGATGAATGAGATACTAAATTTTATCATCGCTTCATGATTCATCGCGATATGAGATTACCTTATCTAGGCTTCATGACCTGACCCACCTTCGGCCGCATCATCACTTATCGATAAAATAACATTTCATTGTGCCGGTATGAAAATTTCATCTTGTGTATGGGGTGGACAAACTAAACAATGCACTGAATAAATAATTTATCGTTTTTTTATTCGAACACTTGCATGGTTCAGTCAATGAGAAATGATTTCGTTCGATACACCCACATGTTTGAGGGGACAATTGAACGGACAACTTCACACTAATTTATAAGGACAATTTAACAAATTAAAAACGATCCATGGTACTAAAAACCAAATGTGTTATTTCACTAAATAACTTACAAATCAATAATTATCTTTCAGAAACTGCAATGGCAATTCCAGACTATTAACAGATAAACAAAACAATTTTGCCTGTAATTCAACTTTTGAAACACGCTATTGATGATAATATTCGCATCACAAATACTAAACAGCATTACATCAAGCTAAATCATAGACTGTACTGAAATAAATCTCCATAAATAATGCCTATAGACTAAAAAGTCACGTCACATCACGTATCTAAATCGCTCGCAATCGGCACCCCGATCTAAACGACCAGATTTAACCCGTTCCATCGCGGTCCGGATCTTTGGCACATTTCCACAACATGGCCTGTTTAATTAGCGTCCATTTGTGCTTTTTTACATAACCCTGCGAGTGCCGGACGGGGATTTATTACCCTCTTTGACGATACGCTACTTGGCTTTAAGAGAAACGGGACTGTGAGCGGTCTTAAGAACAATGATGGGAATGCTTATCTCAATCAGATTCACCGGTAAAATTGTGTTGGTGTAAAGTATCAGCATGTTACCAGTGCTCGTTTGTCTATCTTACCGTGTATTTAAAATAAGCAGCAGTGTCCGTAATTAGCCAAATTTACAGGTGTCAGAAATGCACACTCACACACAGCTGCACTGTAATTAAGATTTTTTTACAAAATACATATAAAAATTATTATCTGCGTTCTTAAAACATTTTCCCTCAAATATACTAACAAGCAGTCTTATCTAACTAATGTTCTAAATTTAAATTTTCTCAGAATACAACACATAAAACACTTTTTACACACAGACACAGAGTGATGTTCAAAGGAAATCCAAATTAATTCAGTTTCTGCGACACTTAACAAGACGTCGCACGCTCCAGTAGTTATGTATGTGGATGGCAAGAGGCGACATTTTTCAGCGGCGCGAAGCTGAAACATACTCAAGGTAATTACTCGGACGTGAAGACTGATATTTGCAATTACTTTTAACGACATCAGCTATTAAGGATTTTTATTTTGTTTGTCATCAACTTTATGTCCCAAAAAGTATCTGAAAATGGGAAATCAGAGATCGCGTTTTTCTTAGATAAAGCTTGCTTTGTGTCATTTTCATTTCAAGAGTTATTTTACTTGAAATATACACAAGCGATTAAAGATGATGATTTTTTTGTTTAATTCGATTTACATAATATATTAAATCGATATAAAGCTTGGAATCCACGGCATACAGGACAAAGCTGCCCGATGGCTACAAAACGCAACCGTTACAAATCTCACTAAATGACAAATGATATTGTCGCATTCGATTTTCAAATTGTCATAGTGCGGTGCACCTGCCCGGGATTGCTATCGTCACGGGAATCGCCGCTGGATGCACCCCGCCGGGAATCAGATCAATCCTGCGACTGTCATTGGTGATCATAATAACTAACTCACTACTGCTCAGTGGAATTAGTTTTTTATTCTATGTATAAGTAGAATACATTTAGTAAGAAAATAAGCTAGTTCACGTCATTGGTCAGTAAAATTGGATTGTAATTTGACTTGATGCATTCTGTGGTGATTTATTCAAGATTCAAATTGGCCATGGTCAAATTGAACTAAAGCTGCATCTTGTCATATTCTCGACCATATTTAGGTAGGTATACATTTGACATTTAACAAAAATATGTATATTTAATGGCACAACAATATTTATTTGAATTATTACACCTTCAGATTATAATGCGGATATCTATAAAATATGAAATATACTCTAAACATTTCGAAATCCAATTAACAATAATATAAGCTTTAACTAGCTATAAACATAAGCACGTGCAATGAGCTTAATAGCCAGCTCAGGTGGACAATAATAAGGCTTTTTTCCATAACAACCGGTTGCACATCGCAAGGTGTCTCTGACAGTTGTCACGAGCGCACCGTAACAATCGTGGAACCGGCCGCAAGAAAACATCTTCCGATACGCACCAATCGCGCCAACAAATACCAATGCCCAGCCACTAATGGATGTTTTTCATTTAAATTCTTGATATAACGACAAGTTTTTAGACTCGTGTGCGACTGGCACTATATCTTTTTATTGCGTAATATACTTAACTCATACTGTCTCGTACTGCTGCAAATTTATTTTATTATCTACTTCGATAATTACTTCACCGGTAAATATAGCCTTATCAATTAGACAAATTACATTAATAAATTATGCTTTAGCATCGTACTAATTAGTATTAAATGCACGACTTGTAAATAAAATTATATTTCTTTCTTTTATTTAATTTTATGCGATTAGACAACCGGTTTGTTCGTGTCATAAAACAGCTCACATGTAATAATTAAAAGCAGAAAGTTTAATTGAGACGGACAATAGCGGCGGTCTGTTTTTGCTTCATATCCTCCTTAATTTGACTTTCCATTGTTAACCGCTGAATGTTCACGTCCCAACATTATAAAATAAAAAGGCAACTGTAATAACTCTATTCACTGTTTCGCCTTGCTGATGTTAGCCAAACAGCTTACAAGTTCTACATGACTGGAGGACAACGGTGCCAAATTGAATCAATTTGTCAGTACAGAGTGTTTTACTTCCAAAACGGGAGCGGGTGAAGTTGCCCTTTAGCCGATGTGACAGTTATGACGTGGCAGGGCGTGTCCGCCACTGCGCCCTCACTTCATTTGTCGAGCCATTTGCTCACAGGAATGCGGTGTCATCAGCAGTGAACGGAGCGTGAAATGGAAAACGCCCCTCCAGTGACAACCTCCCCCCTCTCAACCACCCCTTAGCCGCCCTTAACGCGTGCTAACGAAATTTCACTTTGACAAAATTTTGTCCATCGACCGTTCCTGTACGCTTGATATGTTCAAATAGGCGAGCTTTCATTAACTGTTGATTACTTTTAGTTTGCGTCTAAGTAAATACTGTAAAGTGAATCGATTCGTTTTATTGTTGGTTGATTGCAAAGTTTTTATGCGCAAAGAACATCATTAGGTTTAAAGTTGGCAATGTTCCACCGTTCGTTCGGGGTTTTACAATTTAGTCATGGGTAGTGCTCCTTCTGTCTAATAATGGTCTAATGCTGCATAGCATAGAAAACTAATCCTATAGCGCAATGTTTATAATTGCATTGTCATCATATTTATTGTGTTCATAAATATTAAACACAATTATTATATCAACTTTTCTCAGTTTTGCTATATTATCTAGTTGCCGATCAGTAACACACTGTTCAGCATTTTAAACTTCAATATCCATCCATTTCGATAATGATTACCCCTAAAAGCTAAAACCAGACGCTAGCATAAACAGCAATTTCACTTGGAAATCAGTCGGCAAGTAATTGTAACAAATTGAAAGCGTAGGCCGCGGCCCTCGACTCCGCCCGAGTTATCCGTTTAAATTGTCACCCTTAATCCGGGATCGCAACTATTTGTTTGCTAAAGGGATCCCGGGAAGTTTCGCGACAACACTACGTGACTGTCATGTAATCACGGCCCACGCGATGCGCGACGCGTTGCAAACAATGAGATACCAGATATTTGCCGTTTAAATTAATAAACAATTCCGATTAGAATTACGTAACTATTATTTTAATTTTATTTACTATTTATTAAGCATTTAGATTTGCATTTTTTTTTCTTTTTTCCCAAAGCATCCAAATCCGAAATCCATTCGCTCCACTAACAATAGGTGCCTGTTTACCTGTCTGCTAGTAAATATTCCTCGTTTAGTCGCAGTCTCGTTGCTATGGGACTATCGATTATCAATTTATCAACAATGTCACTGACACAAATCGATTCCATGGGATTGGAGCCGAAGACAAGCTCACCCCATTACTGTACGTGTTTAATAGGGATTTGTTAACAGGTTTGCGAAATTAGATTTTACCTGTTCCTAAAAAAACGGGATTTGAATCCCGATTTAAGTTTGTCTGTGAATTTTACTATATTAAAATGGAACATGGAAAAATATCCTGTAATCTTAATTTTTTTTTTCTGTGAGGTTATATTTAAACTCTTGTAGAGGTCATATAAATACGAAAATACAAATTGAAACCACTTCATAATAGGTACTAAAGTTACAACACTTACAACGTAACAAATCCCTATTTATCTTTATAGCTATTTTATTGCGAAATTCTCAACAATCAGATTTAATAGGTTTTCTGTTTTTAAGAATAGGTACTTAAATATATGAAGACGCGACCTTTTCATTTAACGATGACGTGTCGCGTCATAATATTAAAAACTTTAATTAAGTAGAATCACTAAAGAATTATTTATTTGATTTATATTACATAGTAATGGAATCTATTTGATTACCTTTAATATTTCATTCAGTATTGGGGTCAAAAGATATATAAGGTCCTAATAAATTAGTGAAATTCCTTTTAAGGGATGAATGTTTAGGTCATTAGTAATCATAAAATAATAGTCCCTCAAGAGGAAGTTCACTAATTTATTAGGACCTTATACACAGAGAGGTAAAAATCCATCAATTGAAGAAAAAGATACAAAAATGTGGACGTTAGCCAACAAAATCACAAACTGAAAGTAATATGATAGATTTTAAATTTAAATATGCGTGAAATAAACTTTTAATAATATGTATTTATAACCAGCTTTTAACACATAGACGGCCTGCGTCGTCGAAATCTTTTTTTTTGGTGACATTATGGGATTTTTGTGAGTAAAATATATTTTTATTTATACATCCCGCAATCCGGGACTCGTTTCCAGTGTGCGACTAGCAGCCCTACGTGCACGTAATAAATCGCGCGGAGGGTATAAATCTAAATCGGCGGCGACGTTTAAATTGTCGGCCGACACCGCATCGATTGTTTCACACTGTTTCCCGTAAAACATTGCCTTTGTCTATGTTAAATTGACATTATTTGTTTTATGTCGAGATCTGTTACTTGAGTACCGATCGTGAATAGATCAACTGCTTGGATTCATTGGAACGATTGATTTATAAGCTTAGTATTATTACTGAGATCAAGTATTACGGGTTTAGTTCTAACTTTACTAGTTTAGATAAATTAACCAATTCGACGGGCTTGTTGTATAAACACCAATTGGCTACTTTCCTAAAAAAATATTGGACACGTATTTTTTCTTTCGTCAATCAAACAAGAAATGATGAAGATATAGCCCGTTAAAGTTCCGCGTGACGTCACATTTCTTTATTTTTTTAATGAAATGTGACGTCACGAAGTATACGCGTAAAATATTTTATGATAATCTAACTGACGGACTAAATAGATTTTTTTTTTACCCAGGAAAGTACCCAATTTAGATATTGGTGAGAAGTAGTGAGAACTAAGTACCTACTTGTCAAAGTTAAATTAATCATAGCACTCATACATTACAAAAATGACTGTGTTGTCTTATAAAGAGCTGTTTCTAAAATTAGATAGTTCTCATTAAAATATCAAAAATATTAATATAATGAATAATAGATCAAAATTACCAGGATATCATAGCAAAGCAGAGTATAATGTGGCGAGACGTCGACACACGTTGCAATGTGTCTCAATTAGTGCCGCACACTGTGACAAACTGCCGAGGCGGGGGACTAAATTACTTTACATTTGTAAGTTTACTTACGAAAAAACTCGTGATAAATTTATAGTTTACAGTACGATGATGATGATTAATCCGATGATCTTATTTGTACCGATGATGGGCGATATTATTAGTTTGACTTTTGAATGTCATTCTGTGACTCAATTATATTGTAAATAATAAATCTCCTTTCCGTTATTTTGTCAGTAATAAAAAAAAACATACTTGGAAAAATCAATTGGACCCCCCATACTCTTAAAACTGTAACATAATATAAAAAAAATGTAGACCCATTATTATCAATGTGTGTCAACGCAAAGATGTATATATTTTTTTTTAAAAGACACTTGTCCACAAATAGGTACTAATTGACATACATATTTCAAAAACCTACACTTTAACTAGATATTTTGGGTTTGTCAGTTGACATTTTGTGACACTTTCCTTTGGGGCTTACTCTATCTAAATTTACAAACTAAACTTATTCATTCGAATAAAAAAGTTGATTCTTATATCGAAAGTATAAAGTTCAAAATGGATTACTTATAAAAGTTTAGGCCTATATAATGCTTCCGTGGTTTTTGTGTGAATGCAATGCCGCTAATATATCTGTCAGTGGGGTGTTTTGTTGTAGGTTTTAGTGTCAGAACATGTGGCAGTGATTTGTTTGGACCGCACACATATATGTTATTTTATTATTGTTATTGGCCGCCGAAATGTTTGTGGTGCGTTAGAACGTATCACTTCATTCAAGTCTCATAAAACTATTAAGAGAAAATTTTATTACACGTAATGGAGTCCTCAAATAATATATTGTTTTATTGAGTGTTTGAATTATATATTTTTAAATTGTAATGTAGCGTCATAAAATATTTTAGGTACGTGTTTACAAAATTTTGTTACTTATTTATGTTTTTTGAGTATTCATAATCAAAAAAACTAGTGAGGTATCGCGTCGTGTCGTGAGCCACCCAAGAGATCCGAAGCAAAATCGAATTAAGTGACTGACTTTAGACTTTGACTTTGACTGAACCAACGCATCCCATTGGCATAGGCTGGCAGGTGGTATTTTTTTTTCATATTAGTCTCCATCCCAAACGTCCGTTAAGATGCTTCGCTTTTATAGACCGAGATCCCAGGGCCGCCAGACCTTACTTATTATTGACGGACTAAATGTATATAATTGAGAATTCTGTACACTTTTTCCGCCAGAAAATAAGGAAGGTCTGGCGGCAATGGTATCTCCTACTGTAAAATTAACATTAACAAACATAATAAAAATAAAATAGCTATTAGTTGATCCTAATGACACTATTAAAAGATCATCTCTCATCTCGTCTATAAATATCCCTCCCATTCACAGTCAATAAATAAAAAGTCGGCGAGAAGACGACAAATCTTCCCGCAGTGCCGCGTCCCACAGCAATATGTCTTTATTCCGTCTAATAACAATTTAGGCAATTATGTGACAAAAGGAAGTGTTTTCGTCGTACGCATTTCTCTCGGAAGCCGCTGGGTCGGGATGTCGCTCCCCTGGGGCTAACTCGGCCCACATTATTGCCTCTCAGTGATTTATACGCAGTCGAGGAGCTACCAGTTTTGGGGATAATTTCACTAACAGTTTATTATAACACAGTATATTTGATTGAAGATAATGAAGACACTGATAAACGATGCGTACACTGTTACAATGTCTGCACTGTCTGCAATTTAAAATAGTTTAATTATTATATTTTTCAAAAAAAAATATAATAATATATTGTTTATCGGAGATGTCAATAATAATATGTACCTAGATTCATTCACGCATATCTACTCGAGTGTCTGCCTTATCAGTTATGACCAAAAACTCACGGGCAAAAAAAAAACGACGTAAAATTTTTATTTCATTGTAAACAAAACGCATAATTTTTTTCAGGACATACTTAATCCTTGTAAATAAATCCGTGAATTTCTGCACGGAATAAAATCGAGTATCGCATGCGGGATTCACTTTGCGGGTGTAGGATTACTTACAAATTGTTGTTAAACTCGATTAATGTCCAACCGCGCCACTAACTTGGCCCACTGGGCTAACATAGACAAACGCATTTTTTTTTCTTTTATCCATTTTGATTGTAATAACAGGATATGTGCTGATCAGAACTTACTATTTCCTCTCAGGCGATGATAGCTCAATGGCAGTGACGCCGGATACCGAGACGAAGGTCCCAGGTTCAAATCCTACGATGAGCTTGAGCTTTCGGTGAAGGAAAACATCGTGAGGAAACGGTAGCACTACCAACCTCAAGTTGAAAATCTGTCGCCACGCACCTATCGGTGTGTTCCGACAGCTGCACTTGAGAGCCAGTTCCCTCAAGGCTTTGTGTGTTTACCACCTTCGGCCACATCATCACTTACCATGGCGAGATTGTGGTCAAAGACAAGCCTATATATAGTAAAAAAAAAAACTTTTCACGTCACCTGCTAATATTCTCTTTCCCGATATGGGTGCATTCACAAGTCGTGTATTTTTATGGATGTACCCTTTCCGTTAAACGTTATGTAGTATAATAGTTATATCAATAGTTATCTGGTATCTGGTCACTGTAACATGCTTTGTTTTGTTTGGGATCAGTCAGATGGCCAATGATATTAATTTTTATTAATAATGATAATTTTAATTCTACTATAGAAACAGCTACAATTTTAGAGACGTTTTTTCGTATCTTAAATTAACACACATGCAAAAGTAAATTTGTTTGTCCTTCCTTCATGTCGTAAAGACTGTGAATTTTGCTTGTTTTTAACGCAGATTAAATTGCGGATCAGAAAGAAAAATTTATAAAAGTTACTTTAGGATTTACTAATTGAAGGAAATATTTATTTGCTAAATTAGGACGAAAGATTCGTACATAATTTGAATACTAATAATATTCATCGTAAATTATGCTAATTAGTAACATGCAAATTCAACATCCAGTTAAATTCATAATATAATCATTAACAACTTTAAAACTAGTAAAAATATTGTTAGGATTGAAACGAAATTAGTTATTATTAAAGTAGTTCACATACCCTCTCGAAAAAGATATAGGACATCTCCTACTTCTAACATCGAACAATTCATTCCTCGAAAGCTTCTAATTTCAAAAATATTTCAGTGACATGTTCATCCAGCCAGCGCACAGAGGTTCGAAACGGTAGTTTTACCGGTAAAAATAAAGGGAGGCAATAAACTCAAGTGGCATCTTAAAGGGGATACAAATGGTTTGTTTTGACTACTTGCGACTGAAGAGGTATTAAAAAACGTTATCAGTTGTCTTATACATCAAAGAGAGCGTTTTGACTGAAACACTTAACTAAATTGGATGAAAACTGATACATTAAACAAGATCCTATTGCCTTCAATAGTAAGGACAAGAACAATGGTTAATTAGTAAAATTTCTTAGTTCTGTTTTTTTATGTAATTGGTACAACTTTACTGTTAATTATGTAAAAAAAACACACTCTAATGCATACACCTACATAAAACATATATCTTCAAAGATCTGCATTTAACAATACTTGGAAGCGAAATAACACCATGAATAATTTTTAACACACCCAACTAACTATATTGCCCATTGTGCTAAGATTTTGCAAAACGCTTTAACCCACAATTTTCGCGTGAAGATCTCGATCTTAATGTCGTACATAAGCAATAACTACATGTATTGTTGCATGTATGTATATACATACATGTGTTTGTGTTAGTTTAATGAGAATTCCAGCATGGCCTCCATCTTAACGCGTTTATGCAATAATGTAACATGGTAAAGGCTTGAGCGTTTGTTTTCAGTGCAATTTATTGTGTTTTTGCCAGGCTGATGAAAAAGATCTTCCGTGAAGTCTATATTAAATGACTCTAAATCTCACTGCTAAGTATTACACACATGCAATAGTATTTCACTCTAAATCTCGCTGTATATGACATGCAAAACAATAAATTATAATCTCAAACATACTTCATGATTCAAGCTCTAATTTAGACATCAATTGAAAGAACACAACTAGCCAAGAATAATCAAGGCATTTTAGTGATGTTTTTAGTACAACCGAAGCGTACTTTGCTAAGTTTCGGGTACGTTGGGTAAGATAAACATCGGTCGTTAGACAGTCACGGCCGATGCACTAACTACCGACGCGACGGCACTCCACGCGTGCAACCTTTTTGTACACAGCTCCCAGCTTTTTGTACCACTGTGCGTTTTTAAATATGGAGTTTCTAGTTTATATTTAAAATTTATGATATGAGGGTTTTGAATATGGAATTCCTAGTTTAAAAAAATGCATGATACAGTCGATTAGTAAGCGCCTTTGATTTATGTAAGAATAAGCTTATGTCTATTGGTTTTGGAATTTTGGCGCCTGCTTTGATGTCGCCGCTAATGATGGCGAGGCAATTTATATTATAATTGTTTTTCTAACCAAAATATACATCAAAATTACCTTGCTTCAGCCTGAATATTACTGTTCAAATGCTCAATCACCAAACGACAGTATCATATTAATCCATCGTGACATAATATTAATTTCATAACAGAACAATAGTTCACAGCAATTTAGAACGCCGACGCGTCATTACAAGAGATTGTGGTGTAATTTATGCCATACTAATTGTTCGTAATGAGACATTGTGGTGGCTGGCGTGGGCCCAACGACCTTAATGGGCCCTGCTCACGTCCTGATTTTGCACTCAACTGTAGGGTTAATTGATAATAATACCTACATTAAATTATGCTCACTTGAGTGTAAGAGGAGGAAGGCATCAGCGTCTGTCTTCCTCTTGACATCCAAGAGCTTCCTACGCAGCCGACTCTACGTCATTGTATAGTCTTTGAAGATCCTACATATTTTGACTCACTTGGTCTATCTCTCTGGATTTGGATCTTCCTGTCCTTAGTTCTATGGTAACCATTATGGATAACAGAGATATGTTACGTAACAGTTTGGAACGTTAGTCAGCAGAGTGCAATGTGTGCACTGACTAACGCACTGACTATACAATCATATTAATTGGGACAATTAAATGCAACAATCAATCGATTAGATGTAAGATTAATTGTTTGTTGGCAATGCTAATGCTGACGAACCCTACCAGGAGTAGAGGTCTGGACGGGTACGAGCAGCTTGAAATGAAACTCGATTTGTGCGGTGAAATAATCTTGAAACTTGTACTGCAGTATTGCCTCTTTCTGACTTGTTCTTGTAAGGAGAGTGCGTAGAGAAATGAGTGCCGTATGGGCCTGACTGCGCTGTTTATATTGTAATTTTAATCTTTGCGCATGCCTATGTCAGATTTGTAAATGATTACAGTGCAATATTATTATTATTAGCAATATACAATCGGTTGCTATGGCAACGGATCAATGTTGAAAAGTGGCAATACCGTGCGAGAGCCCTATCAAAATTCTTTATTTAAAAATGCTTATATCTAATACAAAAACAATGTAAAACTATCAATAACTACAAAATAACAAACAACAAAACATCCTAGTACATAAACAATAGCCTACAACCTTAAAGTAAACAATATAAAATTTCTTATTCTAAACTTAGCTTATGTAAAGTAGGTATATAATATAATTATAAGATCTTTATTTACATTGGAGTGGGCAGGCATACATAGCATAATGTGTTATGTGCGGGTCGAGGGACGATAGAGGCATGTTAAAGGGTGTAGTCGTGAACAGTCTCCCCCTCGTGCGAAGATGAGTTTCTGAGCACCATATACAGAGTTTCACGACGTCATGCTATCTTCACTATGCGGGATGTGGGTCGTCGTAGCTCTCCAGCTGTGGTTCTAACGTCTACTACTCGAACTTTGCCATCGGGGCCTGGGTAAGTATGGGTAATCTGCCCTCTCGGCCATACTCCTCGAGGTAATGATGAATCGATGATGAACACGATGTCTCCGACTTCTGGGTTGGTGAATCCCTTGGAGTTGGCACTATACCTAGGTGTTATAGTAGGTAGGTATTCGGTGAGCCATCGATTCCAAAACAAATCAGTCAATCTTTGTACAGTTTTCCAGTTGGCTGTACCTATTAGATTTTTGTCGTCGAATGTACCCATTATCACGTTGCCACTCGATCTTCCGATTAAGAAGTGATTTGGAGTCAAACTTTCTTTGTCTTGAGGGTCTAATGAGACGTCGGTAAGTGGACGTGAGTTTATTAAGTGTTCAGCTTCCAACAATATTGTATGCAGGACTTCTTCACGTGGCTGACGAGATTTTAAGGTGGCAGATAGCGCGACCTTGACAGAGCGTACTAAGCGCTCCCAGGCTCCACCCATGTTAGGTGCCCCAGCTGGTATGAACTTCCATTTGATGCCTTTCTGTTGAGCCTTATCAGTCAGTTTTTTCAGTTCCATTTGCATGTCCTTGTTAGCGCCTACAAAGTTGGTTCCGTTATCACTGTACATTATAGATGGCGCTCCTCGCCGTGCTATCATTCGGCGGAGTGATAAGATCATACTGTCGGCAGACAGAGACGGCACTATCTCTAAGTGCACTGCGCGTGTAGTTAGGCATGTATAGAGTGCGACCCATCTTTTTTCTTGTTTGCGGCCTACTGATATGATAAGAGGGCCAAAATAGTCAACTCCGGTGCATGTGAAGGGCGGTTGATGTTGTTGTAGGCGTTCTGGTGGTAAGTCGCCCATGGGGGCCGGTATAGGTAGGTACTTGTGCGTTCTGCACCAATCGCATTCTCGCGTTATAGGCTTCAGCGTGTTTCGTAGCGAAGTAATGTAGTACTTTTGGCGTATTTCATTCATAACTGTATTATGATTGGCGTGATTGTAGTCGCAGTGATATTGTTGTATAAGCAACTTTGTAATCGGGTGCTTGCCGTCTAGTACTATGGGTTCCTTGTATGTGTCACTCACACAGTCAGCTGATGATATACGAGTTTCGATTCTTATTATGTCGTTTCTGAGCGTCAATGTTAGCCTTTTTAGGCGCGAATCTTTTTCGTTAGGTACTTGGTTATTTCGTAGCGATTTTAATTCGCTCGCCCAGCTTTCTTGTTGTATGGCTTTGACGAGCAGTGTCTCGGCATACTGTAGGTACTCTACGGGTAAAGGTACGGTACGGGTGGTAATCGTCGGTACACGTTCGGTGGGAGTTTGTTTACGTTTGCGTTTTCTCCATGACTTGACTTCGACGGTTTTCTTGATAAAGGCGACGGGTTCCGGTTTTTTCTTGACTTTGGCCTTGAACATGTTGACGCTATATAGGAAACGTGATGTGACTCGTAGTGGTCGTTTCCATGATGAAAATCGTAATAAGTCGGGAATAGGTATTTTGATTCGTCGTATGGTGGCTATGGTTTTCGACTTTTTCTTGCCCGTGTTAGGTATTGAGTAGTCGCTCGTATCTTCGGGCCACTGATTAGAATCGTATTGCAAGTAGTTGTGCACATTATGAAATCTTTGTATGGCATATACAACTTGCGGGTGTTCTTTGCTGAAATCCTTAGTAATTCTGTCTTTTGCATAGGTAGCTGAGCATGGAGACGATGTCGTGCTGAAAAGAGACTTCCTACTGTGTTCATGCGGTTCGGCATCTGTCTCTTTCTTTCGCCATAGAAGACGCAGGCTATCTCTGTCTTCTTTGCGCATGCGTATTTGCAAGAATATTTTCTTGTTGTCTTTTTCAATGGCGATCGGTCTGCTTTGGAAACGTATCACAACGCCAAATAAGGATTGCAGTAAGTCTAGGCCAGACGATAATGCGTGGTAGAGGCTTTTTCCGTTTGTATGTGCCGCTGCGTCAAACAATAAACGTAGCTCGCCTTTTTGTGGGTGTACCACTGTAAAATGGTGTAAGTACCATGTCCGAGGTAATGTAGGTTGACACGTCGCCGGTTCTGCGTATCCGCTCGCTAATAGGTTATGAATTTGTATGGTATAGTTTTTCTTGATTTTCTTGTCAATACCTATTAATCGTTGCATAGCGTTTGCGCTGTTATTTGGCTTCGTTTCGTTATCGGAATGCGATAATAACCCACATGTGAATCTTCCATCGGATAGACTATTCTTTGGATTATCTAGTGTTGCGAGCGCTCGTGGTTCCGGGTCGCTTGCTGGCTTCATGGGTGTTATACCCAAAGAGTCAAGGTCGAAGTGCGACTTGCTTGAGCTTTCGATGTCTTCGTTTTCTTTATGAATGTGACCCACGAAAGAAATTGGTTTGGGTGTGTCTGGTTTGCATTGTTCCGCAGGAACGATCCTTACATATGTTTTTGTTGAGTTTAGGTGGTTTACAGACGCGATTTTCGGTTCTTCTTTTTTGGGTAATGTTTCATGAAGTAATGCATGATGTTGCCTCGTGCAATTATTTTCTCCACACGGGTTGGCTTTGCATGTTGAGTGTCTGTGGTTCGATTTCAGGCACTTGAAACACACCTTTAATTTCTTAACAATTTCCCATCGATTTTTCACGGTTTCCTTGAGAAATTGAGGACATTTCACTAGTCCATGTTCTTTTTTACAGACGAGACATGTGATTGGTTGTTGTTTTCCTCCGGTAGTTGCGAGGACAATATCTTCTCTCTCTTTCACCGGTGTCTCGTTCAACGTAATAGCTCTCTCTCTCTCGAACTCAGAGTCGCTATCGTAGTTGTTTTCAGTTTCAGTGTCGCTCTCGCTGTCAGACTGTGCAAAGTTGGTGGTATTGACCTTCTGACTGCGTAGTGGTCGACTGCGGAATGGTTCTCTCTTTTTCTTGACGAACTCCGTAGTTGACACGTCGTATGCTTCGAATTGATCCGCAATGTTGTTGAGGAATTCTGATAGTGAAATCAGTATGGGTTCGTCTTCTTTGCTTGATCTGTACTCGTACCATCTGAATTTCACGTTCATGTTCATTTTGTCAATTATTTTTTCTGACAAATCGCTTGAGTATAAATAATCCTTGCGATTCATTTGCTTGATGACGTTGACACTATTTGCCACTGCGCTGGCAAATATGCCTATGCCCTTTATGTCGTTGGACATGGGCGGCAGCTTGTTGATAGCTGCTATCTCACTCTTTATGAGATGTGTGGGCCGACCAAATCTTCTTTCCAATGCTTCCAATATTTCCTTAGGATGCGTGTTGGTATACAGAAGCGACTTGACGGACTCTCTTGCTTGATCTTTGATAGCCCTTCGCAGTCTGGCTACATTCTCGATGTCAGAGAAATATTTTTCGGTATCTCTATAGATAGCCTTGAAAGCTATCCACTCTCTCGGGTTGCCATCGAAATGATGCAACTCGTTTATGTACTTCGGTGCAGGAGCAGGCTTGCTTTCCTTCACGCTCTTGATCGCGCTCACGATCGCGGATGCAAGGGTTGACACGTCCCCTTTTGCCGGCATCCCATTTTTCTTGAGGTTTCCCTCGCGCTGTCGTTGAATGGATTTCTGTCGTGACTTCTCCACCCAATCCGATACGTAATCGCTGTTGTCCACGTCACTCGCATCCGATGAGTCTTCCTCGTCCTGAAGTTCGATCAATTCCAGCTTGGTCTTCGCCATTGCAACAGCCGCATCTGCCTTCTCTTTCTGGCTTCGCTCGAGTTCCAATCGTGCTTCTAATGCGGCTCTCCTTTGCGCTGAACTTGATGAAATCACCGAATTTGATGCTCTTCGTGGCCCGGTCCGATTTACCACCGTACCTTCCCTTGACACGCGTACCTCCTTGGTTTTGGACGTTCTGTCCTTCCGTGACTGCTCGGATCTCTCTGTACTTTCGGTACCCGTACCCGTGCTGTCTGTGTTCTCGGTGCTTCCACTCTGCACCGTGCTAGGAGTCTCCTTCTGAGAACTCCTCATGCTGCTCTCCGGAGCTGACTCCTCTTCCTCCCTGGACTGCGTCTTGTTTCTTCTTGCTTGACTCCTGGTGCTCATCTTCGCCTGGGGGAGATCTTCCATGCCGTCTTCCCTATTTTCCTACCTCCCTAACGTCCCTACAACCCTATCAGCCTGTTTGAGTGGTTCTTCGGAACACGCTCTCCCAGGAATGGAAACGTGCAGGATTGGAAAGGTGGGAACCGCCCGGCAGAGGGATATGAGTGAAAGTAGCGTGCTCAGGTATGGGGGGATCGTCCACACCCTCAGCCGTGCCCTCAAGAGGCCGTCTACTTCACCCACACCTTACTGGCGCGATCAGACTGTACAGTGCGCCTTGACAAAGGCACCACTGGTAGTGTCGTCCGGTCCACTACTCCCGCCAACAGGCGTTAACTCACTCTACCGTTTGTCACCGTTAGGTGGTAGACGTGAGCCGCGGCGCACCGCGTAAGAAACAAAGACGTTTGACTGTGTCCGCCACTCTTCCTCGGTGAACCCGAAGTCTCGACCGGCTGTGTTGTTCACTCGCTGCAGTGGTCACGACGATACCCGCCGTGTTGTTCACACGCTGCAGTGGTCTCGATGTACACGCCGTGTCGTCCACACGCTGCAGTAGTCTCGATGATACCCGCCGTGTAGTCTCGCCGCTGGGCACCGATTTGCGTTCGTGGCTGTGGCTTGCCCCTCGAACCCAACGTTCGCGGCCGTTGCCTGCCCCTCGAACCGCGCCAATCCCAATGCCCTTGAGAACCCACAGCTTGCACAATCTGCCCCGATCTTCCAATGTTCGTTGCTAACAAGCCCGACGAACCGAAGCGGAAGAATACCGAAGCTTCTTGCACTGATTCTTGATTTTTCTTTTTTCTATCCGACGTCGATGGACCAAACGCTGTTGACGAACCCTACCAGGAGTAGAGGTCTGGACGGGTACGAGCAGCTTGAAATGAAACTCGATTTGTGCGGTGAAATAATCTTGAAACTTGTACTGCAGTATTGCCTCTTTCTGACTTGTTCTTGTAAGGAGAGTGCGTAGAGAAATGAGTGCCGTATGGGCCTGACTGCGCTGTTTATATTGTAATTTTAATCTTTGCGCATGCCTATGTCAGATTTGTAAATGATTACAGTGCAATATTATTATTATTAGCAATATACAATCGGTTGCTATGGCAACGGATCAATGTTGAAAAGTGGCAATACCGTGCGAGAGCCCTATCAAAATTCTTTATTTAAAAATGCTTATATCTAATACAAAAACAATGTAAAACTATCAATAACTACAAAATAACAAACAACAAAACATCCTAGTACATAAACAATAGCCTACAACCTTAAAGTAAACAATATAAAATTTCTTATTCTAAACTTAGCTTATGTAAAGTAGGTATATAATATAATTATAAGATCTTTATTTACATTGGAGTGGGCAGGCATACATAGCATAATGTGTTATGTGCGGGTCGAGGGACGATAGAGGCATGTTAAAGGGTGTAGTCGTGAACAGCTAATATTATTTATGCTTTAATACTAAATAACAGAACTTATGCTAATGATTATAAAGCGAATACCTACCTATAATAATACATAAATAACATATTTAAAAAAAAGCTTTTATGCTTGCGTAAGCACAACTCCGACGAGCGTCGCGGTAAAGGAATATCTACCAACTGAATTCGAAAACATTTATAATTTGAGTGCGACCCGACGCGACCAGCTTTCCGCCCTGTGAGTTTACCCCTATTTTACCCCCTTAAGGGTTGATTGTAGAGAAATTCTAGCGTAGTAGTAAAATGTCTGGTTTAGCTTAGCGTAATAATTAGATTGAACATTATCACCAATAAATTAATGAAACCGATGTTAAACTACCTTTCCTTCTCAGTAATACACCGTTACAAAAATAAACTGTCAATCGAAACTCTCCGTAACGGCTCAGCAATCGCGACCATACCGATATTTCACACAAAAAAATCGATGTAATTCTTTAAGAAATAATCTGATGATCAACGGGGCGTAAAACCAGGAGGACGTACGTGCGCGGCCAGCACCCAATAAATAGTGGCCATTCCTACCCGTGTGAACAGGCCTCGTGAGAATGTGGTTACATTCAATTGTTTTATTAGATTATCACCCTAATTCTTAAGCGCAGATTATGTGGTGTCTCCTCTTAGAGATGTCTTATGTCTTTGGCCGGTGAGATCACTCAAATTATAATAGTGATTTAGGAAATAGGATTCAGTGCCGACTTAGCAGAAGATATTTTTCAACTATCTGTGCTGATAAATAATCTCGATTCAATTTACTAACAGACTGAGTTGATTATGTCATCGCCAAACCTATACTGGTTATGTCAAATATCATATTAAAATATCATTTCATATCACTATTGTATACTTCCATTACGTCATATTTGCGAACTTTAAGTCTGCTACACCCATATTGACGCTTGTTAATTGATTAGATAAGTATTTTATCTGTAAGCTGGGTAAATAATGCTATTGTAATTTGTGTCTAATCGATTTGATGTATTATAAACATAGAAACATCTTTATTTTACATAACACATGATTCACCTTGACTCTACCATTACTACTTACGCACAGTCTTATGATTTTAAATTCTAGTCTTGTTTGTTGATTACTGTAATATTATGTAATAAATATATACGAATAAGTTTGAAAGATAGAAGCTATAGCTCTTTCCTAAAAGGCAGAATGCATTTCATCGTCTCATTGTTACTTACAAATCTAGATACAGAATATTAATTCATTTAAAAGATAATCCGTAACCATCTATATTTTCCGGTGACAGTAGTTTTTTCGCAAAAAAGAATCAATCATAATAAAAAAAGTATTCGAATTTCGAATAATATTTGACATGAATTCCGAGAACCGACCGCGACGAACGGAATCGTTCTGATTCGATACAACCGCTGCTCAATCGATTGTCAAATTGGCAATTGAGGTATTCTTATTGTGGACAAAATGAAATCTAGAGTTTCAAGAGTTCGATAGCCACAATAAATGCTTTATCAATGAATTTACTAGATTGTATACCAATTGTAGAATTTGTAAAATCATTTTCATTGAACATGTTATATTCATTCATCTTATACTATCATCGTCTGGACGATTTCTTTTTAGTATTTGGATATCCTCCTAGAGACGCCTTGCTCAACAGATTCCCTAATAATCAAGCGTGTTCAGGCGGCACCGTTTTACCAACAGACATCTTTATATATAAAATTCTACTGCACGTGTGTATGTCACTGAATTCCTCCTAAACGGCTGGACCGATTTGAATGAATTTTTATGTATGCGTTTGGGTGGCGCCCTGGATGGTTTAGATTCACAAATCAGCCCGGCAGATGGCGCTGCAGTCGATAATATAACCTTATCTAGGTTCAGCCGTTTAGGAGGAGTTCAGTGACAAACACACGTACAGTAGAATTAACTCCCTGGATGGTTTAGATAGGGTAGGGTAGGGTAGCACCAAGCGAACGAAGTCGTGCCGGGCAGCTAGTATAATATATTGTCTTATCATTTAGTACTGTGTTGGCACCATGTTGGCACATACTGCTGTGGTATAGAGTCTATATTAGACCCTGACGGCCGCTTGCACTCGGTTATGCGATTTTCAGTTCACGGGGCACGAGTATTCTCATTGTTTTCGTTTATATCTGTATAGACTCCTTGCTCTGTACTCCTAACAAATGTCAAATTAATACATTTGGTTGGTGAAAATGGGCATTAAAGTCTTAAATAATTATAAATCTCTAATTATAACCTAATTACACCATTGTTGTCCACCACCATAATGATCCTTATTTTTTACAACTTCAACAAAACAACCCAGACATAACCGGATACTTATCCCTAATTAAGAAGCCAAAACAGAGCAGTGTCACGGCCCATTATTTGGCGGCAGTACAAAGTGTATGTGTGTCTGTCACTAAGTCGAAACACTCGTCTGAAATAGGCCGTGGCATGAAACCGCCCGTTAAGTCGGAACGATACTTTAAGTTTGTTTTGATAATGCCGCACGATATCATTTTGAGACGAATTTGAGTTAACGTATGGTAAAAACATTGTCTCCCGTCATTCTAAAAGAGTTTATTTCGGTACTAACTTAATCACTTTCGGCGTGATGTTGTACCTACTCTGTTCTCATCTGAAATCTATTTGTCTGTTAGCATAATTATTCTCTTTACTTTGATAGCTCTACTTCGATTTTCCCCAATAAAGCAATAAGTTCTGAAGAATTGTTTAAGATGATGCCCACGGCTACCTTCAACCATCGCAACTCTCGCCATCGACAGGGAGTCCATCCTCACATATTTAAACCAGAATTGTTTCGAACTGTGCGGTCTCAAAGGAGCTTTCTTCCGCGGACGCTCAGATTGTGGAATGAACTCCCCGCCGTGGTTTTCCCAATGGAGTACAGCATGGGGTTCTTCAAAAAGGGTGTAAAGAGATTTCTGCAGGGTCGGCAACGCGCGAGTGACACCCCTGGTGTTGCAAGCGTCCATAGGCTGCGGTAACCGCTTACCATCAGGTGGGCCGTATGCTTGTTTGCTACCTAAGTTGTATAAAAAAAAAAAAAAAAAACTACCCTGCTCTAATAATAATAAATCAATAATAATACTTTTTCCTATTTAAAGTTGGTTTGTTTACCGTGTCCACTTCTCTTACATTCACAGTACACCCTCTTATAAAGGTACTGTCATACCATGTCTTTTGTCATCTTCTTGTTATGATAAAATCATCAATATAATCATCATCAGCATTTTCCAATCCACTGTTGGACATAGGCCTCTCCTAAAGCGGCCTGCATTCCAGTTCCCTTGGCCAGTTCGAATAGAATTCTAATCTTATATTTACCAAGCTTCAAGTCATAATATTACACATTCAGAAGTATTTAAACACGCGTCAGATAAAGAATTACAATTACTAATACAAGCCCAGCAAATAAGCAGTTTTTATAAAACAATAAAGAATTACAGTCATTAATATAACCGACGATTCGTATTCATGCAATCAACTGGGTTGCCTACCACATTATTATATTTTTTATTCCTATTTTTGGTAGCTGCCACCCAGTTATTATGCCTAGTCCATGTAATTGCTATACAAATGCATTCTGCATACTAATCAGATGTATCAGGTAATCGTAATCTATCTTCATATTCATAATATGAAGTTTATTCTCTAATATGTGTGTGGTATTTTTTGAATTTAACTTTCACTAAATACTGAAACAGTTTTTTTCCGGGCACTTTTCTAAATTACTCGATTGTGCCAGACACTATTCTACTATTTAGGTAACTACGGTCGTTTTTTTAATTATTGATAGGTTCATCATCACTTGTGTACGTACATTGAATGTAACACTAAACATAAGCAAGCATACACGCAAGACTATTATATGTAATATTAGTATTCTTAAAACATTTCTAGCATACTTGCATTTATAGTTCTAACAGGAAATCGTTTTTCTGATAAACAGAAGGCATTCTCGGCTTAAAAAAATTAGGCCATGTACAGTCAATACATCTCTAAAGGCATGTCACGATCAATCAGCATTAAAAAGCATTGGAACACACGTAGAATCCAATTTCGCCACGCTTTTTTCGCACCACAAAAGAATGGACCGTGCGATCTGAGAAAAATAGAGTTTTTATAAAATTCTCAACGACTGGGTTCCGCATAACAAGGTGTACATTAGAAAAAACTTAACAGGACATTCAATTTGTAGTCGTTAAGAAGCTGTCCATCTCTATTGTTCAAAGATCACGCTCGCTAAAGATGCAGTTCGATTTGACCGATCAAGGTGTGAACGATCGTTTCAAGGACCTATTGATGAAGTCCATTAATTCTTGTCAGTTTGATTTTAACGTGGAATCTGTTATGACTTAATAAATAAAACACACCTTTTAAAATATTCAACAGAAAATTACTATTAGTTGTACCTACGTATTATTAACTGTGTGCTATTAGTAAACAGTTAAAGTAATTTGCATTGAAAATTTTAATACTATCAGCATTCAGAAACTTAAACAGATTGCAATCATTCGTTGCAAAAGAGATTCAATCTTTAAAAATGCATCCATACGTGCGTGTCCATCTTTAGAACTCGCGTCTCCATTGATTACGAAGGCCAACCCATTTAGCATTGATTGACTGACGACAGAACTCGTCGAGCAGTATCGATTAAATGTCTCATTCGATACTTCGGTTATATCGTTCGTTTACATCACGCAATGTACATTGCATTATTGTCGTAAGCGATTGTATCTTGTCTTTCGGGTGTTTTGAGGCAGTTTTTGTAAGAGGCAAGGGTCAGACTATTGCCTTACATACATCTACGTGATGTTATTGAGGAATTAATTAAGTATCTACAATTAAATCCATGACATGATGTATCCATTTTTGAGGTGTTGTCGATTCTTTACACTTCGAAGGAGGTATTTAAAGAATTTGATGTAGAAGCAGAGTATGTGTCAGAACACTCTTTTTTTGGCCATTTTTAAAGGAACAGTCTATTCCCCCAAATGATGACCTCTTTGTGAATAAACCCTTCCTAAATGACCAGGAAAATAATAACTGGAAACTATGTCACATCCAAAACTCAGGTGCGCTTCTCACCGTGACTGATTCAGTATTTTTTGCGAGGCCAACTTAACGATGTCTTTCGGTTCGATTCTTTTTTGGTACTCTTGGTGTTTTATACATTCATAATTGCGGTTCGGATTCGCTAAGGATGCGATTAGGCCATGATTAATACAACCATTGCCGTTTTGATCTTTGGCCGGTGTTTTACATGTATTTTAAAGAATAAATTGCCATCTTTTGTAATGGCTGGTTCTGTAATTGTATGTGACGGTCACTGAATGAAATTTGACGTGAGATTAATGCGCGGACGTTTTTGTTTAAATTAATTTATGTGGAAACATTTGATATCCTAGCTTTGGTGCAGCAGGTTATAAGAATAACAATTCTGGAGCTTTGGTAATATGGATACTTTTTGGTTGGCCTTGAAGGGTGCACATTGAAAACATGACTAACTCCACTACCACGCATTACTTAATAGATTTTTTTATGAATATCTTTCGACCACTAAACTGTCCGTTAAAGTGCGGTCATTGTAATTGTGCATTAACATTTTAAAGTTGAAAAATTCCAATATACTCACGATGAATAGGCCACGGTTAACGATGCAGATCTTAAACTGTAATGGGTTATTTTATTAATATATGTGGTAAACCGCATGCTCTCACAAATGCCGGTGTAATCTCAAAATATCTCAAAGGAGGTCGCATTTCGTAATTTTTTAAGACTATGAAAAGCTCCAACAGATTATCATAACTTTTTTGATTAACTATTATGTATGATTTATATGATTTTCCTTCACTACTAAGTAGGTACGTTAAGTAAATTGTTATCGTAAGCTTAAACCATAAACTGCTGAAAGTAAGGCACGCCGTAAAATATTAACAAGTTAATTTAAAAAATAATTACATATTACCTTTACGCAATTTTAAAGCGCGGCAAAATGGCTGATAACGCTCAAAATAGACCGGATGCAGTGATAGCGCCATTGTTGCGCCGTATCTTCATTTCCGTTATGTTTATTACTACGGCAATAAAAGAAAAATTAACTTCTAACAGGCGTTTTCAATAGATTATATACTCGAAATAATCATCGGTAATAGACACATTATGTGTTACAATGTAATGATATTTTTTCTTCATTATAAAAATGCGTTTTACGAACGGCCCCTATATGATTGTAAGCTCGTTAAAATGTAACGATTCCTGGGTGTGTTTTTATTGTATGTTTTATGACAGACGAGTTACATTTTAGCGCTGCGGGCTCTTTATTGCAGTGTCATAGACTCGAATAATGTTTTAGTGCCTGATAACGAGTTGGAAACGCGTCGGTCTTATCTATACTCCACCACTATAACCCCACTATATTTAATCTTTTTTATAAGAATTAAATCCTCGTTTCCTCGAGACCGTCCTCGTCTCGAATGGAAAGTTCGTTTACCTTTGTTTTCGGCTCAAATGTAAAGAATTGACCGATCAATCGAGTCATCAATAAACGAGTTTGACGCACGCGTATAAACCAATCTTTTCCTGATGTGTCGTCGTAAAACCTTTTTACAAAGACAGCGCGACCATAACTAACGTTATAATTTCTGTTTGTTCCAGATGGTCAGTCGAATCACCTGAACCTGTTCAACTCGAGGCCGCAACCGAAAAAGAAAAGAAAATCCAGAACGGCATTCACAAACCACCAGATTTTTGAGCTAGAAAAACGGTTTCTCTACCAGAAATATCTGTCGCCCGCGGATAGAGATGAAATAGCTAGCTCGCTCGGGCTATCCAACGCCCAAGTGATCACGTGGTTCCAGAACAGACGAGCAAAGTTGAAAAGAGACATGGAGGAGCTCAAGAAAGACGTCGAGAGTGCTAAAGTCCTATCAGCTCACAAGAGCTTCTTAGAAAATGTGACAGATCTGGGCATCCTGAAGAAGAAAGCGATGAGCATAGGAGCCAGCGAGGAGGCCGCGACGAATCTTGTCGTGAACGCGTCCAAATGAAACGAGGCATCGCGCGCGATCGCATCCGATGTCAGCTACGACCGACGCGTGCTCGATTTTTAAATCGGACAATTACGATATCGATTATCGATTCGAAATATAAACTTTTTGTGGTACACTGTTGAAACTTTTTACGGACTCGTTAGTGATGTTAGATGTTTTTATCTTTCACTAATAATAGTAACGCGTAACATAGTAATTTTCACTATTTAAATAAACAATGTAAATAAACCATAGATTTGACAGTGTAGTTTATTGTACAAAAACTTATGAAGAAGCTTCGTTCGAAATACCTAAATGTGATAGTTGATTTTATTATTTAAGTACTTAATATTTTATAGAGATATTCCTAAATTATTTATTGTGGATGAGGCTATATGTAAACTGGTGTAGAGAAAAGATGCAAACAGTAATGTTGAGTGATTGAGTGTAGGTAATATTTTATTTTTGGTCACCTTATTATAAGGGAGATACGTCGTAGGCTTTTCGAAAAACTTATAATTGTAATCATACTTCGAAAATTGTATACACTCATGATAGTAAAAAGAACATAAAGTCTATGTACAATAGTTGGTCATACAAATTACCAACACATCCATACAATAATGCAAGTGCAATATAAATTAATGACGTTTCATTTCTATACACCAGTTCTAATATAACCCAATTTATTAATTACGATGTACATAATAATCTATAATGTATAGTTCTGTTTAGTATAGATATTAAATATTTCTTAAAAATAGTTGTATAAACTTAATGAGAATTACGAAGTTAATGAAGTAAAATAGCCTTTTATCTAATTTTTAATTAGTAAGTGTGATTTATTTACTAATTTTAAATTAGTCGAATTGTGAATTTCTACTAATTACTTACCAGCAATATAGAACGTGAATGTTAGTTATAATGACTAAGTAATTTCATGTAATTTAATATTACATTGCATTGTAATAAAGTCCAAATTCTTATGCCTACTGTAAATTAATATTGATATTCTATCGCCAATTTGTTTATGAAAAGAAAATGGATAATTTATAAATATTTTTCACTTGAAATAATTACGTATAGTGTTGTAGTAAAATTTTACTGATATCGGTACCGTGAAGATATATTAATTAGTATTGCTGAGAAATTAGTCACACTGCAGGAACAAGTGCTGGTTTTATGTGTTTTAAAACAATTTAAATTTAAAATACTTATGTTTCATTCTTCAAGCATCTTTCCAACTAAATTAATTATTTACCCCCTTACTCATAAAGCGTTATTTAACTAATATACTGTTTAAATGGTCACGTAAATAATGTCACATTATTTGACAATGACAATAGAGTGACGTTATTTACGTGACCCTTTAAATAGTATATTAGTTAAATATCGTTTTGTGAGTAAGGGGGTTAGTGTGCGACACCGCAAGTGCACACAATCCTTGTTAGGATTAAGCGCTTGTGTTTTATAAAAATATGTTGAGTTTTTTATTAATATAACATTTTTTTTTCAATTGCCAGTTGCCAATATTTATGTCATTGATAAAATAGGTTCGTTATTATTTGCGCAAATTATTTATTTTTTGTTATTATATAATTTTATTGTTGTAAATAAAAATATATATGTATGTATGTACTATTTTTTTTTATAATTATTGTATTACTATAAATAACTTGCGCCATTAACCTATTAATTTATCTTCTGGTACCGTTCAATAACGCTGACAACTAGGTACTAAATACAGGGTGTTGTTTTGGTCGGCGACAAGCGACCCAGGAGCGGTAGTACAAAATATATATTCCCCAAAAATGGACTTAATTCCATTAAATACTGTAAATATGTTGAGAAATACCTTATTCAATTTGAAATAAAATAACTGCAAAGTATGGTTACTAGGCACGTGCACAGACTAGAGCTAGGCGCAAGCCGCCATCGCCCCACCCCTTTACTCCCTCGTACTCCCGTTGAGCATTATGTCTACACTTTAGCTTATTACATGATTTCAAAAATTTTTATTTTTTTTATTTTTATTATTAAAAAAAAATAAAGTATTTTTTTTAGCATCAGTATCATTTGTATTATCGACCCTGAGGTGCTCGTCGCTGACCAAAACAACGACCTGTATATCTAGATATAGATTATTTTGTTTTATCGATAGCCTTTTTGACATTACCTTTTTTTTAAATAATAATAATCATTTATTATTATTATTTAAAAAAACCTAAGCCTATATTGCATACTTTCAAGTAAAAAAACATACAAAAATATAAATAATAATTAGGTATTCGTTTGAATAATGCTCCATAATATTACATTCATTCTTAAAAAAGAAATATTTGAGCGAACTTTCATTCCTTACGATTATTATATTTAAAAAAAGAAATAAGCTTATGAAGTATGTATGTAGTAGCTAACCTTACTGTCAAATAAATATGCATATTTATTATTTCAGTACCTAGCACTTTGTGTTTGTCAACAATAAAGACTTTACAGTTTTAGTCTAACAGCAAAATCTCATAAATTGACAAAAAAACAAAAACTGAAAATGAAATAGGCTTGCAGGCAAACCTGTTGTTCCTACTTAGTAACTTACAGATACTTAATGTTATATGTATGTAACTTTTTATACAAAGGCGGCACGTGCGTGCTTACGCAAACTATGTGAATATTACTTAGTGTAAATAAACAATTATGTGTTCTAAACTTTATTTGTTTCCATTTTCAAACCCCAAAATTTTAACGCCATCTGGTGACTTCAACCTTAAACTAATGCAAGAAATAGAAGATGTAGTCTAGGGTTGGTATATCACATAATATAGTCCTACAAACTTATCTGACCCGGTGGTCAAAAAGGAACTAACGACGCCATTTCGGTCACAGAGAATATAAACACTACGTTCATTGGTTGTTCGCTACACCAAATGCGATAACAGAGACTCTCTCACCCGGGCCAGATAAGCTTGTGGCACTATAAGACATTACTTACTATACTTTGAAATACTCTACTCTATTTTCATTACTGGTCTAGTATGACCAATAATGAAAATATGGCATTTTCATGAAGGCTTAGAAGCAGACATTTTTTGGAAGATGTCTTATGCAAGATGAAAATGATGAAATAAATAATGCAAGAGGCGACAAAATAAACGATTTAATGGAATACTAAGTACCTTTCCAATTTGATAACATTACATTCAAAACTTAACCAGACTGACTAACGCTCACAGCTCGTCTATAAATGCAAAGGTATTTATTTAAAGTAATAAAACATGCCCAATTTACTTGTAAGATTTCTTTTTAACAAAACGTTTATCTTCAATCAATACACGATTTTATAAGATTTCACACCTGAAACAAGTAATCTAATCAAAAATGTTTCATGCAAACAACGTACGAGTATTCTCATGGTATTCTATAAAATCGATTGGGCACACATCACCCGCTCTCGGTTCGTTCGTATGAAATATAATTCGCTTTGTTTGAATTAGGAACGAGCGTTTGATGTCGGCGTCGCGTGCCGAAGACGAATACGCAGTAAGGCGGGTGCTACACTGTTCATAAGTCAAATGTGTTTTGCCTTCAATTTAATAAGCCACTTCTGAAATCTCGTAGACATATTTCCTATATTAAAATTCAGTTAATTATAAGCACCTTTAAATGAGCTCATTTTAATCGTCAATTCTTTCTTTCATTAAATAAATATTATAAAATAGATTTTTTTTATTATTGTAAATATGATAGATATTTAATTGCAACAATTATTTAATTAGCTGCCCGGCGTGACTTCGTTTTGGGTGGTGGCCTACCCTATACCCTATCCACCCTACCCAGCCCTACCGCAGTTCAGCATTTTCTGCGCAACTTTCACTTTTTTCCGTAAGAACCTTCTACCAAGTATTAGAAAACTTTAAAAAAATGATGGATGTAAGATGCAATAATTCTCAAGTAATGGCGTGCCCACGAGAAATAGGAATTAATTTTTATATACATATAACTGAATAAGGTCTTAATAAATTAGTGAACTTCCAATTGAGGGATGAATGTATAGGTCATTAGGATTTTTTATCTAATATTATTTTTTGATTACTAATGACCTATACATTCATCCCTCAATTGGAAGTTCAATAATTTATAAGGACCTTATATATGTATAGATACAATTATAATTCAATTGCCCGTGGAGGGAACAATGCATAATATATGAATGATGATATACCTATTAATAAAATATATTGGGACATTCCTTTTCAAACATATAGAAAAAATATGTACCTAGGTAAGTCAGGTTTTAGCTTCTACGCCAACTTTTATTTTCCATAAAATTAGAAACTGTAAAGTAGAGGCATTACATTTAATCTCCGGTATGCCAAAGATAACGTTGCCAAGCCGAGCCAGAGCCTGTAAAACCAAGCCAAATTACAGAAGACATTACATAATTTGAATTTTCACCAGTTTCAATTAGGTTAAAGGTAGTGACTGCTGCCAAATAATAGTGAAAAGCAGGGAATTTAACAGCCCAGTGGTTCTATGCTTTATCGACTACACAAAAGCCTTTGACTGCGTGCAATGGGACAAACTATGGAGTGTGCTTCTTGAAATGGGAGCTCCTGGACACCTTGTCGCTTTAATTAAGAGTCTGTACACCGGAAACCGTTCTTTTATCAGGTTAGGCACCGAACGTTCTAATATGTTCCAAACAAAAAAAGGAGTGAGACAGGGTTGCATTCTATCCCCTGCGCTTTTTAACATATATGGAGAACATATCGTTCGTAGGACACTTGAAGACTGGGAAAAAGGTTTCCCGATAGGCGGTAAGAGAATATCTAATCTTCGATATGCCGATGATACTGTTCTCCTGGCAACATCCATGGAAGATATGAAAGAGTTGTTCCAAAGACTAGAGCTTGAAAGCAGTAGCATTGGTCTCGCAGTCAACAGGGCGAAAACCAAAATAATGGTAGTAGATCGAACCGGGATGCTAGCAAATGTGACCTGCAGCATACCTGGCATGGACACCGTCGACCACTATATCTACTTGGGTTCTCAAATATGCAGTGATGGCAGCTGTGTTCCTGAGATAAAGAGGCGTATTGGAATGGCAAAGGATGCAATGACTCGCCTCAACAACATCTGGAAAAAGAGAGGAATCGGTATTCAAACAAAGATCCGACTTATACGAGCATTGGTATTCCCTATTTTCCTGTATGGAGTGGAATCGTGGATTATACTGGCCCGAGAAAGAAAAAGGATTGATGCATTCGAGATGTGGTGCTGGAGACGGATGTTGAAAATACCTTGGACCGCTAAACGCACTAATGCATCGATCCTATCGCAGCTTCAAATTAAAACCCGATTATCCACCATATGCCACCAACGCATTCTGTCGTATTTCGGCCACATGGTGCGCAAAGGCGATGAAAGTTTGGAAAAACTGATCATAGTTGGGAACACGGAAGGAAAGCGACTACGTGGTCGTTCACCAACTAAATGGTCCGAATCCGATCAAGTAAAAGACTCATCGTCCTCCAAGTTTTACACGGTCGTAAGGGACGCGTTGGACAGAAACCGGTGGAGGCAGATCATCCGCTCTAGAAGCAAACCCGATGCTGACCACGATCCTCAGACATGAGGGAACGATAAACAGAAGAAGTGACTGCTGTGAAAAAAGACGTGGTTTCGAATCCTAAAACAGATATTTTCAGCAGTGAAGGAAAACATCGTGTGGAAACGATAGCACGGTGGCAGAGTACTTTGGAGTACTCGTCTGGTTAGCTACCCTCAAATTTAAATCTGTCATCAAGCACCAGTCGATGTTTTCAGTTGCACTTGAGGGCCAGGGGCTTTCAGGATTTATAAAGGTTAGCAACACCGTACCGTAAATTCACCAGTGTAGGAATTTTTCTCATTGCGTATGCTGCAGAAATAATATAATTAATCAAATAGTAAGCCCCACAATTTCTGTTTCGGTTTCTTTAAGCCAGAGTTTTTGAGCAATCAGGTGATTAACATAAAGAACTGGATTAACCACACTCTCCGAAGAAGGGACCACGAGCGTATTATTATAACCAAGCAGGCAATGGACTGGAATCCCCAGGGGAAGTGAAAGCGTGGCCGTCCCAAACAAACCTGGCGACGCACTATGCTTGACGAAGCGAAGACGATCAGGAAGTCTTGGAGTGATATCAAGTGCGAAGCTCAAGGCTGATCGGGAAGTAAGTTTTTGTGGAAGCCCTCTTGATACATCTAGGAGACCCAGGATCTTAGTCAAGCCCCACAATATGCTATTGTCAATATTAGAACACGTTCGCCAACAAGATCATCAGGAAACAATACTATCTGATGTTTTTTTTGTAGTAAGGTAAGTCGTTGATGTAAATGAGATACAGAATAGGTCCAAGGATGGACCTTGTGGGATGCCCATTTATAAAAGTAGGTATCTTGCAGTTATTTGTAGAATCGCAATGATTTGATGGTAGAGTCGTAATGTTAGACCATACCTATTTATTCCGATTTCTGAGGGCAGAGGTAACTGTAACGTTTATAAGTGCCTTATCAGAGCCTAAACTGAATAAAACACTCTTTGTCTCAGAGTATTACTTTGACATCATATTGTAAATAATTTTACAACCACTGTATAAGTTAGCAAGCTGTTTTTTTTTGGTCAAAAAATAAGGAGCTAATGGGGTGGGTCAATCAGCGTAAAATATCCATACATAACAATTTATACTTAGTATTTTTTTTTACTTAAACTTAACATAATTGTTTTTGAGACAGATCAGTTTGATGCTTATCTGAAAGATGTAATAATACCCGTTGAAGAATTGGATAGCAATGTTCAAACCTCAATGTACACCAGTCCTAAGATCACAGATGTCAAATTACGCCGACGTTAAAACTCAAATTGTTAAAACTGTAGGAGAATTTGTTACGGACAAGAGTTTGTTCTACGTTAATTGGTCGCCCACCACCCAACAAAACCAGATTCACTTGAGCCATCGCCTCTTTAGCTTGATTAACAACATCGGCTCTATGTCGACTGGCTTTCGAAGGCTAACACGCACAATAGGCTACAATATGAATATTAATTCTCGATATTTAATACTTTAACCATGGTCACTATTTTTATACAGGCGTGATGACCCGTAAACAATAAAATAATTACCTAAATAAAACCTGAACAATTTTTCCTCAACATCCGTACTGCATAGGCAGGCACTTTTGCCACCTTTCATTATAAACATTACCTTGCCATTGAATTAAAGGAAACATCATCAAACCATACTTATAGTAATTAACTTAAAAACACACAACATTCAAAGAAAACCTGTAATAACATAGCCAAGAGCTGTTAATTTATGTTACCTCTTTTAAAATGTAAAATTAATACTGGCTGGAATTAACCTATATTGATTTGATATTAAAAAGTACATTCGGCCTCCTTTGTTCGAAATTCAAAACTATAATTTTGAGGTCGACGCGCGTGATGGTAGGGTGTAATGTTGCATTGTACCAAAACCAATTTTAATACACCTTTGAGCGTCAAGTCTTCCTTCTGAGTCAGTTTGGCACATTCGAGCAAAAGAAAGGTCATACATTGTGAAACAGTTGTTGAATTTCGAATGTAATGTAATTATAAAGCACACCACAAGCATAGGATGTTATTAGGCCTAGCAATGAAAGGTAGTGGCTTTGTTTTATAAACTTAGTGCAATGTGGAATTACTGCTTTGAGTTTTCATGTTAATTATTATGTACTTAAACGTAATTTTATTTTAATAATTATAATATTTCCTCATGTTAGCTCTATTATCATCGATATACTAACACTTCACACAAATTCAGTTCTTTAGCGCTATAGCATAGTAACACATAGTTAATGTTTTATACAATTTGGGGATTCTAACTACTCTTTCTACAATCAAATGCAATAATGCAGATACAAAGATGGAAAAAATTTAAAGTCATTATTAGATGTTGCGGCGCACCTACAACAATCTGGTCATAATTTAAAAATAATAGTTTCCATAATGAAAACGTCATTTTAATCATAATTAAAGCATCGTTATAATTAATTTGTGTAGAGGCACGCGCCGCCTTCGGCGCTGACAGTTGTTCGGAGCCTTCATTTTTTTAAACTTATTTTCTTAATCGTTCTACCAGCACATAAACGCACGCACATAATTCTAGCGTCACATATCTTTAAAAAAAAGAATTTAAACCAAATGCAATATCGCCATCTAAAAATACGCTTGCCTGCACATCTAATCAGATATTTGTGACATATTTAATACAAAATAAGCTAATTATCCTGTTAGTGAGGAAACTGAATAGTATTTAATTACCAATATTACTATAGCATTTTTTTATCATCAATCGTTGTTACGCTAATAAATAACATTCGCAAATTCATCATCCTAAAATCCCCATTTGACCATAATAAACTTTTTTTGCCTACATTAAACTTCCCCTGCGGCAAAGGAATTGACCCAAAAATCCAGCCTCCATACTGTAACGAATTAACAAGAGAATTCGAATGATAAATCGTTTCACACATTCGCTTCCCTATTACCGCTTACTGGCTGCAAAGACAGTCACCAAATTGTTTATACCATCTGTCCAAAGTACACAAATAAATATCGACTTTAACTGTAACAGCTATAGATTTACAATCTCTTAAGCATTTTTCTGTGTGCAACTGAATTTAAATATCGAACTGCAATGAATTTTAACGTCAAAGAGAAAGAAAAAAATAAAAAGTTTCGCCAAAAATTCACTCAGTTGCAGACACAATAGCGATTGGAAGTGGAGTGAAATCGCAACAATGGTCCATAATGAAGTGGTTTTGTCATGTTTTTAGGCGTTCGCCGCATGTGTGGGTATATTAAAGTACAATTATGTTATAAATGGGCGTTTATTGGACAATTAGTTCGTCCGACGACAGATCGTGGTGTGCGATGTTGTGAAACTAGCTATAGAAATCTTTGAATCGTCGCGTACGCGTTTCGATATGTCGTACTTAGTTATTGTTACTTTGATTTGTACCTAGCAAAACTTATTTAGAGATAAATGGACGTGAAAATTACTTTTAGTTTATAACTGTACTAACTGCTAGACATAGATTTTGAACATTGACCTAAGTTTATATTACCTAGCTGGACTCCACAGTTATTGTTTTCTTCCTGAAATCTAACATTTAAATTATATTTTGTTCCAAAGAGTTTTATAATTTCCAAGTAGGTAACCAATTCTTTTTATAAAATCTTGCAGATAAACACCATATAAAACTATAAAAAAATAAATAAAAAATATTTTTATTTTTAATGGCTGTTCTTTGTCACATATTATCGCCGGCCACAGATTTAATTCACTTTTAAGCGCAACCATACTTTGTAGTGTAAAAATGACATGATAATAGATTTGTGAAAGGAATGTTCATACGATTAACGACGTATTCTGTCGTCCTTCCAGTCATTACGGTGCTTATTATTGCGGAGATGACTCGCAATGACAGACAGACGTGTTATTATACTATGTCATGTAATTACTTTTGTATGTGACAGTTTGTTGCCGCCTTCAATGTAATTATGTGTAAAGTGTAGGTAGTAGGAGCGGAGATTGCATAAAAAAAAACTAGAAATCTCTGGCTCTCAAGTGCAACTGTCGAATACATGGTTAGCGACTTTTCAGATCTTGCGATGTGTGGTTTATTCTCAAAATAGATGGCAATTTTATATACTAATACAAACAATAATAATAAAAAAAACTTTAGTTTCTCCTGTTTCTCAAGTAGAAATAATAATTTAACAATAAGAAATGTCACATCAGATCTCTCTGGTAAACAAATTTGTATCAAGATTTTTTTATCAAAACCAGACATCACACAAACCACCAAGCACATGTCAAAATCTCAGCGAGGCACAACTAACAAGCCCAAATCTCTAAATCCAATCAAAGACACCGCACCATTGTCCCGCTGTCTAGTTTGCCGGACCGCTCATATCATACACGAATTATACCCTCTGACACGTGCTTAATCTCCCACTTGAGGGACTTTGTCGCATCAAGAATTAGCTGTAAATAGTTTCTATGTCAATTGATTTGTAGGATAAGTACTAATGAGCCATAGTTCCTTTTGAAAAGACGCCGTCTGACGAGCGACAGATTTTCTTCACAAACATTATGTTGCGTCTTTGTTGTTGGAATTTGAGTCTTATTTTTAAATGACAAGGTTAATATATTATTTCTGATGTGTATATGTAAATTTGTATATAATTAAGCCGATAATAACATTATTCGGATCTATTTAACGTCTGCTTTGATATGGGGCTTAGCACCGCTTTGCTGTGTCGAATAAAATTTTGATGGAATCGAACACTAATCTATACGAAAATTAATCTTAGAGATTTAACATTTTTTTATTGTATACAATAAAACTAAAGATTTAAATATCCTTATGATTAAAGTATAATAAAACGCTGACTTAATACTATGCTTCCCGTCGTAAAATTGTTGTCTCTTCGCTACTACAAGCATATACTTATAGCTGAAGAGTTTTTCATGGTATCAGTAATAATATCTTTTGCAAAGTGTATATGGCAGATCATGAACTGGAACTTATTGCTGAACATTGCTCACTTCATTTACATTATCTTCTTAAATACATCGGTTTATTAGGTTGGACCGGATATCCTGTAGGCATGCTTAATTCATAGACACTTTCATTGTTTTCTCTACTACTCTTATATGTTCTCTGAGCTGAGTGCCCCAAATTTATTTCCTGTCTATACTTATCCCACCAAAAACATTTTTATGTAAAATGTTGCCGCCAAGACATATGGCTCGTAACGTCAAAAAGTTATCAGATCTCATGTAGAGCCAAGCTTATAACTCTACATGCACTTACTCTACAAGCCCTAACTTCACAAACTCTACACCTTAGTCAAAATATGTGGCTTGGCCGTTTCGCTACCGTCACATGGGAGTAAGGTGAAAAATGTATTCACTGTTCATTACTTTTTTGTTATTCAATAGTTCTAGTAGTAGTGAAACGGCCAAGCCACATATTTTGACTACGGTGTGTACTAATACAAGCTTACATACCAAATTTCAGCTTTCTAGGACTTCAGGAAGTACCCTATGAGTTTTGATGATCATCAGTGAGTCAGTGACGAAATCGTGGTTTTTTAGAAATCAATAAAATCTAAAGTATAAGAGCTATGTTACTGAAACTTAATATGTTTAATAAGTTCACTATTGACATCATGTTCCGAGAATTTTGTTTATCTGGTATAATCCAAACCCAAGTTATGAGGCTTCGAAAAAACGACGAAGCGCTTCGAGAAAAGGTAGGTAGTGCCCTTTCGCTTCGCTAGGCTGTCTTGGCGGGGGGGCACTCCAAATTGGGAAGGTAACCGGCAAACTTCTTGTCACAAACCGTAAACTGAACAGCCCCCCTAGACAAGATGGTTATCGACAATCGTCATCGTTACTAAACGATCAACATTTGTATGGCATTGACATAAGAGATTGTTAAAAATCACGTGATATTTCGATTTGAAATGTCAATCCCACACAAAGGTTGATCGTTTACTAACGATGACGATTGTCGACAACGATCTTGTCTAGGCACCCAGAAGCCATATTTTAGGTCTCTTTGGTGGTGGGGTGCGGCGAGCGGGGGCGGGCGCGAGACAATAAATTAAAATAATCTACGAGTTCATTTATGTTGCTCGCCTACCTCCGCAAACCATTCCCCACTACGCTCATAATGTGCCAAGAAGTTTGCCGGGATCTATACCAATCCATCACATGCGTAGAAATTCGGCTCTGGAAACAACTTTTGAGGAATATAAAATTTGAGACTATTCAAGTATTCTAAGATTCACATCTTCAGATACGACTCTTTATGCTCCAGACTTAGTGCCTCAATCAAAAATTAAAATTCAACGACACCACACCATCAGATCGCCACAAATCAAGCTCGATGCAAGTAAGAAAGGATGTTTAATTAAATGAAATCTTATCAAAGAGATGCGAGCTTCGGGGCCGGCTTCATAGCTCATAAATTTAATTATACGCACGATTCTGTGTAGTATCACCTTTTATATTTGTTATGCCGCCTCCTGGATTCACTCGTGGTATTCCTCTACCAAATTTGATGGCTTAAGATGAAGTTCTCCCAGTATTTGTAGTGTGAATTCGTTGGAAGACAATAAGGGAACTGAAATTTCCGAAAAAAAACTATGCTTCATGTGATTGGTTGGTCCCGTTGGACCACCGTTGATCACATCATCACTTACCATGGTAAAAGTGTGTTGAATCAAACCAGAAATTAGTTTCCAACCTAAGATTATCTGATATAAGATATTACTACTACAGACAGCATCCCCTGCAATAGGTATTATTATAGCAATTCCACGATACATTTGTGATAGTTTACACCTCTGTCAGTTTGTATTTATTATAATTAACAAACAAAACGAAAGATCAAAGTGAACTGCGACATAAAGCCACGATTATGATATTCGTTTGAAATTTTAATTGTAGCGGATCTCACTGGCGAGTTCGGGTAAATAAAATGTAAATCATGTCGCGTTTTATGTGATCCTAGTAGGCACTCCCTGTTTACTAACTGATGTATTGAACTTACGATTAAGTTTACCGCCCCTGGATGGACCAGGAATACCAGTATAGTACCTTCCTCGCTGATTTTACCTTCAAGTGGAAAATCTGTCACCAAGAACTTACAGGTGTGGCCCGGTAGCAGATTTTTTTCTTCTTATTTTCAGCGATTCCTATGCACAATCTAAGCTCTAACAAGCTTACTTATTATTATTGTGTGCCTTTGTATTATTGTAAATCTTTTGAGTTTTTTGTCCGGTTGTGCGTGATGTCACTTATATGGACGGATATGGGCTAACAGTGTTTTACTGAGTCACTAATCATTTTTGATGTCACACTATATGTTACATTTCTCTTCCTTGTTGTTTTTATTTACCTGTATGTTATTTGTGTGTATCAAAATAAATATAATTTTCTTTTCATTTTTCCTTCTTTTCTTTACGTCTAGATCTTTTATTACTTAGAATGGGTCCATTATTACTTTTTATTGAATTTATTAGGGGATTTTTTTGATTTCTTCAAAGCAATTTATGATTATTGAGCTGGATTGCTTCTAGGTTCACATAATGATGAAGTAGGTTTTAGTGAGTGATACTGCATACTTTTTGATAACAAACACGACTAAACTACTAATGGTAGCTGAATTTGAGAGCTTTTTCCTTTTTTTCCATTTTCAACCAAATCATAACTTTATAGCTACAACAGGGAGATTAGTGAGGCAGTCTTTTATTTTATTCAGAGTCTTAAAATAAATGGGGCCAGATTACCAATTCATTTTTGTACCTGTGTCTTTTTATGAACTTTAAACATCAAACTATTTAAGAAATGTAACCTTGCTGAGTTTCTTGCCTGTTCTTCTCAGTTGAAGGCCGACTTACGAAGTGGTGGTAACTTCAGTAGCTTTGACCTTCATAAGTGCCCTACTAGGGCCTAAACGGCTTTGACATTGAAACGGAGAAAAACAAGCAATCGAACCTACGAAGATTCACAAATGATAGACTTCTTTCATAAATATGACATAGCAAAATGAAATCAGCAGAATCAGTATTAGCTTAAGAGGAAATGCTGGTGGCGTTTGTTCCATACAAACGTAATCCTCAGTTTCCTCTCTGGATAATGACACTACACTAGAGCAATGATTATTTGACCATGCAATCCGGAGGTACCACTGCTGTGTATCCCTCGGTTGTGTTTTTCTCCATAAATTAATTATAATAAGAAATATTAAGGAGCCTTCTAAAATCACAAAAACTTACCATTTTTAACGCCCTTATCAGACGTCCAGCGAAAAAAATTGATGAATATAAAAAAACAAAGGAAATGAAATAATGAAATAATTTATTCATTCAAATAGGCCTTCACAGGCACTTATGAATAGTCAAACTCCTAATACTCTAATGCACTAATGCACGGTTCGGAAGGTTGATTTTGCTGAGAAGAGCCGGCAATAAACTCAACAATTTTTTTTTTTTTTTTTACTGTTTATAGGCCTGTGTTTGACCGCAATCTCACCATGGTAAGTGATGATGCGACTGAAGGTGGTAAGCACACAAAGCCTAGAAGGAACTGGCTCTCAAGTGCAGCTGTCGGAAACACCGAAAGGTGCTTGGCGACAGATTTTCAACTTGAGGGTGGTAGCCAGCCAGGCGGGTACTACAAAGTACCCTACCACCGTGCTACGGTTTCCTCACGATGTTTTCCTTCACCGAAAGCTCAAGCTCATTGTAGGATTCGAACCCGGGACCTTCGTCTCGGTATCCGACGTCACTACCACTGAGCTATCATCGCCTCGCATTCGCTCGGAAAACCGACAGACATAGCCAAAGCCCTTCTTATTATGTTTTTTTTAAATCGATCCAGTTTTGGTGGAGAAAACCGGGGGTAATCCCCGGTTTTCGAAATAGCGATTTCGTCTAATTTAAATAAGTATAATCGGTCCAAGCTGTAGTTGTCTCTATCACCCTTGGGCGGGATAACTCGGGCACAGCGCGACAGCAATAGATAAGTTAAAAACCTATTTTTCAAATTTCTTGCAGCCATTCTTTCCTCTTAAGCTTATTATAATAGTCTGATGAACTAGGTACTTAATTTGTCTAAACGTGTAAACATCATCGTGTCCGCATTTGACTTTACAGCCATTTTATTATGGAATTCCTCAGCTGATTGGGTCGTTAACCATTTTCTGCAAAGATTTCAAAATGTAAAGCTCTTAATACGTATCATAGACATCATTTTGAACTTAACTTATTTAACTTTCATCATTTTGGATTGGATTTTCGCATTTTTCCTCGTTCGTTTTTTAACTTAAATATAATATTTTTCTGTCATGCCTGAGCTTGGGATGGGTTGCTCCAAATCTCATTATCCTTCTTACATTTTTATAACACAATGACTCCAGCGCATAAAAAGACATGGAAATGTCAAGCTTGCTATAACAAAATGTCAAAAACAGGAAACTCTAACACCCCTTTACGTCCGGGGGATATGCAAATTACATCAGCAGAAAAAAATAATATCACGCTTCGAAAAAGGATAAATAACTCAAACAACGACACGATCAGCTCTGAGAACTTGAGTATACTAGGTGACACCATCAACCCAGAAGATAATAATATACCTATCGACAAAGAAACCGAATTAACATTACAGAGTTTAAGTGAAATTATTACAGTTCAACTGAAAGAAAATAATAAATCCATCATATCAGAGTTACAAAATACAATTCAAATAGAAATTAATAAAGCTATAACGAAACTAAGAGAAGATATCAAACAAGAAATAAATACCCTATTCAAACAAAACGATCAGAGAAAAGATGACATACAGATAATAAACACTCAAATAGAAAAATTAATAAATGAAAAAGAAAAATTGAAAAGAGACATAAATGAACTCCAATGCAAAATCATAACCCCTGGAATACAAGTAACGCAACTCCTGCCTGAAAATAATAATAAAAAAATAGTATTATATGGTCTTACTGAATATTATAAAGAGCCGGAATATAATCTTCATAACAGGATAGAAAAAATATTCCAAGATATCCTGCATGTAAATCTATCAGGTTACATTGAAGACACATACAGGGTAGGCAGGAACTTTAATAATAATAATAACCGGCCGCTAGTGATTGAACTACTCAGCAAGAAAATGGCTAAGCATATAATTAGCAATAGTCAATATTTTCAAGGAACTCGATTGTTTATCTCAGAATTCTTGGATGCGAATACGCTAAAAAGAAAGAAAATACTGAGACAAGAAATGCTTACGGCTCGTAAAAAAGGGTCACATGCAATAATACGAAACAACCAATTAATTATTGACGGAGAAATTGTGAATGTACAAAATGATACATGCAAATCCCACATAACTACAGATTTATCAAGCGGAGAAATAGATAATGAAATATTAGTTTTGAATAATAACAATAGTACCAGTAACACAAATCAAAATTGCCAGAAAATTACACGGAATACTTTTCGTAAGTAATGATATCCAGTTTAAAATATTATTTCAAAATATTCAAAGTCTCTACAACAAACAACATATTCTTGAAGCTTTTCTTGATGAAAATCCTTTTTACCAAGCTATATGCATATCTGAATCCTGGCTATCGCAAGAAAAAATTGAATTGATGCAATTTAGTGGCTACAAAATAGCGGCATCATATTGCCGGAAAACACGAGGAGGTGGTGGTGTTTGTATCATACTACAAGAACATATAAAATGTATAGAGAGAAACGATATTACAAATATGTCAATTGAATATGTATTAGAAGTGTGTGCGACAGAGTTACCTAATGAAAATATTTTAATTATTACTTTGTATTGGAATAGAAGAGAGGAAGATGAATTTTATTCGAGACTTAAACAAATCTTATTCTACATAAGTAGTAAATATTCTAAATTCAATATTATTTTGGGAGGTGATTTTAATATTAACATTTTACAGAATAATTTAAAAACTAATCTTTTTTTGGACCTTATGTCAGAACACAAATTCACTCAACATATAAAAGAACCCACCCATATAATGCAAACTGCCTCAACATGTCTTGATTTAATATTTACCAACTTTAAAGATAAAAATCTACGCACTTCAGTGGAGGAATTAGGTTTTTCAGACCACATAGGCACAATTATACAGATGAATTTCCCTCAACAAATAAAACAGGTCATTTGGTCTATAGAAAAAAGATTATACAATAACAAAAATATAAATAAATTTAAGTCAAAATTATCAACTATTAATTGGTATGACACACTTTCACGAAATAAAAATATAAATGAAAATTATAACATATTTCATGATAAACTGATAGATATTCTGAACCAATGTATACCCAAACGAAAAATAAAACTAAACAAAGAATCAAAAAAATACTGGCTTACAGTAGGGATAAAACACTCCTGCAAAAATAAAAGATTATTAAAAATACTTACTTTAAAATCAAACAATCTGGTATTAACAGAATATTATAAAAAATATGAAAAAGTATTAAAAAATGCAATTATAGCAGCAAAAAAATTGCAATATATAAAAAAATTAAAAAAATCTAATAATAAGGTGAAAACAATGTGGAGTATTATAAATGAACGAACAAACAAGACAATCAAAAAGGATAGAAATAACATAAAATTACATATAAATAATAAATTAACTTCGAAACCGAAACAAGTAGCTAATACTTTTAATAACTTCTTTGCATCTATAGGCGAAGATTGTATCGGAGGAGACGGCAGCACGCCGCAAGGCCGGCCCGTGCTCTACCCCACAGAAAATACAATATTCCTTAATCCAGTAGACTATCACGAAGTTTACCACATAATAAAAAAACTTAAAAATAAAAAAAGCCATGGGATAGATGAACTTCCACCTACCTTATATAAACAATGTGCTTTCGAATTAACCGTACCCATTTCAATTTTAATTAATCAATCATTTAACGAAGGCGTATTTCCCGACGCACTTAAAATAGCACTAATCAAACCAATCCACAAGAAAAATACAAAAACAGATCCTAATAATTACCGTCCAATTGCACTTTTGCCTTCTGCCTCAAAAATTTTCGAGAAAGCTATGTTTAATAGAATATACACATTCTGCGAGAAATATGGAATCCTCGATAACTGCCAAAACGGTTTTCGAAAAAAACGATCTACGGTGCTAGCAGTTTATACATATATGCAACAAGTCCTAAACATCCTTAATAACAAAAACTATGCAGTGGGTATTTTACTTGATATGACCAAGGCTTACGATAGAGTCCAATATCCTGTGTTATTAAACAAATTGTACGGAATAGGAATACGCGGTTTGACACACAAATGGTTTGCATCGTACTTAAGAAATAGAGAACAATTAGTAGAAATTGAATATATTAACAGGAAAAATAACGAAATAAAAAAGGTTCGATCAGATTCAAAGATAGTTAATGCCTCTATCCCACAAGGCAGTGTCCTTGGATGTCTTTTATTCTTGATCTATATTAATGATCTCCCTAAAATCATGGAAGAACCGTGTGTTTTATTTGCAGACGATATTTCGCTAATCACCTCATGTCAAAACAGCACAAACTTAAACGAAAAACTACATTCTATACTACAAAAAACAACAGACTGGATGAACGACCACAATCTAGAAATAAACTTTTTAAAAACTAAATTAATGATTTTTCACCCTTATCAGAAGACAACTTTAAAATTAAATTTCATATATAACGGTACGAAACTAGAAGTCGTAAATGAATTCAACTTGCTAGGCTTAGTTTTAGACACACATATCAGCTGGAAACAACACATTCAAAAAACCAGAACAAAACTATCAAGATTTGTATATGCGCTTCGCGAAATTAAAAAAACAACTGATCTTCCTACTGCACTTGTTACCTATTACGCCTATGCTCATGCATGGATTAGCTATGGCATTATCTTATGGGGAAACAGTACCGATTCACACACCATCTTTACACTCCAAAAAAAACTAATACGTATTATAGCCAATATAAAAGATACAGACAGTTGCAGACCGCATTTCCAGAAGCATAAAATTCTCACATTAACAAGCACCTATATTTTAGAAATATGTAAATTCGTTAGACAAAATACAGATAATTATAAAAAAAGAGAAGACGTCCATTCAAAACAATTGCGATTTAAAAGTAGATTAATGGTACCATCTTCCCGAATAAAAATGCACCAAATGAGTCCTTTTGTAATGTCCGTAAAAATATACAATAAACTACCAGAATTACTAAAACAAGAAACAAATAACAAAGTGTTTATAAATAAATTAAAACAAATATTAATTACAAAATCTTACTATACTATAAATGAATACCTTAACGACAAGTTAAGTTAATGATTTTTTTTTTTATAATTTTTCCTCCTCTCTCCTATATTGCTTAGTGCCCAACAGGGTCCTTATTATATATTGTTATTTACTTACTTTAAGGTGTCTATGTAGCATTATATATGTAAGGAAAGCAAGATAAATAAAGTATAAAGTATAAAGTATAAAGTACATCATCATCCATGCTTTTTTTTAAGATTAAGACAGAATCTTAAGCCTAAACAATTATTGTAAACCTTTTTCTGCAATGAAATAAAATGAAATAGGTAGTTGGTATATTTCAAACCCAAATTAAATAGAATGTTGCATTGATTTTTAATCATAATTATTAGGAACTTAAAAAAATAGTAAGATAAAGCTTTACGATCACTGCTTCTTTGTTTACGTTTTGTTTAAAAACCGGCCAAGTGCGAGTCGGCCTTCGCTCTACTAGGATATAATATGGCTACTAACATTTTTTTTAATTCGATACGTATTTAAGAAAAACAAATGTTTTTTTGGTCATAACTTATAATATAAGGTACATTATGAAGGCGTTTTCAGTATTTGTTATTTGGATAAAATACCTATATGGTACCTACATCATACATAATACAGATACAAAAATCACAAATTCCTAACTGTTTAATTTTTGAGATAGACTCCGATAAAAAAGAATAAAAAACATGTTTGTACTCTTCTCAATGAGGTCTAGACGACAATGACATCTAATATACAGGGTGTTGTTTTGGTCGGCGACAAGCGACCCAGGAGCGGTAGTACAAAATATATATTCCCCAAAAATGGACTTAATTCCATTAAATACTGTAAATATGACGAGAAATACCTTATTCAATTTGAAATAAAATTACCGCAAAGTATGGTTACTAGGCACGTGCACAGACTAGAGCTAGGCACAAGCCGCCATCGCCCCACCCCTTTACTCCCTCGTACTCCCGTTGAGTATTATGTCTACACCTTAGCTTATTACATGATTTTTAAAAAAAAAATTTTTTTATTTTTATTATTTAAAAAAAATAAAGTATTTTTTTTATATTTTTTTTAGCACCAGTATCATTTGTATTATCGACCCTGAGTCGCTTGTCGCTGACCAAAACAACGACCTGTATGTGTATGTGGGTAAGAAAAAACTGCGCGTGCAACTCAGTACACGTGTCAGAAGTGAAACTAAAGCAGTACGTGATTTTGTCACCTAGTAGCAACGAATAAAATGTTTCACTCACACAGAACAAAATGAACTACAAGTGACTACAAATGTTTATTTAACAGTAATACAAAATTTTACGACCGATATCCTAAACAGAGTGACTTGCGAACTAAAGTTACTAGTAACAAAACTAGTTTTTATTCGTGACTAATTTATTTGATTAAATGTAACTAAAGTTAGTTTCCTGGCAACTAAAGTTAGTTTACCGACAACAAAACGTCAACTTACATAACTAGTTTTGTAGATCATTTTTTTTCAGTGCAAATCGGGAAGTATTCCCATTTGCGCACCGATTTTTTGAGCACCGATTTTTTGAGCACCGATCCTATTCCCTTTTCAGCACCGATTCATATTTTGGATCGGTGCTCAAATGGGAACAAAAGTTTAATACGAAATCATTCCCTTTTGAGCACCGACGGTTTTGTAGCTTCTAGTGTTGTGGTGTTTAATAAAACGTATCGATAAAAATTAACAGTTTTATTATAAAAAGTAAAAAGTATTATCGTTAGAGAACCCATTTTTAGAGCATCAAAACTATTCCGCTTTGAGTACTGATCAATATGTTAGGTTGGTTGTCAATTGCTGAACAAAATATACTTACAGTTGTTGATATTACCTAGTAAAAATAATAAATTAATAATAAATTTATTTCTAAATAACTTATCTTAATTTATATATTTTTGGAATCTCCTTTTAAGCAAAGACTAGCTTGTGTTAGAAAACCTAGGTACTGACTAATTATGGAAACATAATGTACTCTCCATTTTACTTATATTAAATCTCTCTCTTAATACCTCAAAAAATGTATACTTATGAAAAAATGATACCAGGATAGCATAAGCTCGAAGGAGATATCTCCAAAAAAAATTTAAAAACAAAACCTGGTACTATTTTTTCATAAGTAATAATAAGTATACATTTTGTGGAAAGAATATATATGTTGTTTTGTAACTAGGGAGAGCTCTTTCAAGCTTCTGTTATACTGGTACTATTTAAAACTGTGGTGTTTAAATAAAATATATCGATAAAAAAATAGTTTTATTTTACAGAATAATTTAATTGTTTATTATCAATTACAGATGAATATTAATTATTTATTACTTTCCTAGACTGAAATTTTCTCAATTCGAACAAAACACAAACAATACAAGTTGACATATGTTTTTTATTATTATGAAGAGCTTAGGTAAAATGATCTGTTATGATTTTAGAGCATCAGCTAATATTTTAAATTGTACCAGTATATCAGAAGTTTGAAGGAGCTCTCTCTAGTAAAATAACAACATATATATTCTTTTAACTTATGAAAAAGGAGAGGGCTCCTTCGAGCTTATGTTATACTGGTACAATTTAAAATATTAGCTGATGCTCTAGAATCGGTGCTTTAATGGGAATATTCAATAAAATAACGTAAGTACTAAGTCTTGGTTACATTTTTCTTTAATTACCAAGTATAATTTTTGGAGGTATTTAGAGAGAGATCAAAACACCACAACACTAGAAGCTACAATTCCGTCGGTGCTCAAAAGGGAATGATTTCGAATTAAATTTTTGTTCCCATTTGAGCACCGATCCAAAATATGAATCGGTGCTGAAAAGGGAATAGGATCGGTGCTCAAAAAATCGGTGCTCAAAAAATCGGTGCGCAAATGGGAATACTTCCAAATCGAATACTGCTTCTCACATCGTGTCCAAAAGCTCCCTTGAAAAATGAAAATGCTTTTCTTTGTGAACTTATTATATCACGCACGGATAATGTCGCGCCACTTGAGTCTGTCCTTGGCGGCGTGAAGAGCGTAGTGGATGTTTGTCTCCAAAGATGTGTGGACTTTCTCTGACCATCTGAGTGAGCTGCGTCTCCTTGCCGTCAACCTTCCCAGTCACCATATGCTGCTCAAGGTGGTCTCCAGACTCTCTGGCTCAAAGAACGTCAGCACTTTGCGCAGAGGAACAGATAGCAGATATGATTTACTGGATTCATGAACAAGCATCTTTTTGAAGGCAGTAATCATCTGCTAATGGCACTTACTGAAAGCTTTCAGTCTCAAAACTTCCTCGGTCAGGCAGGTAGATTTGCATAGAATTTAAATATCCATCATAAACTTATCAAAATAACCAATTTACTATGTAGAGCAGTTTTTCACATGTGTCACATTCTGTGGTTATTTGCTATCACACGTAATTGGTTATCGATCAAATTGAATGCTGGCGCCGGGTTTAGTGAGATAGTTGATAATATGATCTTGTCTGGTCCTAGACAGCTTTACACCACGAGAGACGACTAATCTGTGAACATAATGGCATAGTATAAGTATTGAATACAGTTTTAAAACCTACTTATGATCTTTATTGGTAATAAAATGCAATCATCCTCCGTTCAAGTATTGTGAAGTATAAGGTAATTTACCATCAGGGGTAGCTAAGCTAATGGCTAACTATACAGGATGATTTTGGATTGAGTCGACAAACTAACAGGGGTGGTACAGTACCTATACCTACTGACTAAAGCCACCAATTAAAAACTTTTACCTTGGGACAATACAAAATCATCCTGTATATAAATCGGTAATGCTGTGTTGTGTTTGCTAGGCGATCATAGCTCAGTGGTAGTGTCGTCGAATAACCTGACGAAGGTCGTGGGTTCGAATCCTACGAACTCGAACTTTCGTATCGTGTGGAAAACATAGCCGGTATCATACCATCAAGCAGGCCTGTTTGCCAATAAAGCGGTAAAAAAAGGTAAATTATAAGACCAAGATCGTAAAGAGGTGAAAAAAAAAATGAAAATTTTTTTTGGACCGCTTCTTTTCTATTTTTATTTTCTTTTCGAATTACAAATTATTTTACATATAATAGAAATAAATTTAAACAAATGCGCATTAGCTTACCTCACAAATACCACCCCCAAAAACCTTTAATATTAATACACACATAAAACACAAACAATTATATAACTCGTGGCCGTTTTAAGAGTGAATTGATCCTAATTATGTCGAAATAGGCGTTAATAGGATACCTAATGGCCATTTTTATGACTCCAACGTGCCGCCAAAGAGCCTTCCGTCGTATTTATTGACCTCTTTTTTTACTGATCTAAGTTTTTGAGTAAACAAGCGGAATCGAAGATTTCAATTCTTCAATTTGAACCTCGAAACTCGACATCCAGTGTTGGATTGATCGACTGCATCAGTCATTGGGCACTTTTATATTTTAGATAGTAATGTTAATCTTTCATATTTGTGTAATAAATAATGAAAAAAAAAATTATTGTGCATCGAGAATGTAAAATGGATAGGACGATGGGCTCTACATTTTCCATCCATGGAAGGAAAATTCATAATAAATTCTAGCTATTATAGAAGGTATAAATAAACACTTCAATATGATATGATGGAGGAATTATGTGAAGGGGAATCCAAGAAAATGGATCCGTCAGATCATTTCGCTTCTGACCCAACTGAGGCACACTGAGGCTATGTCGAAAAGAATAGGCACTATTGCACCATAATTTATAGCGAAGCCCAACCGAGCTATAACACTATAATAGCCTTTCAGACACCTTCGTTGGTTAGAAAGGGATGAAGTGATTTACGCGAGGGAGATGCGCGACCAGAAGCGCCGCTCCACGTCAAAATACGTGCTCCATTCGTTTTATTACCTTGCGGTGATCGGGGCAGGGATTGTTGTTTATCGATATCGATATAATCATTTACAATAAACCTAAACTTATCAATGTAAAAAATACTAATAATATTGTAGTTATGTTTATGTAAGAAGAATTAAAAAGTTCTATAGTAATCAAAATAATTTAAACCTAGCTGGGCAAACGCTAGGGATCTCAGCCCGATGTATTCGCTTGCTTTGTAATGTGATCATCAAATCATTATGTGTGCGAGTGTGAGCGGTGTCAGGACCACAAGATAAGCAGCAAGGTCCAGCTTATATATACTTACTTGCCTATACTATGGGTGTGACGAGGGTAACCAGTAGTGGTAAATATCCTCGAGTTAACATCAAATATATGAAAGGTTTCTGCCGAGTACTAAATTGTAGAATTTTACCCGTATAGGGCCAATCCCCCGTTATAACTATTAAAATGTGTAATTATAAGTATATTAAAATAATATAATTAATAAGTAAGCGTTATTTGTTTGTAAAAATGTTGCCAATAATTTATGTTACTTATAAAAGTACCTATCAAATAAAAAGAACTATCAAATGTACCTACACGTCTAAATAAATAAATACCAAATAATAAGAAAACATCGATATGTAAAAGCTCATCGACATGAGACTCAATTCTCACAGAGCACAGTCACGTCACTGAGGGCGGCACCGCGGCAACATCAAAGGAGCCCACCTCTTTGATGTGGCCGCTGGCGCGCGCCTCCAAACGCCGTAAGCGACAAATCCATACGTCATCCTCCTGTCATTATAACGCCTTACAATCGAGCCGGGAATGTGGAATTACTTACGAGACAATATATAAATTGACAAGGCGGTTTAATAGCGATTACTTGCTTTTGAGTATGGAGTGTCATTCCGAGTGAGTGAGAGGGCAAGTGAGCACGACTGAGGAACGAGACATGGTTGCGGTGTTACACCTAATGGGTGTCGATTTCAATTAATCGCTGGCTTTTATTGATGTTACTGACACGCTAAGACGTTGATTTGATTCCACTGAAATGTTTTATTACAATACCTACAATATTGTTGGTATTTGAAAGCGTTTTTTTGCTAAATTAAGTTGTTGAAACTCAGTGCTTGAACGAACTTTCGAATTTATGTCATGCATTTTGAAAGAGGATCCACTGATTCATTCTTATTATTGTATTAAATCAACTGAATGACCTGAATAGCAAAAAATAACGTTCCTTGTGTAATAGTGTAATATTACTTTAGATTCCATTTTCAGTTTTATTAGATCTACAAATAAGTTCAGTAAGAATCAAATCAAACTAATGTTACAAATAAATCTAATAACTAAAAATAGCCTCATACAATTCTAGCTACTTAGGTCATTTCTATATTAAAACCTACCAACAATCCTTGAGCCAGTTGTGAATGTCCGTACAAAGAAAATTACAGGTCTCCTCGACAGACCATTGTGATGTGATGTGAAGGATAATTTGGGTAACCCTTTACATGTGTTCCTTTTACTGAAATCATGTGAATCTTAACTCCTTTTAATTTTATACTTCATTGATGGGGCCATTGATATGACTTACCTGCTGCGGCGAAATTTTGTGGGCGATGATAGCTCAGTGGTAGTGACGTCGGATACCGAGAAGAAGGTTCCCGATTCGAATCCTATAATGAGCATGAGCTTTCGGTGAAGGTAAACATCGAAAGGAAACCAAGCACCTATCGGTTTGTCCGACAGCTGCACCTGAGAGCCAGTTCCTTCTAGGCTTTGTGTGCTTACCACCTTCGGCCACATCATCACTTACCATGGTGATATTGTGGTCAAACACAGGCCTATACATAGTAAAAAAAAGTCTTAATTTGTCGTTTTGTATTACCAAATCTGCCATTTCTAATATTTACCCTCCTTCTCTTCTTCAAAGTAACTGATACATGTTTCAACACTGTTAACTGAAATTGGTCAGGCTCGATCCCAAACCGTTATTTACTTAATTAAACTATTGACAGTCTCCCATTCACAAATCAATCTGTGCGGGCGGCGGCCCGAATCAGGCTCACAAGAAATAAACTTATAAGCGAATAACGAAGCTAACAAGAAACAGGCAAAACCTAATAAAACCAAAGATTGTACTTATCTCATCAATCACACTCGACAAAACATGTCCAAACCAAAGCATCTGACCACACCGGATCCGACCACTATCGGACCAAGCCAGCATGTAATTAAATAAATTTAACAGATAACCATGACTAATTAACTAACAAAAGTGCATTTTCCATCCATCCGTCAACCTTTATCAACGAGAAAAATCGTCTAATTCACACCTTAAAGAACCCAAATTTGACGTACAAAGAGCACAGTCCGCCGCGCGCCGGTCAAATTAATCAAGTGGTCCCTAATTATGGCATATTTTAAAATGTTTTCGAACTGAATGACACAGTTTTGACAGTGGCGTAAAGATAAATGATCGTTAATTACCGAATGGACCGAAGGGGGCGGAGTTCGAATCAGCACTGGATCTAATGGGGCTTGCGTCGCAACTGTTGCAGTTTGTGACCCAAGCTTTATCTTTATTATTGAGGAAAACATCCAAGTGGCACTGATCATTTTTGTAATCAACCTTTTTAGTGCTTACAGTTGAGGAAGTGATCAGAAAAATAACTCTCAGCTACAAAAAAAAGAATAGACTGCCACCCAAATGACAACAAGCTCGGAAACAAATGTCAGAGACCAATGTGATCAAAAAGTTAAAAAGGAAAAAGCCCCAAGACCTTCTTTAACCACATAAGAAGGAATTTAATAAAAGGATGCGTTAATGGATGCATACCTTACATGACCTACATTTATTTCCACACAAGTTACTGAATGTCCTTCGTGAGACAGATTGCAATGAAAAAAGTAGCTAAAAAAACCTTTTTAGTGTCCTCTCTGACAAGATCTGTCAAAATACAACGACAAAGTGTCGTTTCGTCGTGTCCTTCGTAGGTCTAAAATGAAATATACTAACATGATTATGGATTTACAGGCAGCTGCTTTGAAAAACATTACCCGCCGAGTTTATGAAATGCCCATCGGTCTAATTTTGCTTCGCCAGTATTTCCAGCCGGGCGGGCCCGCGGTTGTATGCTAGTGATATTGATAAATGACCAAACGGGTGCGGCAATGACTGACGTTATCACACCTTAAATGTAAAGTAGAGCAACTAATTCCATAATTGCTCAAAATAATTAATCATTGCACACACTACTTAGGTAAATAATGAAAAAATAACGTGAGAAATATCGTTAGCGTTATGTTGGAGTAATTTTATCAAATTCGCGATCGTGGGAAAGTATTATGAGCTTTACCACTTTAAAATATCGAGATGTCTACCTGCATGAGTCAGCAGTCTTTCTATTAACCAGCATCCGATTTAAGATGACCTTCCTCGCCTCTCTGACGCCACAGAACTTTAGTTGTGGGAGGGACGATTCAGACTGTTCGTGGAGATCTTAGTACCTTGGCCGTATTACACCTAATGAGTAGTTAGCTTTTCTTCTCTGAAGTGAACGTGTCATAGATAATTCAATTTAATGGCTGGGACCTGTTAATTATCGAATTAGGGACGATCTCTAGTGAGACTCTGGAGATCTTTAAGATTTTTAAGTGATATGGTGAGATAATGGGAATTCAAGGAATGTAAGATAGTCTCAAATTAACATGTTTTTTAAGAGACCCACCTAATAAATTATACCTTATCTAATTTGCTCTACACCCTTATAAAGTCCACTAATAAAAGTTAATTAGCCAATCGTTAATTTCAAATACCTATCTTTAAGTCAAATTAAAAATAACTACTGCATTATAAGCTTTCAATTTTCCTGACATATTAATCCTACCAAATTGTAGAAACCTTATTTTGCTAACCTACCACAATATTGTAGAGCTTCGCGATTCAGTCGCATAACACCGTCGAGTCGGCTTGAGACCTCATCCCACGAGGCGTTCTTGATTTATAAACAATACGTCAGTGACGTAAGCTTCTTTAGCGGCTCAGATTTATAGCTAGTGATGTATCAACTCGAGAGATGCTGCTATTATCGATTTCGAGATGAATTTGCAAACATGAAAGTACACGTTGGTTCTCGGTTACATAAAAAGGCCACTTGAGCAATATTTCTAAATGGAATTAGTTTACTGAATTTACATAAAATCCCATTCAATTTTTCCTTGAATCGGCTGAATAGGGAGGTTGCCTGGGTAAAAATATAATAATTCTAATTAGTCCGTCAGTTAGATTATCTAAAAATATTGGACACGTATTTTTGCTTTACCAAATCATTAATAATTGACGAAGATAAAGCGCGACTAAGTTCGTGACGTCACGCGGAACTTCAACACACGATATCTTCGTATTTTTTTATTTAATTGACAAAAGAAAAAATACGTGTGTAATATTTTTTGATAATGTAAATGACGGAATAATTAGTTCTTTTCAGGAAATTAGCCTATTAGAATCAGTGACTATTTTACCAAAATGAAAGATGATGGAATTGTATAAGGCTAACTGTGAATTCGAGAATAGAATTCCGAATAATAATGCTCCTGAAGCCTTTTTAGATGCCCTACCTACTAGATTATTGAGAGAGGCAGAGCATAGCGTTTAATTGCTCAAAGAGCAGCTCGACTGGGTAAGTACCTCCACCTTACCGCAGCCAATTAACTTCATGTTGTGTAAAGTTGTGTTCCTGCGCGTGAGTATGGTCGCCAAAGCTCATTGGGGAGGTGGGAAAGGTCGGTAACGCGTGAGCGATGCTCAACTGCTTACCATCAGGCGGGCCGTATGCTTGTTTACCGACATAGTCGTATACAAAAAATATTTTAATTTTGCAAGCAAGAACAGATTCTCAGGCAATCAATAAAAATAAGTATACCACATGCAGATGAAGAGGAGCACTACATAGTATGAACTAGTAATATGTATGTGATCATTCATAAAATCGTAGTATAAACTAGTAATATGCAATTCATAAAAAGCTCTAAAATTGATTAATAATAAAGGCCCTATAAAATGTCTCATTATAACAGCAAAAAGCCAACATGACTCCCCAATACTAGTTTTGAACAAGAGCTCATTAACGACCGCAATATAATAGCATGATCTGTTAAATTAGCATTAATTGTAATATATTTATCGATAGCGTAACGCGTCACTATCCGCCATTCCGGCAATCTTGAATCAACCCGTTCATTCGGATTACTACTACTAACACATCCGATCTTGCATCACTTTCTACGCTACGACGTTTGATGTTGCTGTGTCGCTCGCACGGTAATAAGTGGTCCCTTTGTGGTGTCGCGGCGGCTTCTTTGAAGTGCCGAGGCCACGCCCCCCTGGTCCGCCCCCCACTCCCCGCCACCCTATAGTTAATTCGTCACACGATAATGACAATGGCTTTAATTAAGAACGGAAACATCTGATTGCGAAATATTTCTGATCTGAATCAGGAAGTTACCGGATTTGGTGTGAAGAGGTAAGATAGTCTAATTATATCAAATATATTATTATTACATGTTTACGGTATAATTTATTTGTCTGCTAATTGTTGTTTCTCATGTGATTTTAAATTGCGTTTGTTTATGGCGGTTGTCTTTAAATTAGTTTTTTGACAGTTTTATTGCAATTGCAAGTTGAATATTTAAAATAACGATTCAATGAACATGATTGTACTAAAAAAATCTTTTATAAACTGTTATTCTTATGAAATGAAAGTCAACCCTACCTCAATACAAAACAATATCTCTCCTTGTTCGGAAATAATTAATTAAATAACGATTTTGCGACATCTGTTACCTTCATTAATAATAGAACAGATATAAAGTAGAAAATAAAGAATTAACATCAAACTATTTCTAATAACTTTTTCTACCATTGTATGAAGACAACCTTCTCTGGTTTCCCATTTCAATTCGCCAACCGCTTTGTAATGTAAATCCTAGAAACTCTTCAACTAACATTTCATACCGCGATATCCAAAGATGCATTCTGAACTCGCTCTTACGTAATTACAGTCGGCCGCTTCAAAGGGACCGCCACGCCGAGCGGCGTCTTTGTAGTCTAATAAACGGCCCTTTACATGTTACGGATAAGGATCCTTAATATCATCAGAATAAGGTTGATTATTATATGAATTCTAAAAGTTTTCTTAACACCTTAGCGGAGTAAAGGGTCATATCAGTTAGGGATTTTGCCACGGATATGTCAAAAAGTGGTTTTATTGCAGCTCTAAATGAGGGACCGCACGAGAAGTCGACGAATTAGGTCATTCGGATAATATCACGTTATTGGACTCGTTTGGGCATTTTTGGGGAAATTATGATGGAGTAGTAAGGTGGAGCAAACAAGCCTGGTGAAAGCACGACATTTACTGATTGAAATAGATTAATATAGATATTTAGTTATTTTCTAAGTTTGTTTCGAAAAAGGCGACCAACCTCACAAAAATTTGTAATAAAATATAATAGGTACTTACTAGGTATATTTTGTGTGTGTGTGTGTGTGTGCGTTCTCCTCAATATAAAAAAAACCGTCCAAGTGCGAGTCGGACTCCTATAAACGGAGAGTTCCGTACAATATTATCTAACTCTTTGTGCTATGAAAACAAAATACCAAAAAAGACGTTTGTTGTATGGACGCCCCCCTACATTTTTAATATTATTTCATTTTTATTATTTGTTGTTATAGCGGCCATAGAAATACATAATCTCTGAAAATTTCAGCTGTCTACCTATTACCGTTCATGAGATACAGCCTGGTGACAGACGGATAGACAGACAGACGGACGGACAGCGGAGTCTTAGTAATAGAGTCCCATTTTACCTTTTGGGTGCGGACTACGGAACACTAAAAACTAAATATTTTCCGAATTGGGCTTTATGATATGAAATAGTTCGAGAACCCTTTCAGACCACCATATCTGTTGAATAAAGATATTTAATCACGGGAAAGAAATAAAAAAACGCTCCCCCATATCGCCATAATGGAAACAGTAAACTCACAATTTGTTCAGCCATCCCACTCTAACTCCAACGTTATTTGTTTTAATAACAATATAGCTATCGCGTGCGTGGACGCGATAAACATTGCGCATTATACGATCAATTTTAGTTTTTAAAGGCCCTTGTACGTACCAGCCCAGTACACTACCAAACTCAATACAGAGCATGAAAATAGGGAGATATTTGTTTTTTTTATACAACTAAGTCGGCGAACAAGCGAGAGGCAACACCTGAGTTTCTTTTCATTCATGTGCCCACACTCACGAGTTACCGACCCTTCCCCCTTCTCCGATGAACTCTGGCGACCATACTCACGCGCAGGAACACAACATTAAGTTATTTGGCTGCGGTATTCTGCAAGGTTTAGGTAGTAGTCGAGCTACTCTTTGAACGAGAAAATGCTATGCTCTACCTCTCCTAGAGACTATGAGACGCTTCTCATGCGTCTATCACTCTAGGTTCCAGAGATGGCGGATTTGCCGAGTCCATCTGATGATAACCGGTCACCGTTGTCTATAGCAATATTAATACTATTTTCCAATGAAATTCCAAAGCCTAAAAGACTACTAGATAGATGTTATAAGTTGGTACTTAAATATTTAATGACCTACACAGAGTTCCCAAAACGGTCGCGTATTGATCGGTACGACTCGTATTTTACCATAAATTTATATTTACAGGAGAATGTACTTTATAGATTCGTTTTTTTCATTTCATTTCATTTCAAACGCCATTTGCACCACGTTATCGAACCCAGTACTACCGGTCTCTACCTGAGATAACCACCGAGGCATGTTTAAACAATAAACAAAAGAGATATAAGTAAGATATTTATAGTAAAAAGGTAATATACCATTCCTAACTCCTTACTATAATCATGGTATCCTTATAATCCAGAAAATGTTGGTTGTTTGGTTTCTATATCCGTAGAACTGGGGCTTTATTTATAATACGTGTATGCTATTTTACAACAATATTGTCGTATGCTTGTCCTTATTTTATTAAAAGGTTGTTTAAGTATTATGTAATCAGTACTGATACACACAAAACCTTTATGACATAAAACTGTATGTCAAACTCACAAACCGATGAAAGATTTCGAGAGAACTTCCCAATAATGCTTATGTAGGTACTTAGAAGCCTATTGGAATGAAAATCTCATTTCACTAGGTTCTCCAAAGTCATAACACCTCTTAGTTTTTATGAGCTGTAATATGGACCGATCTTGCCTCACACGTCGATCATTATGCGCTTCACTCACACAACTCAATTACCGAGATGAAATTATTAACATACGTAAACGGGACTTTTTTATAGGCACCTCGTCCTTTCACGGCTCACTTCTTGGCTTCCTTGCTGTTTTTTTTTTAACTTTTCGTGTGGCTAAAGCTTACAAAGCAAAGTAACTAAGCTTTCAAGCGCAGCTGTCTGAATCGGTACGGACTTAAGGGTGGAAGCCAAAAACAGGTGGGAACTACAAAGTTGGAAGGTACTTACTCTACCACCGTGCTATCGTTTCCTTTCCTTACGATGTTTTCCTTCACCATATCGCTCAATATTGCAGGATTCGAACCCAAGACTTTGGTCTCGGCATTCGACATTACTGAAATGAGCTACCATCTGGATAAAAAATTGAATATACACCGATACGTAGTACACTATTTTAGACACATTATCTTTAATAAACTATACGACTTTTTGGCGGGAACTTGCAGAGTGACGTTGCTTTTTCATTTTTATTTTCATAAATTCGTGTATTATGAGTTTTATTGCGTGGTATTTTATCCAATAAAGATCAATACATGTGCACCAGTGAAGTGAAATGAAATGAATTATGTGTAGCGTGGCTTTTCAAGTTGTCTCAAGAAGTCCGTGAAAAGTGTTAGTACAATGACCACCATTGTACTAAAACATGACTATTATGGACGGTGACTGACTGAGGACTATGTGAAAGTGATTCATTGTGACTAGAACTTATAATATTACTTGAAATTCGCAAAATACACAAGCCGTGTGATGCCATTGAAGAAAAAAAAAAAACTATACAAATATGATATTTAAAATATATACCTAATTCCAATGCCCATCAGAGAAATGTCACTTAATCATTTTAAAATTAAATTAACTTCATGGCTTCATGAAGGATGTTTTTATACAATTTAAGAATTTTTGACATTAAAATGTTAGTATAAGCGATTGACATAATATTTTTGTAATAACATTTTTTATTATAATCTTCATTCATCCTTTCTTGTAATAATTATATTTTATTACTTTATATTTTCTATCTCGTTGACTGATAAATTCAATATAATTATTTTTTGTATTAATTAATTTGTATGCTGAATGTCTGGCGAAATATGTTGCACATTTATATTTAATTTTAAAACCTATTTTACCATATTTCAGGCAAATAAATATATCTCATTTCATTTCAATAAAAATATGAGAAATGAGATACATACGTGCTAACATATTCGTAAGTGAAAGAACCTCTTCACTTTAACATTCCACAAACCCATGGGCGGCCACCCATCCAGGTCTCTCGACGGCTCTTTCAACAATAATCGACATGTGCGGTAACAGGTCTTCTAAGCACATTCTAAAGGCACAACTCACGAGTCATACGCGTCGTAACCCATAGACTCCATAGAGCGATAGTCACACGGCGAATTACTATCCAATCTCGCGCATGCTCGGTGAAATAATAGATCATTGTTTAGGCGTCATTAGTAGCGCGGGAGCGGCCACCCAGCGCGGCATCTCGCCTCTCTTTCACACTCGGTGGTCCGTAACGAGACCTAACTGGGAAACGGGATTCACATGACCATAATTTTATAGTGATGTGCAAAAATTGATTTTATTCGAAAAAAAACATAATCGATTTTTGATTTTCTTTTATAATTTTTTATGAAACATGGTATCTGTTTTTAAAGGGTCGGTATATTTTTAGTAGATTAAAGGTGTAATAATAAAATTATTAATAAAAACACCAGTGACTAACGCGATTCTCATTACCTGTTCTTGGGAAAAAATCTAGTAATTTTACGATTACCTAATTATATTCGCATTCTCGTGTATTAATCAACCAACTTTACACGGCACAAATCTAAAAGCTATCGTTATTTTTTTATATAGAAATCAATAAAACATCACCCTCAAGTTGAAAATCTGTCGCCAAGCACCTACCCGGTGTGTTCCGACAGCTGCACTTGAGAGCCAGTTCCTTCTAGGCTTTGTGTGCTAACCACCATCGGCCACATCATCACTTACCATGGTGAGATTGTGGTCAAACACAGGCCTATTTACAGTAAAAAAAAACATTATTATTAATTTATATAAATAAAAAATATTTATTGTGAAATAGTGAAGGCTTAAACGTAACCGCATCGTGTCAATTCGTGTCGCATAACTGGTGTCTCATAACTGGCTTCACTCAGTCCAGAAAATCTACAAAGGGATATAGATTTCCACACTTGAATTGTTCATATTGTAACCAAACAAACAGTGCAATATAATCGATCGATCGATACCATATTTCCGCACGTCACTATGCCTCCTACATGATTACCTCCAAGAGTGTTTATAATAAATCGCTACGCAGCCCGCCACTTGTAATCGATGGGACAGAATTAAAATTGCATTAATTCCTACTTATTCGATATCGTATCGTATCGTTGGTGGACTATTAATCATCCAATGAACCGGCAAATAATCGTTTCGGCTCCGAGCGATTATTTTCAATATATTTTTCAGCCATTTGTGGAAGACTTTCGATAATTTTGATGTACGAGGTATAATGTACATTATTAATTTTGGAGGAAAATCGTTAACGTAGCCAACATATTGTAAAAAGAAAATATTGGTAAAAATAATTATGTTTGTGGTAAGTATCATTTTTATAGGTACTGTATAAAGGCCAGTACCCTGAGTGTAAAGAATTGACATTAGGAAACGCTCACCAATGCGTTTGCGTTTACGACATTTCTCTATGGGATTTGGCACAGCACCTCTAGCGGAATACTCATGGTACTAATTTCTACCATACTTTACAGTTAACGTAAACGCGGTAGTCTGTAAGTGTTTACTAACGTCAATTCTTTACACTCGGGGTACTGTATTGTATACAAAGTTCGGCGATATATCCATACGCAAAGAGTTCCTTTTGAACCCTTCGTGTAACGAGAAATGAAAATTAACGATACTTTAATGGAACATCATTCGATATTAGGCTAATAGCGTCTATTTACTCGTACTGTGGTTTTAATAGCCCTGGGTGTCAACACTCTGCAATAAAATATTCTAAAATACAGTTGAATCACCCACGTACAACTTATTATCGCAATAAAATTATGTTTTGGTCACGTCGCGTTGCGTCAACTCGTCGGCAATCATCGGGTGACGATGATGGCACCACGACATTCACCTTTCGCACGCTTTCGGCGATGATTCGGGCCAATTCTTTTGTTTGATACGTGTTTATAATGGCGGGTGAACAGTCACGTTGATGCTATAGCTCGCAATCAATCATTTGGACATGTTGGCAGTCGTTTCATTTTGAATTTGTAAAGAAATTGCAATAGACAACTTCATTTTTATGAGTGCTTTCCATTGTCAATAGGTACGTAATCCTTCCGCAATTTATCGGTTGAGATATCTAATGGACGCTCGTTATGCAATGCTTTTCACAACTAGCTAATTGAATTAGGATGAAAATTGAGTGTTTATTACAATCAGCAACGCAATGATGAAGACCTTTTTGATTAACGATTGACTGTGTCTAAATGCCACTGAATTAGACAGAGTTTTTCTATATACCTACCTACTCCATTAAGAGTTAGGGTATCAAGTGGTTAGGGTCACTCATTACCTCGTATTCTACGAAATTATTGACTCGATGACCTTTGTTTAACAATCTGTCTTCAATTCTAATTCAGTTCTATGACGTCATTAAATTCAAAGTCAATTTAAAGAGAGAGGTAGAGCATAGCGTTTATTCGCTCAAAGAGCAGCTCGACTGAGGAAGTACCTCCACCTTACAGAATACCGCAGCTAAATAACTTTATGTTGTGTAAAGTTGTGTTCCTACGCGTGAGTAAGGTCACCAGAGCTCATCGGGGAGGGGGGAAAAGGTCGGTAACGCGTGAGCGATGCTTCGTATGTTGCAAGCGTCCATATGGCTACGGTAACCGCTTACCATCAGGCGGGCCGTATGATTGTTTAACGAAACCTAGTAAATTCCTGTAGAAAGTAAGAGAGAACTTTACGTTAACGGGCTATGATAGCTCGATGGTAGTGACGTCGAAAGTCGCGCGTGACAAAGGTCGAGAGTTCGAATCCCACAATAAGCTCGAGCTTTTAGTAAAAGAAAACAACGTGAAGAAACCATAGCACGATGGTAGGGTACTTTGTAGTACCCGCTGACTACCACAGAAATATAAATCGCGCTCATACAAATAATACTCACTATTGTATACCTCTCATAATAAGCGAAAGTGAGTCTGTCTGTCACTGAGTATTTCGTTTTCACAGAAAAATAACCGAATCGATTTATGGAAACCAAGTGAAAACCAACCCACAAAAATGCGGAATTCTAAATAGTTTACCTACCTTTTTAGGTTAAACTTTTGTACAGTAGATTCAACTCGACAATGTACCAACCCAAGATATTCTAGATGATAAAAATAGCTTTAAATCAGCTGGACAACATGATGGTGAGCTTTAGTATCTGTCAATGGAAGCCATAAGGCTTCCATTGACAGATATTGCTTTAGAGGCGTTTTTTTTTCTGGGTATAATTACCTCATAATTGCCTCTAAGGCAGTAAAGTTATGATTTTAATGGATATTGTCGGAGGGGTATCTTGGATCACGAAGACAAACAAATGATACTTTTTATCCTTTTATCCCGGGAATGCGGTGAAATTGTGAAACTGTGAGGGATAAAAAATAAACTAAACTAGAATTTATCATAAAAAGCCATTCTAAATTTAAAATGCTCGCCAAACAAATAAAATCACTCTATCGAGTTATGGTAACAAGTGATACTGAACATTGTGATTTGAGCTGGTGAAGGACAATATTGCGAGGAAACCATTTTAGTGATGGAGGCCCAGTTTCTTACAAGATTCTTACTTAGGGTGTTGGGATTGATACCCTTTTTGACTTAACTCGTTGCCTTATTAAAATTGGATTTATTTACCTATTAGGATAGATCTGAAGTAGGATAATATATATTTTTTTTCATATTGATTGAGCCGCTAAATGTGCGCGGCTTCTTCTGCTAACCTTCATCAATAAATTATGAAATTGAAGGGAGAGGATTAAAATGAAAACCTACATTTTCTTTTGTATGTTTTCATATTAAGTATGTACTTACTATAAGTAGGTACTTATAAAAATATAACGTATTCTACGCAAGCACCGCTCTTAACACTAAAAGGCGCTCCGCATAATTGGAAAACTTGATTAAATTACATCAAATACGACCTCAAAACAAACATCCTCACATTACGCTTTTATATTGCACACGTAAGCACATTGTTAAAATTACGGCAATGAGCATGAAGCTTTATACGTGAGCGAGTACGAGATATGTTCCCTCTCGTTCTCGGGCGGAGTCTGAACGTGGTGGTGCCCACGTATTTAGGGCCCTCTATGTGAGGTCCCGATGGTAATTTATTAAGCGGACCCCACAAATACTAACTCGAAATATATCCGTTCGAGAAATAGCTATATGAATTATTATAAAGCCGTGATGGCTGCTTTTTCGAATCGAAAATATAACGGTGTAAATTCATGCTAATTAAGATATTCGAACGTTTCATTATTCATTTTGATGAGTGATCTCATTTTTTTCTAAGATTTATAAGCATTACGTCCGACTTTCACGTATTAAGTGAGCGTATTATTAGAGAGCATTTTCAGAATTTGTTTTTGGTACTTTATCATAATGGTTTATTGCTTTATCGTGCGTTTTGAATGTTGTTTTAACGTAATTTGTATCAAATTATGTCTACGAAAGCGTTTAATTGAAAGCGTGTCAAAGAGCATAGGTTAATGTATCGCGTTTTCAAAGGCAGATGGTAGAAACCATAGACATAAAATCCTTTCTTTTCGTTACTTGTAGAATTTGCTTAAATTATTCAAAATTAGAATTTTACAGCGGATTGTCATATTAATGCACAATATTTTAAAAGAAAATGCACTTACTCTAGTGCTACTAGAGTAAGTGCATTTTCTTTGACGTCATTAGAATTTAATTCAAGATAAAGAATCTCCATCATTATTGATTAAATTTATTAATAATTCAGATACAGAAAAAGTCTTTAACTTAAAACAAGGACCCTCGTTTTTAGATATAAAAACCCCATAGTACATGAATCCAAGAACTCCTAAAACTGGCTTCCACATCTGCTTTTAATAGTTTTAATTTGATACCCCAGTTGATGGAAGGAATATAATTTTATATTATCACACACGACAAATTGGATTCAGTAAAATATAACAAATCTAATATAATCCAGGGGCCACGAGCGGGGAGCTTTTTCCGCCAAGGCATCAGCTTGGGAACCTTGCCATCAATCGGAAGCAGCGGCAGACCTGAGGAAATTTTCTACACACAGATTGTAATTTGTACATATTTGTTGTAAATAATATTGGTAACTTACAAATCTAACATATTTTTTACAAAGTCAGTTATTTTGACATTTTATCTGCTACCCACATGTATTCATATCCCATTCATAAAATTCTACTATCCAACTGCAATATTGACTTCTATGAGAATTTATTTATTAGTTTAATAGCTGTAGGTAGGTACCTAAATGCCGCGAAATTGTTGAGGTTTTTCTGATACCATTCCAATTGCCACGCCTAAACCCCTGAACCAAACGCGATAAAAATTAACGCGCAGAAAATTTTATGGAGTAGGACATAGGGTACTATTTACTTCAGGAGCGCTGGCTAGAAATAAAATATGTACGCAGCGACTTTGTGTATTTTTTTCGTTGCTAACATTTGAAAAAACGGTAAGGTTACCTACATCAAATTCAAATTATTTTATATTAAATGTCATGTCACACTCACATGCAGTGCAAGCTTACTTCTCCGTCAGTCCGGTTGTAGCAGCACCGGCGGGCGCCCTGGGCAAAATTCCTACGGCGCCCCCTATCTGCAATCCAAACAGATCCATGTTAAAGAAAGGAGTAAAACAAGGGAAAGAATGAAGACACCGAAGTCTATTTCTGCCGCAACTTCATATCGGGTAGCTTTACGTCCTGCAATTAAACCGGCGAAATCCGGATATTCTACCCCCAAGCGATGGAATTCTCGCCGAAATCCTTTCTTAGCCAACGAAATAAAAGGAATCATATTCCAAAAAACATTACGCTCAAAGTTATAAAGCATTTTAACTCAAAAACTAGAGCACACTGTTTTCTCCTAGAATTTGTTTCTAGTAATTTGTGTGTGGCACTTCCTGGCAGGGTCTCAATCACGGATTCGAATTCTGAGTCTGTCGCTAATTTATAAAATTGTGTCACCCAATATCAGATTCAGTCCGTGGTTCAAAAGTTATAACGGTTTTTAGGTGGCCCTGCCGAAACGATCTTGTCCTGACAAAGCCACCTGTAGATTCTTCCGGTCGCTGGTTCAAATATTATAAGGGTTCTGTGATATCTCAAGAACTAGCATCTAGCGAAGATCTGTTTGCTGGCAGAAATTCCTGATCTATGGTCAAAAGTAATCTCTAAATTATAGAATTTGTCGACAAGTAGGTACCTATAAGTACACTAAAAGAAATTAAAGAATCCACGCTGTACACCATGGGTGACGTTGGTGTCTAGGGGCGAAACTAAATTTTTAAGGTTTTAGGGTTTTAGTTGGATAATTTCAATCAAGAAATATAATACAACAAGAAGAATTATTTATTTTTGTTTGCATTTATGGAACTTTTAATCGTAAAATTTTTATTTGTTGTCATGAAAGTATAGAAAAATATATCCATTTGTCCGATTTTTTTGCAAAATTTATAATCTAGAGACAATTAGGCAACTCCATATGAAAATAAATGAATATCTTTTCAGCCAAGAACCGATGTTTACTCTCAGAATTTGTCAAAGTTCACCAAATACCTGAATTTACGGCGGTGCCCCCTCATGGCTGGCGCCCTGGTCGGTCACCCAACCGCGCCCTACCCTAACATCTCAGTCTCCAATGTTACTAAAAGCATTGAGACTGAAATCAAGATTGGTTTTACGATAATTACCCATATCTATGGAGGTCATTCAGTTGATTCGCAGTTCATGGATTCATATAGGACCGCGTCCCATCCGCCAACGCGACGGGTTGACAAAACCTCACGACATCGAGTATATATTTTTTAGCAAACCACCTGATTATTGATCATATCATATTTGAATAGGCTACTTTCCTGAAAAAAACTAATTAGTCCGTCATTTACATTATCAAAAAATATTAGACACATATTTTTTCTTTTGTCAATTAAACAAAAAAATATGAAGATATCGTGTGTTGAAGTTCCGCGTGACGTCACGGTGTACACTTTTTAGGAACATGTGACGTCACGAGCCCCCACTCCCGAACTTAGTCGCGCTTTATCTTCGTCAATTGTTAATGATTTGGTAAAGCAAAAAATACGTGTCCAATATTTTTTGATAATCTAACTGACGGACTAATTAGAATTATTATATTTTTACCCAGGCAATATCCCTATATGGATCTACACTACTGGACAGTATGGGAGAAATGGCGGAAAGGGCAGGAAAAGTAACGTACGAAAATAACAGCTATCGATTTAATTTACATTAACATTTTTCTTTTTTAATCTATTCTCTTGTCTTCAATTAATAAGAGGTGAGATTATGAGCTTTCTCTAATAAAATACCTCATTCAATTGTGTTTTCTGTGTGTGTTTGTTACACAACCACAATATAAGCACCACCCACATTCTTTTTGTGTTTCGTTTATTCCACTTAGGGCCCTCCCACATAACTTTTCTCTTCCAAACTATTGTGTATCACCGGTTACGGGTGATCTTGTATCATTCGAGTATTAATATTCGGTAGGGACTAAATAGGAAGCAGGTATCTTAATTTTATTTGTTGGTAGCCTAACCTAACTACCTAGTCAGTAGACCAGAGGTAGGTACGTATTTTAATAGTAGCGGGCGAAGGTAATTAAGAACTGAAATTATCTATATTATATCTAAGTTAACACCTAAACTATAAAACACTACCAGAGTTGTTGATACGTACAACTATTATTTTAGAATTAACAATATTTAGTATCAATATTGTCAATTTGAACTTGATTTAGAAAAAAGTTGCTTTACTATTAAAACGATATTTGCTTGATAACATACTAGCGCTGCCATCTATTGCTCAGTAGCAACACCAATTTGTCTATCCATCCTTACGTGTTCATAATTTACTACTCGCCAGTAGATGGCAGTGTAATGTAGTGGCAATTAAAATTATGTAAAAAAATCTACTAACTCTTAGATGTCTGTGAAAAAAATAGAATAAATTCAAGCGTAAATTATTATCAAATTATGACGTATTTCTAATATGCAATTATCCCATGCAACTTGAAGTCGATCAGGGGCTCCGCTTACATATACAAAAAAAAAACATGCATTAGTAATGTTCTGCATGCTGGTTACCCAATTAGTAATGTCAAATATGTGGACTTTTTGGCGGGAACTTGCAGTGACGTTGCATTTTCATTTTTATTTTCATAAATTCGTGTATTTTGAGTTTTATTGCATATTATCGGTAGTATTTTATCCAATAAAGATCAATCCATGTGCACCAGGGAAGTGAAATGAAATGAATTATGTGTATCGTGACTTTACAAGATGTCTCAAAAAGTCCGTGATAAGTTTTAGTAAAATGACCACTATTTTACTAAAACATGACTGGCCGGTGACTGATAATGCGGTCTATGTGAAAGTTAATGTGCGGACTATGAAAGTGATATTATAAATAAAACGTATGCGACTGAAGGACTCTGTATCCATGGTCAGAACACATTTAACAAATAAAATATGTCAAATTTGACTTAACATATTATTGTACCATGATTTGTACCTATTAAAATAAATAATTCAATTGATAATGATAATATTTGTTTGATGTTAAAATGAACAGTGTAAGCCGAGTGTAAATAATTGGTAAATAAATAAAATCGTACTGATTGTATTCTATGCAGAAGGCAGAGGCATGGCATAACAGCCAGATACATTAAGTATAACTAGCTAATCAAAGTCAAATTTGTTATAAAGTTCTGGTACTGTATTTTATCGATGTGGTGCATTTTGACTATTTAACCAACGATTTCCAGATATTTTTCAAGACTTAGTCATGAACAACCAACTGATTGAAAAAGTAATAACATCGAGTAATCAGACGTGCCCAACATTTTCGTATAACAATCCACTCTTGGACAGAAATGTGGCGAAAGCTCTCGCGAAAAGCTTTGTCAAGATCCTCAAACTATCAAAGCAGAATTCTAATATAAACAATAATCTACGAATATCAATATTAGAGAATATTCGAAAACTGTGCCAACTACAACCTGAAACTCATATAAAGGTTGACGAAAATGTTACAAAGCTATTAACAGAATTCTATGAACAACATGTTACATCAAATGCAGTTGAATCTGTAGATAGGACTTTAGACGCGTTTCTAGTGAGGAGAATGAAAGAGTGTAATGTATGCCCCAGTTATAACTCCTCTATAAACCCAGAGATAGTTCAAGCTTTGATCAATTTGAATGAAAATGGACTACACCTTGATGCATTATCTAAGGACATCATACATTGGAATATAGATACAGGAAGGTTCATCACAGTGTTAAATGACTTATGGATGAATAGTAATATACTTGAAACTCCAAACAAATTCACTATGCTAGATGACATCTCTATAAAAATGAAATCAGAAATTGAAAGATTTTTACTCAGTGTTTGTCATAATACCTTAGAAAACAGGGATGTTAATATTGAAGATATGTTCCAATCTAATGTTGAACTTAATAATTTGATACATAAATGTTCTATATCAGGTCAATGTTTCCAAATATGTAGTGGGATACTTAATTTCTTATTTATAATGACAAAGTTTGATTTGAGAATGCAAAAATTTGTCACAATATTTGTTGCACATGTGAAAAAGACATGTAAGCTACAATCAATTTCAGTACTTTATCCCATGCATGTCAATCACATAGTAGTACTTCTTGATTTTGATATAAATGAGTTACCGGCACAGTTGAAGCACCAATATGTGCAATCTGGTCTTAAATATTTGCACCAATTGCACAGTGAGTCAGAAAATGACTTGATATTATTGTTATCTCATTACCCTCAATGGTTTGACATTTATTTTGAACATGAGTCATGTTAGATTATAAGATTGTTTGGTAAACATTAGGCTGAATAAATGAAAATTTTCAAACTTACATGTTTTATTAGTAGATATGTTATGGAAAAATACAAACTTCTTTAGAAAGTTGTTCAAAAGTAAATGTAAAAAAAAATAAACAAAGAAGCATGACAGTACTACTTATGGAAAAACACCCATAAGTTGGATGTACAAAATATCATAATTTTTTTTAACTATTATTTCTACACCAACGGGGCTGTGATCTGTGTAATACTCAGCAAGTCTTGTGATAACTTTCCTGTCATTCTTCTCCATAAGATGCTTCAGAGACTGCAAATGTTTCTTCAAGCCATCCCAATATGGGTATATTTGATTGCAGATACCACAATGGTAAATATTTGGACGTATCTGAAAAAAATATAGATATTGATGCCAATTCTGTTCTGTAAATTGCTCTAAACTAATTTGAGTCACATCACATCTCTTTCTAACAAACATTATTGAAAAAATATATAACATATTTAAAGGTGTCAAGTTAGTCTTAGCCATCTTCATTTGCGAGTATTTAAATGGAACTGCGATAGATGCCAACTAAATATATATCGAAAACAAGCACAGGACTAAATTAGTTTCGGCACCATTTTTAGTTAAAATTGCATTAGGTCTTCTCAGATCAAGCATAACTAAACTTACCTCTCTTATAAATTCCTCCTTAATCATCATTACTTTAGCAGCCAAAACATTTGCTTTATGCCCATTTGTTTTGCAATGATTACCTTCTTTTTCATGAGGAATCACTATATCACAAACAAAGCATTTAGTCTTTGGGTATTGAGGCTCATCTTCGACATGTCGGAGTAGAACCAGACTATGCTTTCCAATACAATACTCTTCATTAACCCAAAATTCATTAAATCCTGGAGTGAAAATCAGATGTTCAAAATATTCAGTTATATTTTGAGTTCTAAATCTTTTTCTTTCGGGCTTCTTACCCTTGTTTTCTTTCAGCTCTATAAGAGCCCTATGACTTGTACCTTTGACATGTTGCTTAAAAATATTCATGTGAGCAGATAGATATTTATCACATATCATGCAGTATCCCTTACTCCCTCCTGCATTCATCCTAATTGAATGTTGTTTTCCAAACTTGGATAGTTCAGACCTCATTTTTCCATGATCAGTAAATATACTGTAAACAACTTCTTCTTCAGATGAATCATCTGAACATTTAGCTGCCCTTTTTAAATCATCATGGGATAGTTTATAATCACTATGTTCCTTTATATGGACTATCATATCATTGAAATTAGCATCTACAGTCAACTTGCATATTTTACAACTTGCAGTTTTGTTTCTCATATCAATGTTGAAGAACATTTTCTGTGATTCCATCAACTTTTCTTCTAATTCAGTCTTTTTGTCATCAGAAATGTTACCATCAGATTTTGATCCTAGTTCTTTTTTATCTAATCCGCAAAGATTATCACAGTGCTCTTTATCAGACCAGTGCTGCTCTAAATTCTTCATAAGAAAAAGTTTCTTGCATGTGAAACATTGGAATGAATCTTCATTAATCTGGAATAAATAATCATTATTCATTTATGTAAGTACCTTAAAAAGATTTCCATATGTAACAGGAGATAACATAAACCTTACAAACCTTCCTATAATAATTATCATCAAAACAGTCAATTTCGGTTTGGATCAGTTTTATGATGTGATCTTGAGTCTCCATATGTTTTTTAGCATCATCAGTATGAGTGTCACATAGCAAACAATGCTTGTCATTTATACCATGCCATTGGTGTCTGCTCATCATGAAGTTTTTGATAATAATAAAGCCTACATCATAGCAGCCTTTGATCTCTTTGGGCACTCCAGGAACAGCTTTATTAGCTTTGTGCTTGTTGTCACTTAAATGGCCAGTTACTGCATTCAAATTCTGCATGACATAGTTGCAAATCTCACAGTAGTAGTAATTTTCAACCTGGAATACAAAAAGATATTTATTCATATTCAGTTGTGTAAAATCCTAACTAATATTATAAATGTGAAAGTGAGTTTGTTTGATTGTTACACCTTCACGCCTCAATTACTCAACAGTTCATCATGATTTGGCATGCAGATTTTTATCCCCGGAAATGCAGGTGAAACCGCAGGGGATAGCTAGTGGTTGATAAAACTTCGGGATCTACCTTGACATGTTACAGTTTGAACCATCCAAATTGCATAAGCCGTTTTCGAGTAATCAGTGAACATTCAAAATTAAATTCATACAGTTGAACATAGAACCTCCTCCTTTTTAGAAGTTGGTTAAAAATTAAGTTTGTTAATTTAGCTAAAACTCGAGAATGGCTAGACCGATTTGGCTTTTGGTATTGAAATATTTGTAGAAATCAAGGGAAAGTTTAAATGTAGGGTATGGTAGGCCTCCACACGAACGAAGTCGGGCCAGCAAGCTAGTTTCTTATACATAATATTTAAACCAGTAGCAGTGGTGTAGCTTGCCCTAGGCGGGCCCAGTAGGTATTTGACTACAATCTCAACATGATAAATGACCTACCTACCTTCAGAATTAATAGATTGAATTAAAGTCAAGGATCTAGTAAGTAGGTAGGTACCTTATAAATAGAATCTTTTTTAAACTTGGGCACGCAAGTCTGATTCTTCAAGCTCTTCCTATGTTTTTCCCAGCGAATATGCTTCTCCACGTCACCAACAGAATGGAAGGTTTCTTGACACAGCAGGCAGTGGTGATCGATAGCGCCACATAAAATGAAGTTCTTATAGTATCGATTCATTCTCTCAACTCTTCGGATACTTAGACAGTTCTGTTTCAATTAAAGTCCTTGCAAGGACTTTACCTACAGTAGTACCGACTACCGACCGAGCTAGCTGAGTGAACACGACGGACTGCTGCGCTGTCTGTGATTTTCACAATCAAACAAATAAGTAAATTACTTAGTACCTTGTTTTTTTTGTTCCGTGCTTAGTACAATGTAAAGGGTAGAAATAAAATGTGTTACGTTGCCTTTAAACTTTAAATTGCGGGTAGACAAGACTTTATGAATGTATAGGTACAATCATAAAGTCGCATAAAGTACTTTTTTATATCCGGTACCTACCTACAATACTTTACAAGTGTTTGCAACTGTTTGGAATAAGTTTGCAATCATTTTGCAATAACCGCCTTCAGTTTTCAGGTGTTCAGTGTTGCCACTTCTTAGCTTTCTTTTTCTTATTTTTATGTTTGGCAACCAAGCACAAATTGAGGCTTATTGCTGCCAGTGTTGAGTTATATTACAGTTTCCAGTCACAATAAATAACTCACATATGGTCCTCAGTCAGTCACCATCCATAAAAGTCATGTTTTACTACAATGGTGGTCATTGTACTAAAACGTGACGTAAATGTCCGTGAAGAGTTTTAGTACGGACTTTTTGAGACAACTTGAAACGTTACACTGTGTTACGATACACTGTGCGATACACATAATTCATTTCATTTCACTTCACTGGTGCACATGGATTGATCTTTATTGGATAAAATACCACCGATAAAATGCAATAAAACTCAAAATACACGAATTTATGAAAACAAAAACGAAAACTCAACGTCACCCTACCCGCCAAAAAGTCCTTCTTAGCCTTTGAGTAGGTATTTATAATTCTCACAGTTCTTAGCTTTACTTTTCAGTACGACAAAAGGCAGAGAATTAGTTTTATAATTTAGTCCAATAACATTAGGTAAAACAGAGAATTCGAAAAATCTATAACGTGGAAAACCCTAACAAAACGCCGGCAACGACATGTCGTCGGGCGACTCCGGCAGCCTCAGATAAAGAATAGTTCTGAGCCGGCAGCTACGTTCTTCATTAGAACTACAATGACCACCATTTTACTAAAATTTTACCGGACGGTGACTGATAATGCGGTACTATTCTTTATCTGAGGATAATGCGGACTATGTGAAAGTTAATGTGCGGACGTGATATTATAAATAAAATGTATGCGACTGAAGGACTTGGTATCTATGGTCATGAACAAATTAACAAAAAAAAATAGACGTCACCGACACTAATGGCTGGCTTTTTGTTTGTGTATAATTTCGCTATATTATTCGATTAGTACATTAATTTTACAGCTATATTTTATTGCGTTAGTTGATGATAACGTAATTAATCAATACACTTAAATATGTTACCAACTTGTGACTACAATTTAAAGCTGCAATAGGTGGTCTAAAACCATTCTAAAACTAACAGCGGTAGCGGTAGATTTGTGAATTTGTGACAATGAGTAAAAGACGCCGTGCATCATCCGTTGCAAGTCGTGGAGCAGATGGTGACGATAGTGACGACGCTATAGAGCAGAGCAACCCTGGACCGCCGCCTTCTGCACGGAAGAAAAAGAAATTGGACCCTGTTAGTATATTTGATGGAAACTTGGAGCATCTTGATTGGGCTTCACCAGCTTTGAGTATTCGTTTGCGTCTGAATAATAGAATTTAATGATCAGCATTATTGTTCTTTTAGTAGTTTTTTATTGTGTATGTTGTTATAGTCAAAGTCGTAACCATTAATTGAATTTAGGCCCTAGCACGACACTTATGAAGGTCAAAGCTACTCAAATTACCACCAGTTTGGAAGTAGGCTTGTTGAATTAAAACATCGTTTAATTTTAGTTATCTATTAGTTTATTCGTCACTAATTACACCCTTAGAACCCTTAGAATCTTCTCCAGATTCGGACGATTCAACGTAGGCGAGTGTGCGAGCTTTCATTAAAATTTCATATACAGAATTCTAAAATTCGTTTCGTTCATTCAGCACGTTTGGCTCGGATAAATGTGCGTTCACCTTAATATGCCATTGTGAACTTTCCTAGCTTGAAAAGTACCGGAGCTACACTTAATTTCATCCTAATCATCTGTGCATGTTTGTCTCGTCAACACAATCACAAATCTTAGCAAAAATAAGCATATTAGAATTGATATATTGATATACTTCAAATATTGTTAATGGCAACAATTTGTCCCCCACTGTTTCATGGTGTTCTGGAATAAAAATTGCTTTATTATGATAGATAACTTGCCACCCCTATGGTAACTAGTGAAATTATAAATAACTAGGTGGCCCCCACAGTTGTCCAAGGGATAGTATGTTATTGTTATTCCTAATGTTATTCCAGAGTATAATCTATCGAAGTGCCAAATTTCATCCAAATTCATTCGGTGCTTTTTGCGTGAAAGAGTTACTAACAACCTATCAAAGGAGATTGACCAGATTTGGGCCCACTATTGTGTCATCGAGTGTCTTAATCAAATATGATTCAAAAATCAAGTCTTATTTTATTATGTTCACTCACAAAATATTGATATTTTTCTAACCCGGGGATTAAAAACAGAATTAATAATATATTCGCTTGAATTCCTTTACACTTCCGCACCACAGATATCTGAAACCGTACGCAATACGGATCACAGTTTTATTAATATCGAATGTTGCCAGGTGTTAAATTAGGTTTATCGTAGTTAAAAACGAGCTACATATATAGTCTTTTTCTGTTGAATAACGCTAGTAATGATGAAACGAGATTACGAGAGTGATATTAGATATATTCGTCGGTTAATGCAGCAGAAATGCCAAATACCTACACATTTTATTTTTATTGACATTAAATAATAATTGTGTTTGATGACAATGATTATTTTCCCAACAGTATGTTATGATTAAAATAATAGTAACAAGTAACATAAAATAATTTCTTAAAAGTATTAATTTATTTTATGAAAAATAAAATCTTCTTAGTTTTAAGTTTGGCAACCAAATCCTTTTTACGGGGACGTATTTTTGCCAGTGTCGAGTTATATTATAAATAGGTAAGTTTGGCAACTAAATCTTTTTTATGAGGACTTATTTTTGCCAGTGTCGAGTTATTTTATAAAAAGGTAAGTTTGATAACCAAATCTTTTTATCAGGACTTATTTTTGCCAGTATCGAGTTATATTTTTAATAGATAAGTTTGGCAACGAAATCTTATTTATGAGGACTTATTTTTGCTAGTGTCAGGTTATATTCTAGTTCTAGTTACAAAATAAAACATTTTCATATAGTCCGCACTATCAGTCACCGTCCATAACACACATATTTTAGTAAAATAGTTGTCATTGTACTAATACTTCTCACGGACCTTTTGAGACAACTTGAAAACTCACAATATCCATAATTCGTTTCACTTCACTAGTGCACTTAGATTTATCTATATTGGATAAAACTCCACTGATAATATGCAATAGACTCCACTGATAATATGCAATAAACCTCAAAATACAGGAATTTATGGAAATAAAACGAAAACGCTACGTGATTTTCCAAGTTCCCGCCAAAAAGTCTAGCATACTTATGTTTAATCTTTCGCAAAACATTAAAATAAACACAAATGGATTTTTTTAGTGGCATTACTTCTTCTAAACCATTGAAATACTAAAACAAAGTATGTAAATAACTATTTTTATTGCATTTAATAACCTTAAATTTTGCATCGGAAATAAGAAAAATACTCGTAAACCCGGGTCAGAAAATTAAAACTGTTTACTGATTATGAAAATATAGTATTATATCTACAAAATAAAAAATAAATCATTGTGACACAAAAAAAATCGATGTGGGCCCAACTCCCCTTAGAAAACGGTCATTCTCCTTTTTAATAAAAGTATGAAGTTGGATTATTTGCCTAAGTTATTTGATATTTATTCTATTATTAAAATAAGCCTGCATGGCCCCAAATTATTGTGAAAAGGGCAGGTTGAAATATAATGCTTGTTTTTACCAGAGTGAAATATGCCAACAACTATATGACACAATACGGTCTTATAAGAAAGAGGATGGGACACTCCTTTGTGACTCATTCATAAGAGCTCCCAAGAGACGCCAGGAGCCACAGTACTATGAAGTTGTATCACAACCTATAGATTTATTGAGGGTAAGTTTATCTATTAAACATATGGGTTAATTATTATAACTTCTCTTCAAGTAAATGTGCAATTGATATTCCAATTTACCGGAATAACTGTGTTTAATTTTAACCACCTGCCATATGGCATACATCTGACTATGCTACCTAGTAAAAAAATTTTTTTTATTTCTTTACCACAATAAACATAAATGTGGTTTCTCTATAATGATCTCAATTTATTGTTTAAAAGGTGCAACAGAAACTGAAAACAGACACATATGAAGACACAGAGGAGCTGTCAGCTGATATAGAACTGTTGGTTAACAATGCTAAGGCATTCTATAAGCCTGACTCCATGGAGTACAAAGATGCTAATCAGCTGTGGAAGCTATACACGCAGAACAGGCAGACTCTTGAGAATGGTGAGTAGTTTGTATGTAGGAACTGTCTAGATGTAGGATCTGAATGGCACTAGGATAGATTCATTATACTAGTATCATTGACATAAAGAACTTGACCGAGCATTCCCTATCCACCTGTGAAGTAAATATGAGCAGAAAATTGGGAGGGATGCAATTTTGCAGCCAGTAGGTAGCTAGCTTCTTTTTCTAGAATTCTGATTCACCCATGTCACAAGTTTGCAGGAGCATGTGACATTATAGACCTTTAGAAAAGTGACCGAATTTTGAATGGCCACTTTGTAGCAATTGCAATTTTGAATGGCCACACACTTTGTTTCTAAAAATGGTTTTCTTGGGTTGTTGCCCAGTATAGTAACGTTGTCTATGGCTAGTTTAAACATACCATACTGATTTTCTCTGATGATGGTATCCAAAGGAGAAAAGTCTGGAAATTATGAATAATAATTTTTACTTTTATTACTAAAATCATAATGTTTTAATATGAATTTCGTAATATGAACATTTTTATAATTTCAGCCCACATGTTTGTTATAGGTGATGATATAAAAACACCGAAGATGTCACGGAACGGATCTTCAAGTAGGAGGTCAGATGTGGCTGAGGACTTGTTGTCAGAGACATCCACTAACAATGAGGAGGACAATGTTTTTGAGGAACTTTTTAGTGCTGTAAGTATAATATACATTGAACACTGATGAATGATGGAAAAAAAGCTCAATTTGTTATAGGAATAACACAAACAGTTGCAGTTGTCACTTACTTTTAAAAATCCAAGTACAGTTTTACTTTCAATCAAAATCAAGCTGGAGACTCCTTTGAGCATATTTCACTATTCCCTATACTTTTCATGCCCAGTTAAAAAAGTCATCCCGTATATGATTTAATACTTGACAGGTAATGACAGCAAACATGGATGGACGCCCACTTTACCGGCACTTCCAATTCCTCCCATCGAAGCGCCGTTACCCAGAATACTTCAGTGTTATTGACTCGCCCATAGATCTAAAGACGATTGCACAAAAAATACAAGGCGGAGAATACACCAGCCTTAATGAATTGGAGAGAGATCTGCAGCTAATGGTCAGGAATGCTTGTAATTTCAACGAGCCTGGCAGTCAGATTTACAAGGATGCCAAGACATTGAAAAAAGTAAGTATAAATTTTTTACAATACTACCACTGAGTAAATAATATACTACAAACAACAGAGGGTCAAAGCTTTCATCATGTCCATGCTTTCAAAAATTACTGCTGTAACTCGGGCAGGTACAGCGTTTGTGGTGAGTAACTATATTGCACCCTACGTTGGTTCCTACATCAATGTTTGATGACACTTGCAATAATATTTAAAAAATAAAACAGTCTTTCCATCTCAAAATATTAAGTGATTGTTAAAACGTCTGATTGTTAGAAACAGGTTCCAAGAGGGGAATTACCATTTTTTCTTTTCTCTTGTTCATGAGTGATATAAATATCCTGGGACATTCCTCGCACACAGTCATCTGATTCTAAACTAAGCAGAGCTTGTTCTATGAAAACCAGACAACTGATATACTACATATACTACTTTTTGTTTGTAAATACATAATATACAATAATGAAACCGTATTTGTCCCCCAAGGTGATCCAAGTCCGCAAACAGGAGATAGACCAGCACGGCCGTAGCGGGCCGGCTAAGATATCCGAACGGATCCGCAGCAAGCGCTCCTCGCGCGTCGGTCCCGTGCTCTCGAGCAAAACCATGGCTATTATGGAGCCCCCTGGATCTGACACGGAGCCCTATGTTAAGGTATATACTTAACTCGTTATTTAACCAAAAATAATATTTGTTTTGATAACATTTTAACAAAAATATAAACACCTTTCTATTTAAGTCCGTTAAAAAAAAACCTTTATTTCTGTACAATGGCAGTGTAAAAAAAACACTAGAGAATTCCAAGGCTTTTTCTGGACAATCGTGGCACATTCTCGACCTCATCAGAACTTTTGCAGTGGATTTACACTTATACTTTGTAAAAGATAGCTTGATCTCTGCAACAGTTGTTTGAGTCATATGAAAATTAACCTTATGGCTTTAGCATAAGGTTTATCTGTATCATCATAAAATCAACCACAGTTTAAACAGATGAACCTTATTGTAAAGCTATAAGGTTAATTTAATTTATCTTATACAAAGTACAAGCTATCTTTTACTTTTTTTTATTATTTATTTATTAAAAACTTAAAACTATAATGTTACATTATTACGGCATAACATAAACTCATTTAATAATAATAATTATTTAATTATTGTAAAAGTTATGATTGGATGTTCAATTTAATTTATTTCTCTCAAATAATCAATATTGTATTTTTATAGCACTCTGAAGACAGCGCCGGAGATAGCGATGAAGAGAAACTGGATAACGAGGATTCGCCACAGTGGAAACTGTTGGAGACCATCAAAAGCCATTTGATGCCTGATGGTAAAATATCCTTTATTATTTGAGATTATTCTCTTATTAATTTTGTTTTGCCTCAATAGTGTTTCGTGAACATTTCACTATTGAGGCAAAACAAAATTAATAAGAGAATAATAAAGAATTTCGTGAACATTTTTATTTTTTTATACTTCTACGTCGGTAAACAAGCATATAGCCCTATGTTCGCTAGCAACAAACGAGCCATCACTTTCTTGTTATCAACCCTTCCCCCTCCCCAAAAGATAGTTGGCTGCGGTATTCTGTAAGATGGAGGTTCCCCAATCGAGCTGCTCTTTGAGCGAATAAACGCTAACATCTACCTCTATTATAAAAAAAAAAAATATATATAAACATCCGAATTGAGAACCTCCTCCTTTTCTTGAAGTCGGTTAAAAAAATATAATTAAATGAAGCCAATCTTACGCAGCTGTTATTTCCACCAGGAACATCAATGGCGGAACCCTTCTGGAAGCTTCCATCCCGCCGAGACTACCCAGACTACTATAAGGAAATAAAAAACCCGGTGTCATTGAATCAAATCAGGAACAAAATCAGACGCGGAAACTATGGCACTCTTTCCGAAGTGGCTGGCGATATGAACATTATGTTCGAGAACGCTAAGCAGTACAATGTACCCACTTCCAGACTGTACAAGGATGCTGTCAAGTTACAGAGGTAAGTAATTAAAAATAATGATAATATTTTATAATTTTTAATGCAGCTTTAGGCCATAGTTGTAATCGGATGACCATGTATGTACATGATGTCTTTGTAACCTAATTGACGAATTTTTGGTCTATTTTCCACTACTTTTTCTATTATGAATATCTAAGCATAATATATAAGTTGAGAAACAAAGTATTCGGGAGTCAACACAAATAAAACTCAAATTTATAAAGAATCTAATTTATTTGATAAGATAAAAATTTAAGGATTTTTGCGATTGCATTTTATACTATTGGTCGTTCGTGTACAGAATCCAAAGAGCCTTTATCAGAGTTTATATTCTTACATTTATTGTCATGGTTGAGATGGGGCAAGTCTTCACAAAAATGGCTGCCGGAACTTGGGTGGCGAACTCCTGATATGACATCCTTTAAAGTACATTTTCGTCTGAAACTGTTTTAAATAAGCTTGAAATTGCCATTTGTCCATGTTTATTTGTCCAGTTCTTTGGGCGTATCTTTTTATTTCCCAGGTAGTAAATGGCCGTATTTCTTGTCTAGGGGTACCATGTTCTGAACCTCATAATTATTAACTTCCTGTTAAAGTAGATTTTCGTATATTATATTATTTCAATCTGCTTGTTATTTCCATATTTTCTTCATGTTTGTTTGTTTCCATAGTTCTTTGTGCGTAAGTAGATTTTCGTCAGTTTTTTTTAAAGAAGCTTGTAATTGCCATAATATTTCGTTCATGTTTATTTGTCCATAGTTCTTTGGGCGTATCTTTTTATTTCCCAGGTAGTAAATGGTCGTATTTCTTGTCTAGGGGTACCCTATTCTGAACCTCATAATTATTAACTTCCTGTTAAAGTAGATTTTCGTATAGTATGATTATTTCAATCTGCTTGTAATTTCCATATTTTCTTAATGTTTATTTGTTTTAATAGTTTTTTGTGCGTATCTTTTTATTCCCAGGTATGAAATGGCCGTATTTCTTGTCTAAGGGTACCATGTTCTGAACCTCATAATTATTAACTTCCTGTTAAAGTAGATTTTCGTCAGAAACTTTTATAAAGAAGCTTGTAATTGCCATAATGTTTATTTGTCCATAGTTCTTTGGGCGTATCTTTTTATTTCCCAGGTATGAAATGGCCGTATTTCTTGTCTAGGGGTACCATGTTCTGAACCTCATAATTATTAACTTCCTGTTAAAGTAGATTTTCGTCAGTTTTTTTTTAAAGAAGCTTGTAATTGCCATAATATTTAGTTCATGTTTATTTGTCCATAGTTCTTTGGGCGTATCTTTTTATTTCCCAGGTATGAAATGGCCGTATTTCTTGTCTAGGGGTACCCTGTTCTGAACCTCATAATTATTAACTTCCTGTTAAAGTAGATTTTCGTATAATATGATTATTTCAATCTGCTTGTACTTTCCATATTTTCTTCATGTTTCTTTGTTTCCATAGTTCTTTGTGCGTATCTTTTTATTTCCCAGGTATGAAATGGCCGTATTTCTTGTCTAAGGGTACCATGTTCTGAACCTCATAATTATTAACTTCCTGTTAAAGTAGATTTTCGTATAATATGATTATTTCAATCTGCTTGTATTTTCCATATTTTCTTGATGTTTATTCGTTTCATAGTTTTTTGTGCGAATCTTTTTATTTTGTATAAGGATACCTTGTTCTGAACCTCATAATTATTAACTTCCTGTTAAAGTAGATATTCATATAATATGATTATTTCAATCTGCTTGTAATTTCCATATTTTTTATGTTTATTTGTTTTCATAGTTCTTTCTTTGTGAGCGTCTTTTAATTTCCAGGATATGAAATGGTCGTATTTCCCGCGTATTCCTGGCTAAGGGCTTTTATGTTCTGAACCTCATAATTATTAACTTCCTGTTAAAGTAGATTTTCGTCGAAAAAGATTTTTACAATTGGCTTGAACTTTTAGAAAAAATTGGTTATTTGTTTCACAGTTCTTCGTGTGCGTTCTTTGTGATCAACTTATACTGTCTCGTTGCTTGTAAGTTAATAAATAAAGCCATTCATATTACGGTCCGTATTTTTGCGAAGAAAAAACTTTTAGGTACAGATTTCTTGTAACGACTTTGTTTTCGTATTTTACCTGAAATAAAAAGAGTAGCACATTGTAATAATATATCTTTACTGTGTACAACCATTAACCATTTCCAAATAATTAGATTGTAGCATCAGGTACTCAAAAACAAACTGTATTGTTAATCTGATAAGCGATCGTTTTGGGAAACCTAATTGTTAGGGATTTACTAAAGACAAAGAAGTAGTTCTTTGAATTGCTGTACTACCATGTCAGATTATGACAAATAATCTTAATGAGTTTTACGAACTGCTCTACTCTTAGTAGTATTGTTTTGTCATTAGTTTAAGGAATCGATCATAATTACAGCTAAAGTAATAAACCCTTAATCAGTTGATTGTATCTGAATTTATTCATAGAAATATAACAATACCATGTAAAACAACATATTTTTTATACCGTTAATACAAGAGCAGGTAGTTTTTTCTTATATATTTCTCTTTATTTTTGAAAACTCTTATTTTACAATAACACAAAGATATCAAAACCTCGGGAGGGTAAGAGTCTTTGCAATCTGCATTGGTTGTTTTACGTTAAACACAAAATAAAATATATTTTCAATGAAAAAATACTATGCATAATTACTTTTCCTCTCCTTAATCTCCGAATTATGTGATCCTTACTAATAATATAAAGGCGCAAGCGAGTCTGTCAATCGTGTAAGTTTTAAGGCTAAACAAAATCAGGTTGGTAATTTTGGCAGAGGGCCAGCTTGAATCCCAGAGAAGGATATATTGTACTTTTTATATCGTAGAAACGTGGGTAACAGCAAGACAGCTATATAACAACACAAGTTCTGTAGATATTAATGCGGGCACTTTTATAAAATGTGAAAGATATAAAGAAAATATATTTACATACCTACTAAAGATTTAACTAATTGTTATGAATAAAAAATATATCATTAAATTATTGATTCGAATTAAACAATGTGTTAATATTTAACCGAAAGGCTCATCTTGACAATGAAATGCTATTTTCATTATTAGAGTATATTTTAAATAAATTAAAATTACTTATTATTCCTAGTATTTACAATATAGCTTGAGGTCTATAGGATTACTAATGCACCTTAATTGCACACTGTAGAGTTTATTTTCAAATATACTAATTTGCGTGAAGGTGTCTAATATTTTAATAACCTATTTTATGAGACAATATTTTAATATTAAATTGGATAGGTTTAGTTTGATTCCGAACAAAATCGTTTCTGGTTAAATGTTTCACATATAGGTACAGAATTAATGTACAGATTTGTGCTATTATTTGGACAAATAAATAACACGTGTAAAACATTTTGGACTTACCGTCATTCTTTCATTTTCTCTTCAATTTCGAAGCACTGACACTCATGTATAATTTTCTTTTCGAAGAATTCAAATTAGTGGTGATATGATTTTCAAAAAATATTAATTTGTTAAATTCAATGAATTAAATTAGGCACATGTTGACTCTATGAAGATCCAACGCAGAATGTGGCTGAGTCGCCGCGTCACTCCCACCTCTACATTTTTATTGAGCATTGCTATCGTAGTAACGAACATGGATACGAATCTTTTAGCCATTATGGGGTTGCCAGTCATAAATATAAATAACCAATTTTTAATATATTATATTTATATTATATTATTAGGACCACTTTGGATTAATTTTATTCAAAGGACTACGATTATAATATACTAGATATACATACATTTGTTTATGGGAGCCAATTAATGGTATTTTTTTAGTAGTGTTAATTCTAGAAAATTTTATAGACTTAGCGATCCCCTTTTTTCCCCTTAGATGTTGAATTTCGAGAAAACTCTGGACCCACTAGTTAAAGCTATACAGTGGTGCTGATTCTGTTGCTTACAACTAAACTAATTGAAGTCTCACTGTGTCTCTTTCTAAAAAAGAACATAAGAAAAGAATTTAAGAAATTTAGTCTTGGCAAATTAGTCCAATGCTTGTTTTCAATATAAATGTAGTCGCCATCTATCGCGGTTACCTCTAAATACCCGCAAATGAAGATGGCAAAGACTAATTTGATAGCTTTAAATATGTTATATCCTTTTTTAAATAATGTTCGTAAGAAAGAGATGTGATGTGACTACAATTAGTTTAGTGCGATTTACAGCAGAATCGGCACCATTGTCGAATTTTACTATGCAGAAGATAGAAAATGCCAATAAATATAAAATAAAATAAATAAAAAATAAAAAAGCCTTTTATTTCTTGTAGATAATGAACAATTACTATACATAATATATCTCTATTTAGAATTAGTCTACAGTATGTATCCAATCTATAGTTAGTAATTTTACTTATCTATTTCGTGTATCTTTATATAAAAAAAGATGGTTTCTTAATGTTAGTGTTACTTAGTATTCCTTTTTTTTTCTTTTTTTTTTTTGTTAATTTCACATTATTAAGTACTAGTAGTAGTTTATGTTTTGGATAGTAATTATAAATATTAATTATTCTAATTTTTCTTGATCTACAAGAACCCCAGGGTGGGTGAAGGCCTCCTCCAAAGATCTCCATTTATCTCTGTCCTGTGCTATTTCTCTCCATAGTGGGCCGGCTGTTCTTTTAATTTCGTCTTCCCAGCGTGTTAATGGTCTCCCTATATTCCTTTTGCCTAGTGGGCCGCGCCACTCTGTCGCTCTCACGGTCCATCTCTGGTCTGTAAGTCTCGCAATATGGCCTGCCCACTTCCACTTCTGTTTCTGCGCATAGCTCAGAGCATTTGTTGCTTTAGTTATTCCTCGTATTTTGGTGTGTCGTATTTTATCAATTTTTTTTATATTGAGCATGCTTCGTTCTATTCCTCGTAGGCAGACATTTATTTTATTTTTAGCTTTGGCAGTAAATTTCCATGTCTGGCAGCCATATGTCAGGCACGGTAATAAACTTGAGTTCATTATTTTTGTTTTTATAGCTATTGGCATATTACTTTTGAATATTTCTTTGAGACTCCAATATTTATTCCATGTATTTTGTACCCTTCTTTCTATTTCTAGTTCGTTATTTTTTTTATCAAAGCTAATTTTTTTCCCTAGATAGATGTAGTTGTCTGTATACTCCAATAGATTGTTATTAAGTCTTATTAGTATCTTCAAGCTATTAGTCATGGCCATAGTTTTAGTGAGATTCATTTCCAAACCCACTTTTACACTAGCTGCACTTAAGGTTTCGATCATGAGCTGCAACTGGGAGCTTGTCTCTGATAGGAGCACCAGGTCGTCTGCAAATCTCAGATGGCTTAGGTACGCACCTTCTATGTTCAGTCCGGATTTGCTCCAATCTAGCTTACTAATTATGGATTCAAGAATGGCTATAAATATTTTTGGAGATAGCGGGTCGCCCTGTCTTACTCCCCTTTCTATGGGAAAACTTGGACCTAGGGTTTCTAGCTTGACTCTACCCTTATTATTATGGTATATACTTTTTATGACTTCTATGTATTTTCCTTCTACTCCTTGTTCTTGTAAGCTTTCCCATATACTTGTATGTGATACCGTATCAAATGCTTTTTGGTAGTCAATGAAAGCAATATACAGGGGTCTCTGTTGCTCTTGATACTTTTCTATAATTAGTTCTAGGGTATGAATATGATCGATTGTACAAAACCCTTTCCTAAAGCCTGCTTGCTCTATGGGTTGTTTTTCTTCCAACGCAGTACTGATTCTTTTGTTTACAATAGAGGAGAAGAGTTTGTATAGGCTCGGTAGCAGACTTATTGGTCTATAGTTGCCAATATCCTTGGGGTCGCCCTTTTTATAGATAAGTATGATATTTGATTCCGACCATTGTGAGGGAGTTTCAGAACTTTGTAGTATCAAATTAAATAGTTCAGCTAACGGTGCAGCCAACGTTGTGTGTGCTATTTTCAGTACTTCGTTTGTGATATGATCGGACCCAGGGCTCTTATCAAGCTTTAAACTCTTTATCGCTTCAATGATTTCTCGTTCGCTTATTGGGTTAACATAGTTTTCGCTGCCCGGTCTATTGTTTGTGTATGAAATGGTGGTTATATCGGTATTGTTGCTATATAAATTTCTATAGAATTCTGTTGCAGCAGCGCTGATATCGTTTCGTTGATATAGATCTTTGTTCATCTTCCTCAATCCTTCTATCCAAGTTTGGTTTGTTCTGAGTTCCTTATAGGCCTTCTTTGTACTTCCCGTGTGATATAAATGTCTTTCTATAGTATCTTGTCTATACTTCACATAATCTTTTCTAATATATTTATTAGCTAGTTTGTATAGTGCGGAGAGTTCATTTCTCATGGACCGGGTTTTGTTTTTAGTTTTCTGCAGTTCTTTCCTTCTTTTTAGCAGTGTTGTAGTTCGTCCTGATAATATTTTGTGAGTTTTATGTTCATTCTTATTACGGGTGTGTTTCAAGCTTTGGGTGATAGCGTTTATTATTTTATCATAGTAGGTCTGTACTGAGGTGTTTTCTTGGTGAACAGAAGTTTCAGATAATAAAGATATTAGGTTTTCATTGTACTTAATTTTATCGTCTTCGCTCCTAAGTGTAGCTTTTTGGTTGCTTGTGAATTTGACTCTGCTTGTCTTGTATTCGGCGAGTTTTACTGTTGCTCTAATTGGTCTATGGTCGGAAGGGTAGTTGAGATTCATAGTTTGGATGTTTTGGAATATTCTTGGCTGGTTTGATAGAATATAGTCTATCTCGTTTTTGTATTTCCCATCTGGAGATCGCCATGTCCATCTTCGGTTTAGTTTTTTCTTAAAACATGTATTTATGATTGTTAGTTTGTGTTCGAGTGCGAAGTCTACTAGTTTTTGTCCTCTATCGTTTCTTGTACCGTATCCATGTTGCTTCATAACCAAGTATTCTACTTGTTTGGGTATTCCAACTTTTGCGTTAAAGTCTCCCATTAATATGATATTTTTATGAGTTGTTTTCATTTCTTTGCTGATTGTCGAATATAACTCATCTATTTCTTTTTCACTTGCTGCTTCTGTTGGGAAGTATGCTTGTATGATGGATACCTTGTAACCTTGAAAATTCATATTTAGTATTGCGATGCGTTCTGTTATTCCAGTGAAACTCTCTATATTGTTTTTCAGGGACTTGTTAATTATGAAACCAACACCATATTTGCCTGGTGTATGTCCTATATGACAGATTATAAAGTTATCATATTCTTCAATTTTGTTGCCAAGTCTTCTCATTTCTGAAATACCTATGATATCGTATTTTATTTCACTTATGGCTTCTTCTAGTTCTAATAATCGGTCATATGACGATAAAGTTCTGACATTATATGTTGCAATATATAATTGATAAATTTGTTTTGCTTTGTTGCTCTTTATTAGTGTGTTGTTCTTCGGAGGGTTGTGGTCATAATCTTCCACGGTGACCAGCCGGGTTGGAAGATGTTTTATGTTGCTTTTATGAGTTTGTTTGTTTATGAGATCTTTTTGTGAGAGGAAGGCTAGTTGCTATTTATTCTTGTCTTGGTTGTCCTGATTGTTGATAGAATTATTTGCATTTTTTTTTACTAAATAGTTTAATATGCCAGGTTTTATGACTCCTTCTGAGATACTATTTGACCTTTGAACCGATGAATTTGGTTGAATTTTATTCTTTTTATTGGCTTGTGAGGCTTGTGAGTTGTTGCTGGCTTGTGAATTGTTGTTGGCTAGTGGTAAGATATTTTCAGGTGATGCTGGGAGTGTTCTTTTATTATTGTTTCTAGTTACAATCAATTTGTCGTACTTGATTGTAGCCTTATTGCCCCTTTCTCTCTCAATTTTCATTTGTTCTTGTAATTCTTTCCTCTTTTCTAACACATAATGTGGATAGTCCTCTTTCATGTAGTAATGAGAGTCTTTCAGCATTCCCTTTTGTTTAAAAATTTTGATTTTTATGCCTTGAGTTAAGAATGTTACTATGATCGGACGAGGTCTTTCTCCTTTCTTACCTATTCTCTTGATCTCCTGTATATCAGTTTGGGTTAATTTGATAGAGAGATGATCTCCTATCCATTTGATGAAGTTGTTTTCAAAGGCCCCATACGATGATGATTCTCCCTCCTCAATACCAAAAAATACAATATTTCTTTGCCTTGCTTGTTTTTCCAAGAAATAAATTCTTTTCTCCTGATTATCCACTATTTCTTTTAGTTTTTCATGTTTTTCCTCCCATTTATAAAATTTTTCTTCCAATAATTTGTTAATATTCTGTGTTACTTGATCCGTCACATTTTTGCCACTTTCCTGGATCATTACTTTTTGCTCATCCAGTTCATTTTGTATTTTTCTAAGTGCATTTAATACTTCTTCCATCATTTTAAATTACTTGATATTACAACACAATATACAGCTTTCTTTTGGTACTTGTGTCGCCCTCTCTTAGCACACCTACGAGCCCGACCGGTTAGAAAAAACTTCTGTAGATCTTCTGTATTGTGTCGTATTATGCACTCAGTCTAATAGATGGCACTGTATGTTCTCTGAAGATGATCGATAAAATCGATAAATTATGCAAATCACTAAAATTGAGGTTATTTTTATTTTCTAATGTTTTTTCACAAGATATTGCACTTCACTGTTTTATAGTTTTATTTACTCTTCTGTTCAAAGGATATCAGTTCGATTTAGGTTGTGTCGTTTGATTTGCGGGATAGTTCCACTGGATAATAAGCACTAGCGATTGTTCTACACTTTAGATATTTCAATTTCATGTATTTTGCCTTTGTTTATTGTCAATATCTTCAATATATCACTAGCTCACTGAGTATTATTACCACTTTACACAATTATTTGTTGCAAAATGCACTTATTCATTTTTAATAAAAAAAAAATTACGGAGTCAATGTTTACCGTGGCACAGTAGCGCCCTCTCTCCCAATAAATATAACATTCTATTTAGAAAATGTGCGATCGTGTGGGATTTACATTGTTTCATTTTCATTGATTGCTTGGATATGGGGTTGTGTTTGTATGTCTTTCTGGATTTGAATGTTTCATTTAATTATGCTTATTTAATTTAGGATCATGCAACAACGTGTTCAAGAATTACTGGATATAGTCCAGAGCTCATCTAGTGATGACGAAAGCCTATCTTCGGTGAAGAATCAGTCTCAAGTTCAAGTGGTTAGACCTAGAGGTAACTTATATTTTACCCGTGATGCTATATAACTATGAATCTTTCTCTAGTAGCCCTTGACTTCCTGAGATTAATGCGTTCAACTGAGATAACAATTTAAAATATGTTAAACTAAAATGGGACTAGTGTCTTTGACAACAATTCAATTTTTTGTTTTCTCTATAATTTAATTTATAATATTTTTCCAACAGGTCGTCCCCGCATAAACCCCCCTACGGCCACCGCCCCCTCTCCTGTCAGCACCCCACCTCCCCCCAAACCGAACTTACCCCTTAAGAAGAAACTCCACTACATCGCCAAACAACTGCTGGAATTCACATGCTCCGATGGTAGACAACCCATGTTGTTATTCATGGAGAAACCCAGCAAGAAACTGTACCCTGAGTATTATAATGTAATCGATAAGCCGATCGATATGCTTACCATTGAAGCCAACATTAAGGTTAGTTTGAGTTTATTTAATCTTTTTGATTTTCGTGAAACATTCTAAGAGATAAATGACGGTTGCGTGACTAAAAAGTATTTGAAGATTTGATGTCATACCAGGTTTTTGGGAAAGTTGTATAAAGCTACATGTATGACTGATAAACTAGTCGGTATGTTTATGTGACCATAGACAACAGCTCCATCTAAGGCAAACGAGCTTACCAACAGTTGCAGAAATCTTTTAAATTAATTTTATCAGATACTTCTAAAAACACAAGTTTCTACAAAGAATGATAGCTGGGACATTTAAGTTTGTACTAGTCTATGGTCTGAGCTATTGCAAAACACATGTATTAAAAATTATTGCCAACTTAAAATATAATATTTGTCCATGACAGAACGATCGCTACTACTCAATAGAAGAGATGATATCGGACTTTCGTCTGATGTTCTCAAACTGCCGCCAGTTCAACGAAGAAGGCTCAATGATATATGAAGACGCGAGCCTTCTAGAAAGGGTCATGAATGAAAAACTCAAAGAGATGACGCATGTGTATGAGCGGAAGCCTGCAGCTGCTAAACAGATCAAGACTCCTAAATCCAGGACCTTGACTCCATTTGAACAGAAGTTGAGGACCCTATATGATGCTATAAGAGACTACAGAGATCCTAAAGGTCAGTTAAAAAAGTTTTTCATTTGGCATCACTGACCACGATCACACCGGTCTAGACAAACGCATTTTTTTTTGCATGGGACAAAATTGGCACAGCGAAGCTAGAAATTATCTGTATAACTCAACAACATAAGGAATAGCTTAATTTTCACAGCTAATAATCGCCGTAGCTCTTATCCAGCGATCATTTTAACTGGTCAAGCCAAACGCAATACCATTTAGGGCTTTTTTCATCGGTACCTGATAGCTTATTTAGTATATCTTTTTACAGGCCGTCTCATTCTGTTCTTTTGAAAGAAAGGGACGCTCTTAATCCGTGTAGCCTCCGACACTCCACAGTAGCGTTTAAGGAGAACCGCAGCTAAAGTGGGCTAAATGTTACTGTAACGTATAAGACACAAAGTTTAATATATGACATTTAGTAACTGTTCCGTATAGATTTTAATACTAGCCAGGTTTCCCTTCGCTGGTTACCCGCGATTTATGGGTGTTCTTAAGGTGGATGGATCAGCAAGAGGCGGGAAATTTGATTTTTTTCAAGTTTTTTGATTTTTACTTTCGTGAACAATATGATTAAATATTTCAGTGATTCGCGACCGTAGTAGTTTATTTGGCACATTTTGTTTTGAATGTTTTTTGTATAATATGAGCCATATTTGAACGTTCCTCTAAAAACCGTAAAACTATTTTACTGAATGTACAAAACTAGTTCATCAACTACTACGGTCTTCTACGAAGGTAAAAAACAATAAAATCTTGAAAAATAATACTGTATTTCAATAAACAACGTTTGTTACAGCAAACCGCCAACTGGCGCTAATCTTCATGAAACTACCGAGCAAAATCGAATACCCAGATTACTACGAGCTAATAAAGAACCCTATAGACATGGAAAAAATAGCTCACAAGTTGAAGAATAGTGTGTACGGCTCCGTTAACGAGCTGGCATCAGATTTTATACTGATGTTTGATAATGCTTGCAAATACAATGAGCCTGACTCGCAGATTTATAAGGACGCATTGATACTGCAGCGAGTGTGTTTGCAGACTAAGCAATTGTTAAGGTAGGTTTTTCTATTTTTATTCAGCATTATAAGTCTCATTAATTGACGTGATATTTAATGAAGCTACTACTTGTCCATAAGAATTTCATTTCTCTGTCACATTGAATAATGTCAGTGAAAAATTAACCTTAATGCTAATTTAAGTTCTTTTGTATCATACGGCATTCTCAAACATTTTTTTTTATTGTTTTTATTATTAGTTTTTTTTTATAACAGAGAGGACGATGACGCTGTCCCCGACGTCCCAGCTGCAGTACAAGATTTGTTGCTGAACTTGTTCACTACTGTTTACAACCATCAAGACGAGGAGGGCAGGTAATTTATACATTTCAAAATCAGAAACGGCAGAGATCTCTGTTTTTAGATGTGTATATCACATAAGATCTTAAATAAAAGTTACGCTTTAATTGACAACATCTATAATAATTTATTTTGTTTGCTAAGTAAAGCTCATCACAGACAAGACAAGATAAATTACATAAACAATTTATAATGGTTCCCTTACTTCAAGTATCAATAAGTAGTTGAATAAATTTATATTACAAATCTGTCTAAAACTATCAATGACACGCATTTACAAAACACCATCATGTGAGCAAACCATCGAGGAAATATCCCTATAGAGTAGTAATACTGAACAATATAATTCCACAATTAGTCAGTGATTTGTCACTGAATTTGAACAGTAAGGACCACTCGCTGCGTCGTGTGTTTTTGACTTGGCCAATCAGAGTGCATGCGTCCTTGTCTTAACCAATCAGCGCGCAATGTCGGCGGTGGGAAATTGGCGGAATTTATTTCAACCAAAATGAACGTCATTGCGCTTCTATAGGTTAATTGTTCCATGGAGCAAACATACAAACGCAGTTAGTAAACATTATTTGTAAATTACGATCGGTTCAGCTACCATGTTGCTGACCGTAAAATATTTCTTCTCAAAGCTCGTATGAATTTTCCAACTCTTAGGCTGCTTTTCCACCAGAGATGTGCTATGCAGCTATACTGCGAGGATGTAATAGCTAAGTTGTGAAACTATGTGACCGTTTCCACTGATACTAAGCTATGTAGCGGTGCGAGTAAGATGTGCTATGAAGATGCGCCGCCCACAAGGGCATGTCTACATTCAGCGACAAACGCGGGCCTACTGTATACCTACTCTACAGCTGCTCTGCACATAGCTACACCACTCGCGACCATCCATACCACGCACCCATAGCACGCATCCATAGCATGCATCCACAGCACGCATTCTTCCATATAAAAAACATATCTTAGTTGAATCCGCTTCCACCAGTGCTAAGCTATGTGCACCAATGAATATGATTGGTGGACATCAAACGCATCCATAGCAACGTAGCATAGCATATCTCTGGTGGAAATGCAGCCTAAATACTATTAAGTTTACTACATAGTAATGTAAATATTAAATTTCAGATGTTACTCAGACAGTATGGCGGAATTACCCGAACACGATGAAGCGGCGAACGGTGAAAAAGTGCGAGCAATTTCCCTCGATCTGGTCAAGCGTAGGTTGGACAAGGGTCTCTATAAAAGGCTCGACCATTTCCAACAGGACATGTTCGCTGTTTTTGAACGGTAAGTGGCGTAGAATAGCAGAAGTTCCCAACCAGATTAGAGCGCCCCACTAGGGAAGCGTAGAGATGTCAAGGGGGCGGAATACGTTTGCATTTTTAAAAATTATCGTTAATTAAATATCACAATATCGCACCAATGATTTTGAACAACAGAATCAAGTATAAGTATAATCAAACTGTATCTTTTATGGTTGGTGAAACTAGTTATGGTCCTAAAAAGTCCTAGGGGTTTATAATGGACTGTATCTTTTATGGTTACTGAAACTAGTTTAGGTTCTATCAAAAAATGTGGCAGAATCAACCGAGTCACGCGGTATATATTGGACTGTATCTTTTATGACTGCTGACACTAGTTTAGGTTCTATCAAAAAATGTGGCAGAATCAACCGAGTCACGCGGTTTATAATGGACTGTATCTTTTATGACTGGTGGTTTTTAAGGCGATGATAGCTCAGTGGTAGTGACGTCTGATACCGAGATGAAGGTCCCTGGTTCGAATCCTACAATGAGCTTGAGCTTTCGGTGAAGGAAAATATCGCGAGGAAACTATAGCACGGTGGTATAGTACTTTGCAGTACCCGCCTGGCTGGCTACCACCCTCAAGTTGAAAATCTGTCGCCAAGCACCTTTCGGTATGTTCCGGCAGCTGCACTTGAGAGCCAGTTCCTTCTAGGCTTTGTGTGCTTACCACCTTCGGCCGCATCATCACTTACCAAGGTCAAACACAGTCCTATAAACAATAAAAAAAAAACACTAGTTTGGGTTCTATCAAAAAATGTGGCCGAATCAGCCGAGTCAAGCACTTTATAATGGATCTAGTATCAGGAGGTCTACTCTTATTCAACGAATAACGAAGTTTCGTCAAAAAATTCGCAAGTTTCCTACCACATTTCCATTCGTTCCGAATATTCGATCGAACGAAATTTTTTTGACGTTTAGATTCTCCTAAACCTACTCTAATACATGAATGTTCCGAACGAAAATTCATATTTGACAGCTGTTTGTTCGGAATTTTAACCTCAAATTGACGAAACCAAAAGTGTTACCTTTTAATTTTCGTTAGTGTGGATTTTGTTATTTCTTTTATCAAAATGGATGCAAGAATACTTTAAATCGAGATTGCTTTGCGTTAAGAACGTTTAGAGCGTAGAAGGCACCGGCGGCGCCTGCGCAATCAATTAAATATAGATCAAATTCTCGACTTAAAGTTTGTAGGATAGTATGTGGAGCTATTATATATTATACTAGCATTATAGCCCGCGACTTCGTCCGCGTAGATTATTTCTTTTTTCTAGATATGAATCATTGTAACAATATAGAGCTTTGTTCATGGCTATTGTCCGCCACTACGTGTGATATTGACAAAAGTTCAGGTAGATTAAGAGCTCATATGCGAGGATGCCACATAAAACTGAAACAGTCCTGCCGCAAATCAACTCTAGCAAATTTCAGTTTTTCCCTGTGAATACAAACCTTAATTAGGAACTGTTATCTTTTAAATTCAAACAGAAGGTGATTTGGGATCAATGGTATACACGGCAAGAAGACTGTTTCTCCTCTGGCAGAACCAGTAAATATTTTGGCCTCAATAACATTGCGGCGGAGAGCTGTTACTTGTAGTCTAGTTCCACAGCACAATTTTGGAGGCCTTATCTCTCTTTCCCTCATGTCTGAGGATCGTGGTCAACATCGGGTTTGCTTCTAGAGCGAATGATCTGCCTCCACTGGTTTCTGTCTTCTGGTTTCTGTAAAACTTGGAGGACGATGACTCTTTTACTTGATCGGACCATCTTGTTGGTGAACGACCACGTAGTCGTTTTCCTTCCGTGTTCCCAACTATGATCAGATTTCCAAACTTTCATCGCCTTTGCGCACCATGTGGCCGAAATACGAAAAAATACGTTGGTGGCATATGGTGGACAATCGTGTTTTAATTTGGAGCTGCGATAGGATTGATGCATTGTTGCGTTTAGCGGTCCAAGGTATTTCCAACATCCGTCTCCAGCACCACATCTCGAATGCATCAATCCTTTTTCTTTCTCGGGCCAGTATAGTCCACGCTTCCACTCCATACATGAAAATGAGGAATACCAATGCTCGTATTAACCGGATCTTTGTTTTAATACCGATTCCTCTCTTTTTCCTGATGTTGTTTAGGCGAGTCATTTCAATACGCCAATACCATAAGCCGAAATAATGAATTTTGAAATTTTCACTCAAAATAAAGAACTTCATATACTAAATTTAATCCCCCTAATAAACCCTTAAGGAGGGACCTTAAGGGTTCAAATTCCAACAACATCGATATTCGTTGCGTTAGTTTATAACCATAAGCTTAAATAATAAATTTAGTTTACTTCCATACACAAATTCATCCCCCTTTTTACCCTTTCGGGATCGGAATTATCAAAAACGTTGAGGCACATATAAATAAATTTTCAATCGTCAACCTAAACACAAAATTTGAAGGTCCTAACTTCGAAACTGATGGACTTTCATATAAACTTGCATCCCCTATTTTACCCCCTTAATGATGGAATATCCAAAAATCTTTAGTGGTTGCCTACACTGTGTAATAATATATTAAGTGAATTTACTTTGAAACTGAATGACTTACATACATCAAAGTCAAAGTCAAAGCCATTTATTCAATTTAGGCCAATCCGGCAAGAAACTCAGCAAGGTTACATTTTTTATATATTTTTTTGGACAATCTGACTATGTTTGGCTTTTTTTTTCCATCCCATACCTATTCACCCTGTCGGGAGTGGAATTGTCAAAAAAGCTGAAACATGTATAAATTAATTTTCAATCGTTAGCCTAAATACAAAATTTGAAGATCCTAACTTCAAAACTGACGAACTTTCATCCAAACTTTCATCCCCTTTTACATTTTACCCCCCTAGGAGTGGAATTTCCAAAATCCTTCCTTACTGAATACCTACACTGTATAATATTAAATTTAGTGAAGTTTACTTTGAAATTGAAGGACTTGCATACACAACTTCATCCCCTTTTTCCTCCCTTCGGTGGTGGAATAATCACACGCTGAGATAACTATACATTATTTTTCAATCGTCAGCCTAAACACAAAATTTGAAGATCCTTACTTCAAAACTGACGGACTTGCATACAAACTGTCATCCCCTATTTTACCCTCTTAGGGGTGGAATTTCCAAAAATCCTTCCTTAGTGGATGCCTCCACCGTATAATAATACATTTAGTGAAGTTTACTTTGAAATTGAAGGACTTGCATACCCAACTTCATCCCCCTTTTCCTCCCTTCGGTGGTGGAATTATCACAAACGCTGAGATAACTACACATTAATTTTCAATCGTCAGCTTAAACACAAAATTTGAAGATCCTAACTTCAAAACTGACGGACTTGCATACAAACTGTCATCCCCTATTTTACCCTCTTAGGGGTGGAATTTCCAAAAATCCTTCCTTAGTGGATGCCTCCACTGTATAAGGTATCTTTGTGCAAAATTTCAAATCTCTAGGTCCAGCGGTTTGGGCTGTGGGCTGATATATCAACAATCAGTTTATCATTTTATATATTAAGATGTGGAGGCGATATTTTATGTGTAAATTTTACAAATAAGTATATTAGTAGATGTACTTACAATAATTTTGTTTTTATTTTTTTTGATTTTTTTTTTGATTTATTAACAAAACACTTCACTTCACTTCTTATTTAAATACCACCATTCACACTTGAGAAACAAACTTCGGTAAACATTTCACATAATTCATATAAATACGTATGAATATACGGATATTTTTGATTGTTATACATTACTATCCATGGCATGCGTAAAATAGTACTCTACAAATAAGTCGTATAACAATCTCAGTGAGAGAGTTTCATTCCATTCGTTCACGAAAGTTGTTTATGGTTCCGAACTTCATACGCGCGTCCGAAAATGAAATAGAGTAGGGTCGTTTGCGAATTTTCGTTAAAATTTCGTTCGTGTGCGAATTTTCGTTTCGGAGAAACAGAGTAGATCTCCTGTATCTTTTATGGTTGGTGAAAATGGTTTATATTGGATTGGCATATATTGTTCGGCAAGATTTTATTTCTATTTGAATTCTCATCGCGAAATAATCAAAATTTACATTCGATTTCCTCTTCCAGTGCCCGTCGCCTATCTCGAACTGACAGCCAGATCTTCGAAGACTCAGTGGAATTGCAATCATACTACATAGAGAATAGGGATCAGTTGTGTAGGAACACGCTGCAGTCGCCGGCGCTATCGTTTACTCGCGACACCATCACCACTAGCGTGGAGCTCGTCAAACAGTGCAAATTGCTGCAGGAGAACGAGGATGAAGATGAGACCAGGTCACTATTCAAAGTCAATGCTTCTTAATATGGGTAGATGTAAGGAGAACATTCTCTTAAGGAAGAATTGTCCTTAATCTCTCCAGAATGGCGCTAGAGTAGCATTGAAAGCCGTTATTGACGGAGTGAATTACGCTGAGTTAACTCAGCGTAATTCACTCCGAAGCGAATAAAAAAACTGCAACACTGTTAACAGTGTTGCAGTTTTTTTATTCGCTTCAAAATAGTAGATGGTGTGAAAATACGGTAAATCTACTGTAATTACAGTGTATCTGGCAACACTTATCAGCGCACTACACTCCGCTAACAATGGCTAACTTCATTCTATTCTACCCTCTTGGTACTGTAGCGCCACCCATATAACGCCTTTCAAGGGACACTTGGATGTATTGTATAGATTGTTCTCCTTACAGAGGTAAAAATTGAAAATGATCATTGTTAATCATTAGTAAATAACTTTTATTCCACCTCAGGTCAAGCACAGACGACTCGATACCCTCTGGCGGCGCGCCGCTGCAACAAACTCAGTACAGTAAGGGCGACTTCGTGTACGTACAACCTGAGAAAGGGATCAAGGAACCGTCCATACTGCAGGTGGAACGGGTCTGGACCAACAATGACGGCGTACCTATGGTTTACTGCAACGTTTATTTCAGGTTGTTATATTAACCTGGGTTCACCCCGCGGTTTCACCTGAGGGTGTTATGTTTTTCCTGGCTAAAAAGTATCCTAAATGTTCCAGGATATGATCTATGTGCCAAGTTTTGCCCAAATACGTTCAGCCGTGATTGAGGCACAAACATTAAAATATCCAAACTTTCGCACTTATGAGAATATTAAAGAGATTTATATTTTGGTGTCATATTGTGTAATTTATAATTTCCTAGGAGCTTAACTACTAAGTTGACAAACAAGCACACGACAGCCCGCCTGATAGTAAGCGGTTACTGTAGCGGATGTTCTGGATTAACACAGAATACTTTTAATCCCGGAAAAACAATATACAGGATGTTGTTTAATATATATTCCCCAAAAATGGACTTAATTCCATTAAATACTGTAAATATGTCGAGAAATACCTTATTCAATTTGAAATAAAATTACCGCAAAGTATGGTTACTAGGCTCGTGCACAGACTAGAGCTAGGCACAAGCCGCCATCGCCCCACCCCTTCACTCCCTCGTACTCCCGTTGAGTATTATGTCCACACTTTAGCTTATTACATGATTTTCAAATTTTTTTTTTTAATTTTATTATTAAAAAAAATAAAGTATTTTTTTTAGCACCAGTATCATTTGTATTATCGACCCTGAGTCGCTCGTCGCTGACCAAAACAACGACCTGTATACCTCGGGTACGCGGGACAGTAGCTAGTATAGCCATAAATACAAGGCTATAGCCGCTCTATTGAGCAGTTCTTTAAAATTTGTGTGTATGTGACAGGCCTCAGGAGACGTTCCACGTGCGGACGCGCAAGTTCCTCGCGCAGGAGGTGTTCAAGACAGATACGCGGCGCACGGTGCCGCTCGACCTGCTCATCGGACACTGCTACGTCATGAACGTCAAGGAGTACTTCAAGTTCAGACCGCAGGGTGGGTACACACACACACACACACACACACCCCCACATACACACGTGCGCACACGCAAGTTCAATGAGCCATTTCTTTTGAATCATATTATTCCTTTGCTACTTGCAAAGGAATAATATGATTGATCCTCATTAGCAACAAAATCCGTTTGTGTAATAAAATAACACAGGTGTCTTATTTGTGAAAAATCTGTTATCCTAATCCTAATCCTAACTTCCTAACTAATATTATAAATGCGAAAGTAACTCTGTCTGTCTGTCTGTTACGCTTTCCCGCTTAAACCGCTAAACCGATCGCGATGAAATTTGGCATGCATATAGCCTATGGTATGGAGAAGGACATAGGCTACTTTTTATCCCGGGAACGCGGGTGAAACCGCGCGGGTCAGCTAGTAATTTATAAGTTGTTGTGAATATGCAAACGAGTTTAAATATGTTTTTTTTTTCATGATAACATCTTATGATCGTCTGAATTGTGAACAATTAGCATAAAAAAAAATACGTAGAAACAGCCTCTTTTTTCAGTGATTTACTCTACAAATATGGATGGTCTCATAAGCTTCTCCGAGGGTAATTGTAGCTTCCCTTACTTGCATTTCGAATTTACAGGTTTTGTTTTCTTGTAGGTTTCGCCGACAAGGATGTGTATGTGTGCGAGAGTCGGTACAGCACTAAACACAGGTGGTTCAAGAAGATCAAGGTGTGGGAGGGAGCCGAGAAGGAAGCTACGCTTATACCTAGAGAGGTAAATACATATCGTGTTGAAACTATTATAAAGCTTTAAATTATACGTAGATAAACTATTGGTCAACTCCTTAAACCTCTTCAAGATAGGTGTGAAGAGAGAAATACCCCGAGTGTTGCAAGCGTCTATATACTACAGTAACCGCTTACCATCAGGCGAGCCGTAAGCTTGTTTACCACCATTTTTGTGTAAAAAGAAATGTGTTTTATTTCCGTAGCAAGAAAAATGATAATCCTTTGTAATAAGGTTTCCCAAAAAAAAGTCTATTTGAGTTAAGTACAGGATGAACCCGATTCTCATTGATGTCCGCATTCGACTTTTGGCGAAAAACAACAGTAAAAATGTATAGAATTGCTCAGATAATATTATCCACCATATTTTACTGCAAATATCTAATGCGACATAGATATCCATGATGCGAGAATTGGGCCCCCGTGACCTAACCAAAAAACAGTAAAATAAAATTATTCGAAATTGAACTCTATATATATCAGATAAAGAACTGACACAATAAAGATCACTTTTTGTAGCATAGTAATAAAATATTCGTTGTTCACAGGTACCTCTCGAACCAAGCAGAACGGTGTCAGTATTCCGCGAGCGTGTTGAGAAACATAAGGACGAGCTCGCCGAACTTGAAGTGTTGGAAAATGTGCAGGAGAAAGAACGACCCGTGAGTATATCTGATATAATGGCATTTAATTGGTCACAAACACAGACCAATAGGCCTAATTGATGCCACATCTACAAAGATTTGCATGAGAACACAATCGTTAAATTTTAATGTAGGCGGGGGAAACGGCGGATTATTATTGGTCAGCAGGGCGGACGGTGTGTTACGACGCATTTTAATTGGTCAGTGTGGTGTGGCGCCTCTTATTCAGTACTTGTGCATAAGCTTGATTAGCCAGGGAATTTTGTTGATTGGCTTCTTTTAGCCTTATTGGTCTGTGGTTGCAATACACTTTAAAAATAACGTTAAAATGAGGTATTTTGACCATCGCCGTTTTGGCGCTACACCTTGTCATAAATAAGTGGTTATCTTTTTCAACACGCTCGTAAAGTGGCTCTTATTGCACCGATTTTAGTATCATAAGACAGCTTATTACGAACTAGTGCTTTTTATTTTACATTACCGCACTAGTGTTTTAAGATATTATCCCGATTATGTTAAGTGTGTAAGTGATGTGTGTGTAGACGAAGCATTCTTAATTTTACCAGATAAAACAGTTTGGCAGCGGATCGTTGTCAAAAAAAACTGTGCGCCATATTTGTTAACGTTCTCATTGTGTGGTTGATGATTTATCAAAAAATGTACTTACAAAATATATTTCTGATTTTTTCCTTACAAGTGTGTTGAAAAACGTATGACACGCATGTGCATTGATCATTACACTCTCGGCTCACTTATCGCGTTCGTTCCCCTACGGCTCACGCTCTTAATACCGCCTCTTCTGTAATGAACAACTTTGCAACGTATCACAATGTACTATTGTAATATCTGGCAAACCAGTTATTGAAGACAAAATCCTCGAAAAATACTTATGTTTCTTTCAGGATGTAATAATGTACAACCCGCTAGGTACAGACGATGAGAACACATACTACGAACAGTATAACACGGTGTGCTCGGGCGTTATCAAGACTGGAGACTATGTGTATGTAGTCACAGACGGCGGCAAGCAGATGATCGCTCAGGTTGACACTATATGGGAGACTGGCGAGTGAGTACTGGCTTTATTCATAGACTTACAGTATTACCCAACTGATATGGCGCGTCGTGAATCTTCGTTCGCACAGAAAAGAAAGTATGGCCCCGAAGATTAACGAAAGAATGCTTAAATATTACAATCAACCTTAGATCACTACTATAAGGTTCATAATACACTGCAGCTGTTAGTTCCGTCTCACTCACAAGTCACGCCCCTCCGCACGGCTCGCGCTAACATGGCGGCAGCTGCCGACCAATAGCGTTTCCCGCGCTTTGAAAATGTATCTGCTGCGCAGGTACATCGGTAAGCCATATCAGTTGGGTACTACTGTACGTTTGTGCAACAAATCTAAGAAATACTCTGACGTTTATAAATGCAAAGAAAAGTAATGCTTATTTTTTTACTGTAAGGTTCATCTGTATTATTATATAAATAACCATAGATTTAACAGATAAACCTTATTGTGTCGCAATAAGGTTCTAAACTACATTCAGATTAGAGAGCCTACATTATAATTGTAGTAGTAATACTTTTTAGTGCAAACCTATTTTTGAAATGCTATCATTTTTTTAAAATCATGTTTGTTGCAGCAATAAATGCTACTTCCGTGGTCCATTCCTGATTTTCCCAGTAGAAGTCGCCAATATTATCAATAAGGTAAGGACACATATTAATCAAGACATGACTTTTAGACTTTTTAAGACTGCGTTGTTTTACCTTCTATGTTTTACATACATTTAATATTATAAAATATAAATTAAGAATTCTAAATTACATGGTGAAGTGAATTTTATGAACAAATCGTTTTCTATTCTTAGCCATTCTACAAACAAGAGGTGCTTTTGACAACGATGCACGACACAAGTCCTTTGGTGGGCATCGTGGGCAAGTGCTCGGTTTTGGACTACGATGATTATCTTAAATGTAAGTACAAACTCATAAATACAAACAACTTTTTATATGGGACCAAACTGCGAAATCGCAAAAAAATAACAGCTGTTTCATACAAAAGGTCTTCTCGGCTAAAATGTATGAAACAATTGTTTTTTTTTGTGATTTCGTTCTTGGTCCCATAGTAAAAGTTGATTCATTCATTTATTGTCGTATCCACCCTGTAAATGTATCATAGCCTCGTTGAATAAAAAATTGAAAAACTGCTATTAAACAGTAGTGTTATCATTTATGCTGACTTTAATTCAGATGTGAAGCTGCAAATGTAGCGAAAAAAATCATTTATTAATGTTTTTTATGTATTTTAAGTATGTATTTACAAACAATTTAGTATATGTATTATATCAGTTATCTGGTTTCCATAGTACAAGCTTTTTTTTTTTTTTAGACGACTAAGTCGGTAAACAAGCATACGGCCCGCCTGATGGTAAGCGGTTACCGTAGCCATATGGACGCTTGCAACACACGAAGCATCGCTCACGCATTACCGACCTTTCCCCCCTCCCCTGTGAGCTCTGGCGACCTTACTCACGCGCAGGAACACAACTTTACACAACATAAAGTTATTTGGCTGCGGTATTCTGTAAAGTGGAGGTACTTCCCCAGTCGAGCTGCTCTTTGAGCGAATAAACGCTATGCTCTACCTCTCTTAAGCTCTGCTTAGTTTGGGATCAGATGACCGTGTGTGAGGAATGTCCCAGGATATTTATTTTATTGACTATTTTTAGAACTCAACCATTTTAATCACTCTCTCTGTCTATTTATTATAACGAGACGTTATTTTCTCTTTCACACAAAGGTCGTCCGACAGAGATAGCTGAGAGCGATATCTTCGTGTGCGAGTCTGTGTACGATGAATCTAATCGCGTCGCACGGAAACTGAAGTCTGGTCTGCGCAAGTTCGAACATACTAAGGATGTCACTGTAGATGAAGTAAGTATAAATAGATTTTTTAAATTACTAATCATATAAAAATGAACCTTATAGTTCAAGAATGTTATGGAAAAATAAACCTTATTATTAATGTAGTATTAACTATTGATTTAAAAGATATACTTAATAATAGGGTTACATTTGCCCCATTACCCTTCAGCCTGGACTTCGATTTTGTATTCGGACATTACAAAAGAAATTTCTGAGGTTCAATATACAATAAACGCCGATCCCACAGAGAGAGTTCTAGAATTCAGAGTTCTGCATTCCGTGTTGACTATTGTGCACATAGCAAGCAGTCTAGAGTTCTGCAATATTCGCTACTGATCGCACATCACACACTTTTTTTTACTTTCAAAGGCCCCATATAGCTTACAGTCTACGCGGAAATGCAGAACTCGGAACGCGGAACTCTAGAACTCTTCTCTGTGAGATCGACGTCTAAAAGTTCTTTAATAAATCTTTTTTCCATAAATCCGAGTGTTTTTGTTTGGTTGTTTAAACGCGCTAATTTCTAAAACTACCAGTCGGATTCGAATCCGACTAGTAGTTTTCTTATAATGAAACTAGTTAGTTTATTATTTTATTGTTAGTTGCCACTTTAAAATAATTATTTTGTCCCCAGATCTACTACTTCCCTAAGACCCTGGGTCCGCCCGCTTTAGCAACAGCTCAAGAAGTACAGTCTTCTTCCAGCGCTTTCACACAGAAACCTTTCAATCCGAACGTCAATATAGACTCTATGGTATGTACCCGCCATAATATTAATCACAGGCTCTCCACACCACGGAACAAACTCTATAATAATAAAAACTACATAATCCCATTGTAGAAAGATTTATTTAGATTTGATGGTTGGTCATGTATTTATTGATGACTGTCACGAATGGATAATTGGCGGTCAAAAGGTTAAAGATTACTTAGTATTCAAATCATTAAGTGCGCTGTTCGAAACTAACACTTGATAATGAAAAAGTTTTTAATGTGTGATGTAGGTAACTTAACTTGTTTCTAATTTTTAATTTGGCAACGGTGCTGCTCCTGTAGTCTCACTATATCTCTTTCTAACAAAAAACATAAGAAAAGGATGTAAGAAAGTCCTGTCAAATTAGTCCAATTGCTAGTTTTCAACATGCATTTAGTCGCCATCAAAATTGGTTACTACATCTATTTACCTGCAAATGAAAACTGCAAAGACTAATTAGACAGCTTTAAATATGTGCTATCCTTTTTCAATAATATTTGTAAGAAAGATATATGATGTAAGATTAGTTTAGTGCTATTTACAACAGAAAGAAAATAGGCCGTTCCATTCCATGTCATAGTTTTAAAAGGATGTTTTCTCTCACAAAAAATTCGAGCTAAGCTAACAACAAACGGTTTATTCAGGGCAGAAATCTGCTCAAGCATACTCGAGAATTTTTAATAAGCTATACTCCATCTCATTCTTTCTCAAAGGTGCTCAGATAAATTTGTTCTTCATTTCGCCGCCTGACGTCGCAACCAATTGTTTATTATTTAATTCGCTACAACAGGATAGCAAGCCACAGTTTACGAATCTCATCAATACCACAATAGGCAGTCAGGACGTGGAAATGATCCTTGAGAATTCATTGGACGATTCGTCTCTTGCATCACCGGCTACACCACTATCTATAGGTAACTACATAGTTTTAATTTTATTGAGCAACTAGCTGCCCAGCGCGACTTCGTTTGCGTAATATCCTACCCTACCCTTCCGTTAAGATTTTTCTAAGTTTCTGCGCAATTTTCTTTTTTTTTTTAATGTAAGAACCTTCTTCGAAGTATTAGAAAACATTAAAAAAAAAAGATGAATGAAATCGCTAAAGCTGTTATCAAGTTATAGCGTGACCAGGAGAAATAGGGTTCATCTTTATATGTATAGATTGACAAATATTAAAATTGAAACTTGAATCAAAGTTTATGCGTCGCGTCGCATCTCGGCGTGAGTTGAACCTAATAGGAGTTCAGTAAATCAGACGCCCGGAGTTCTTCTATCAGAAATCAAACAAACAAACGTGAAATTAAGCGATAACTCTTATGCCACCAGGTGGCAATAGCAACCCTTACAACCCTTCTATGACGGCAACGCCAACCCAAGAGCGGCAGGCGGCCACGCCGGCAACTAGCAAGAAGAAGAAGGAACAAAAGCAGAAGATTGTCACAGGATACATTATGTATTCAAGCGAGGTGCGCAAGGCTATCATTGCCAACAATCCTGAGGCAACATTTGGTAAGTCTTTGTAAAATTGTATTGTGACTTGAATGATATTCATCTTATGCTCTACCGGCAAAGAAATAAGCTACAATTTTGCAGAAAAAAATGCATTTAGTTATAACAGTTACATTACAATACCCGGCGAAAGTTGGGTGGAAAAAAGATTCCATTACTTACGATTATGTAAACTTATATTGGTTTAAAGAACACTTTATCAATTAGATTTTTCTGCCCAATGAAGATGGGTGCTGTTTTGTACAAAACATCAACTAAATATACCATTTATTGTTATAAGAATATTTGTTTCCTATCTGCTAATATTTCTAATGTAAATAATCCTAACACCACCTATATGTAAATTTAGCTAACAAGGATAAATCTTTGAAATTAGGTAGGTATTGTGTATCATTAATATATTTTTCATTCCATAACAATTACTTTTATTTTAAAAATATAGGTAGGTTGTAATTTCAAACTGTAACTTTTCACAAAACCTATAATATTATGGGACCGGAGATACGAGATTTTTGCAGGGATGGCAACGTTGGAGTAACCCTGGTATTGCAAGAGTCACGGTAACCGCTGACCATCAGGCGGGCCGTATGCTTGTTTAGCAATTTAGTGGTATAAATGTTACACTATTCTGGTGCTTATTGTATAACTTATACGTAGGTATTGCAATACTTTTGAATTAACCGTTGATTATAAATAAATAAATATCCTGGGACATTCCTCACACACGGTCATCTGATCCCAAACTAAGCAGAGCTTGTACTATGGAAACCAGATAACTGATATAATACATATACTACTTTTTGTTTGTAAATACATACTTAATATACATAACTAGCAGCGAAACCCGGCGTTGCTCGGGTTAAAATACATCGCATGTTTAGTGGTATAAAAAATATATAAGGATACATTTTTAACAGATATTATAGATTTCTATTTTCGATTTCGATTTGGTTCTTTTAGTTAGAATACTCGTACACATTTTGGAACTTTCCAGATTAATCCAAAAAAAATTAGAACCTTCTCGAACATTTTAAATCGCTTATAATAAATTGCACTCATTTTAGAATTTTCTAGAACTTTCTCGAACATTCTAAATCGATCATAATAAATTTCACTCATTTTGGAACTTTCTAGATCATTCTAGAAATTTCTAGAACTTTCTAGAATTCTCTCGAACATTTTTAATCGCTTATAATAAATTGCACTCATTTTAGAATTTTCTCGAACATTCTAAATCGATCATAATAAATGTAACTCATTTTGGAACTTTCCAGGTCAATCCAAAAAAAATTAGAACTTTCTCGAACATTTTAAATCGCTTATAATAAATTGCAGTCATTTTAGAATTTTCTAGATCATTTTAGAACTTTCTGGAACATTTTCAATCGCTTATAATAAATTGCACTCATTTTAGAATTTTCTAGAACTTTCTCGAACATTCTAAATCGATCATAATAAATTTCACTCATTCTAGAAATTTCTAGAACCTTCTCAAACATCCTGAATTAATCATAATAAATTGCACTCATTTTGGAACTTTCCAGATCATTCGGGAAATTTCTAGAACGTTCTTGAACATCCTAACTCGATAATAACAGTTTTGGACATTTTGGAACTTTCTAGATGAAGCCAGAAATTTGTAGAACTTTCTCAAAACATGCTTTATCGATTATAATAGTTTGCATTCACTCTAGAATTTTCTAGATCATTCCAGATATTTGTTGAACTTTCTATAACATTCCAGATCGATTATAACCGTTTTACACATTTTGGAACTTTCTAGACCATTAGAAATTTTGAGATCTTTTCAGAAGTCCTCATGCGTTAGAAAAGGACAGCAATATATGTTTTAACATTTTCGCCACCCACAACCACTCCCTTCCACCCACCGCGACCAAACTACCTTACTACCACCTGGAGACCAAGGGGTATTTACCACCCCAACGGGAAGTTGATTGGAGTTGGTGGTGATTGAGAAAACTGCGTATTTACGTACCCACAAAAGCATTTTATATATATTATTAGATTACCACCCAGACTCAGGACATACAGACATGTTCATGCACACAAATGCATGTCCTGTGTGGGAATCGAACCCACGGCCTGCGGCGCGTAAGGCGAACCTTAACCAACTGCGCCAACTGGCCCGTCAATTATGTGAATTATTATAAAGACTTAAGCTGTATTGACGTAACAGGTATTGAATACACATGGTGGATTTTGGATATGTTAGATTTACGTCGGTCTTTTCATAAATAAGGCAATTTTTTTCTTTGTTTGTATAATTCGCTGTACACCCAAAGTTATTGCAATAGGTGTTGAAGTTACGCAATAACGGCCTTCCTCATAAACGCTATTTAACTGTCAGTTTATTAGTTAAATATCGTTTTAGGAGTAAGTCTTGATTTTAGTGACAACTGAACCGATACTCAATTTTAAAAGTATGTGCGGGCTGACTCAAATGTATCCATCTACAGGATCCAAGCTACCCTTGTGCATAGATAGCCTTGAAAACGTAGCAACCAAACGGACAGAAACACTTTTCCTGCAAAAAAATTTTACATTTTCCTGCAATAAAATTTTACATTTTTCTTAATTTTGCGATTAATAATAGGGTGTGGTGTAAGGATGAATGTAAACATGCAAGTAAATACATTGTCGTAGGCGAGATATCGCGTATAGTCGGCAACGAGTGGCGTTCCCTCCCGTCGTCGACAAAGCAGAGTTGGGAGGAGCGCGCCGCGCGCTGCAACGAAGAAACCTCCGCCAGACTCGCTGAGGAGATGAGGGAACTTGCACAACATGTTAGTACTATTTTAAGATAGGCGTTTATTCGCTCAAGGAGTAGCTCGACTAGGGAAGTTTCACCTTTGAGAATACCGCAGCCAAATAACTTTATGTTGTGTTCCTGCAAGTGAGTAAGGCCGAGCTCACGAGATGGGGGAAAGATCAGTAACGCGTGAGCGACGCGTCGTGTGTTGCAAGCGTCTATATGGCTACGGTTACCGCTTAACATCAGGCGGGCCGTATGCTGGTTTACCGACTTTGGGTTAGTTCACTCACACCGAGACGAGAAGGTACGCGATGTGGCGCGCACTTTTTAAGATCGTGATACAATATAGAACTTTATTTACACACAAAAACTCCTTTGTGAAGTTTGTAAGTTCGTTGTCTCGGTGTGAACTGACCCTTAGACGTATAAAAAATACTTGTACTGTACACTAGACACTCATATCTTAACTAGCATACATGGTCTAGCGTAAATAGTGGTCCAACGATAACTATACATCACCACAATTCGGTGCACTTTTTACCACGCCGGTCGGTTTACCATTTTTTTTTAAATATTCTTATTTAAGGCGAAGAGTTTTAAATTCAGTCTAGTACTTTATTAGCTGCTACAAAATTATTACGTAACAAAAACGTTTGGGAACTGGTCTACGCTAGAATACGATGGATTTGAATTAGAATATTTTTGTTTTAGACTCAAATGGAGATGACTTTCGAATGCGCGTGGGACACTTGCGACTATCAGTTTGAAGACGTCACGGATTGTATGGAGCATTGCATCGGCGAAGGGGGCAATAGTAAGTATCTTATTTAATTATTTTCTGTCACAAAAATTATGTTTCATGATTTCTTGGTATCTCAAAATACTTTTACCTATTTTAACGCTGCCAGTGATCGGAACCTATATCGAGACAAAGAAACCTAAGTTGGAACGTAAGTATCGGTTATTTAAAAAAAAAAATATGATTCCTTTTGGTTCTCGCGAGGGACGCGCGTTCTACAATAAGGATCATTCACATAACAAAATGTTAAGTTTTTTATTACTATAGAGGAAGCACATAACATTTTTGAGCATAATGTTTTTATTTAATTATTAAAATCCATCAACAAATGACGAAGTTATTAAAGTTAAAAAAGTAGCCCATGTCTTTCTCCATACCATAGGCTATCTGCATGCCAAATTTCATCGCGATCGGATTAGCCATTAAGGCGTGAAAAGTATGAAACAAACCGACAAATTCACATAATATTAAGTTAGGTTGCGGAGTTTATTTGTTGGTTGGTCTTTCTTTCACGCAGCAACTGACCGGCGTGTTTTTTTTCATAGAGATAGACCGGAGAGTAACGATGACACTTTTTGGGTTCCGTAGCCAAATGGCAAAAACGAAACCCTTCTAAATTCGTCTTGTCCGATCTACAGGAAAGAAACATCTCTTGAAACATTCATTAACTGAGTAATTTGTGATTTAATCACCGTATAACCCTTTCGAACCTGAATAATACGATAGTGAGTTAATTTTTTCTAAAATTCTACAACGTAGTCACACCTGGATGTCACGAACGTGCTATGCACTTTCTAGAAGTTGTGTAAATGGTATATTTTCTAAATATGTTTTCCCATGATACTTACCGTACATAATAAGATTTTATAGAAAAGAAAAAGATTTGGACGGAAAAAAATGTCAGGTGCGAAAGGGATATGACACTTGTTTGGTCGAATCCTCCCTTAGTATGATAAGTTTAAGACAGATAATCTAGTAACATGTCGGTATGGCCAACATACGTGGCGGCAGCGGGGCACGTGCAGCAGCACTACCGCGGCGCGGCTGCCACTGGCGGTACTGCGACCGGTGGTGGCACTGCCAGTGGTAGTGGCACTGCCACCGGGAGTGGCAGTGGCAGTGGCAGCGAATACCCGTGCGTGTGGCGCAACTGTGCGCGCGTGCGCAAAGGCCAGGCACCCTTCCCCAACCTGCCGCGACTGTTGCGCCACGTGAGGGATCTACACGTCAATAAAGGCAACGGGAAGATGATGGCGGTGCATGAACGATCCAGGTAACACGCATCAATAACTTTATTTTCATGAGTAGGTCTTTTTTCGATCGCAATCTCTTATTTATTAGTATTCCTAGCGATCGATTTTTATTAAAAAAAGAATCGCATCTGTCAGTTTCTCTCGATTTATACTGGGTGGAGATTTCGAGATGGCATATTTTCGAAACCTATGTTGGGTTAGTCACGCTGAACAACTTTTACTATAGGACCAATAGCGAATTTTTAATTTTTTTTTTAACTTTCCATAGTAATTGTCAACGTTGCTCGATTATAATGTATGAAAAGTATTATTTTTTTATTATTCAGTGTTGGTCCCAATATGCCATCTCGAAATCTCCACCCGGTATAGGTCGATTTACCGAAAGCTGGCACCTTCCGAGTAGGTACTCGCACATTATATTCTGTTACCTTATAAGTAGCAAAAGCAAAACAATAACTGTCTCCTTCATATTCATAAGCATGATCGCGCGCGCGAGAGAGACGGACACAATTTCATGATGCACACACATGTAGTGCGACGTCACACCGCGCGCTTATTCACAGACACTACACAAGCGCAACGTGTAAATGTGCCAGTTTTAGTTAACCGACTTGTAACTGCTATATGTGTTTTATTACAGAAACTTCGTTCCGTCAACGAAGAAGCCAAAGGTGTTCACGAGCGGTATACGAAGTGGCGTGATGTCGCCCGCAGGTACATATTTTTACAACCTTTTTATCGGTAGATTATCTACGTGTAATGGAAAGGGTACATCTACATCGGCTATAGACTCTATATAAATACAAGTTTCAGTTAAAATTAAATTACTCAAACATTCATACCAAATTTTTGCTTTAGGCGATTATCACACTGCCACGCGCCTATGCGCGTAGGTGCGTGGCACGCACGCGTATTTGCGGGAGTGCAGAGCTGCATCATCGTGCGGGTGTTTCACGCACTCACGCGCGTAGTTGCGTTTTGTGGATTCACGGCGGCTCTGACTCATTCCATACAAAATCACGCACGGCACTATGAGACTCGGTGTCTCATACCTT